>CM046440.1:55835251-56365251 GCA_025506505.1 Flaveria sonorensis | reverse complement strand
TGCATTAAAATACTAAGAAAAATCAAATCATTAACATATAAATTATTGTGTTAATACAATATTAAAAAATAGTACAAGTGAAAAGGAGGAAAAAAAAGGAAAATACTAAAATGTTCTTAGCTTTAGTATTTGTTTTAATGACCAAACATGAAATGTGTCATACTTTGAGTAGTGGAAATGGTTTATTTGTTTTCATTGTATGTATAGAGATGCTGTAAGATCAGGATGATTATCTTAAAGGCTGATACTAACCAAAGATCTCTCAGCATTCACTAAAGTACAAGGAAGGAAGTACTTTGGAAGATTTGACTATAAACAAAGAAAATAACTAAGTGTCAAATCTTTTAAAGCTAAAGACAAAAATCTTCCAAAGCCAAAAGTGAAGTCTTCCGAAGCTTGAAGACCGAACTTTTCCAAAGTCTAAGAAGACATGTATCTCTGACATACTTTTGACCAAAGCTGAACACCTTTCCGCACTCCACATGTAAAAAGGCAATCTACCTTTTGATTTCACACTGATCTTGTTGTCTCAATTAGTGTCTAGCTGGCCTTCAAAGTATGGCCAGCTATAAGTTGTAGTATAAAGTATCTCATTGTATCAGTCTTAGGACTAATCTTTGTAACGCCTGTAAAACACTTAAGAGCAATATACATAAACCTTGATAACCAATCTTTGTGTTCTTGAGTTTCTTATTTGTTTGCTCATTGCTTCACTGTCTCATTCCCTATTTTATCTAGTATGTGTGTTTAGTTGATAATCTCCAACTGTGAAACTGTTGTTGAACCACTAACCGGTCCTACAGTTGGTATCAGAGGTTCTCGGGCTCTTGATTGCAAGATCTCACCATCTTGAATACAATTCAGTTTCACATTCACTTACTTGCTCAAATGGTAGGTCTTTCTAAAGCTGATAGGGAAACCAACATAATGACTAAGTCTCCGTTAATCACTCCTTATGACTTTGACACTTGGTGCATAAGAATAGAAGGTTTCATCAAGTCTGAAGACAGCAGGATATGAATATCTATAGTCGATGGACCTCACATCCCAAAGACTGCTCCTGCAACTACTGGAGGCGGGATGATATCCAAGGAATTGGCTGATTATTATGAAGAAGACTGGAAGAAAATTGACATTGATTAGAAACCCATGACTGCTCTTTAAACTGCTCTTCCCAACTCCATCTATGGAGGCTTCAAGGCTACAATATGAAGGATCTATGGGAGCTCAGGAGAACAAGAAAGACATAATGAAGCAGCAGTTTGAAAACTTCACATACAAGATAGGTGAAACTATAACTCAACAATACTTCAGGTATGTTGAGATTGTAGACACTATAATGGATATTGGAGTCAAACTTAAGAATAGGGATATAGTGAGGAAATTCATGTTCTCTCTTCCTTGAGAATGTGCACACTATTGTGTGGTCATCAAGAGAACTGAGAACCTCACTACCCTCACTCTCACTGAGCTGTATGGTATCCTGAGTGATTACCAAATGGAGACGAACATAAAAAATCCTTCTCCCAGCTCATCTAGCACCCAAAAGAGTTCAGCCCTTTATCTGGTTGAAAGGGACAATAGAGAACCACAACATCATATCATCTGCTACCCTGACAACTCACCAAAGGGTTCTTTCATCACCTTCCCAGAGACACCTAGGGAGAGCTACACTTAAGGAAGTCCATTCCAAAAGCCTAGCTCTTCTCAAGCCTTTATGTCTTCAGATGAAAGTTCTTGTAACTTTCTCTTCACCCTTAAAGACCTGGAATGCATCCATCCAGATGATCTGGAGTATATGGAAATACTCCAGCAGATGGCTTTTCTCACTTTCTGAGCCAAGAAGTTCTACAAGAAGACATGGAGGAAGTTTCCAAAACATGTGTATAGTGGAAAGTTTGGGTTGGACAAGAGCAAAGTAAAGTGTTACAACTATAACTATATGGGCCATTTTGCTTGGGAGTGTAAGGTACCAAGAACAAATGGTGGCCATACACAGTCCAGACCAACCTACACTAAGGCAGCTCCAAGAACTGAGAAGCCCAACCAACCAAAGCAGCAAATGCAGTTGCTGTTGAAGAATGAGGCTTTGATTGGAGCTTTCAGGTGGATGATGTCTCCCCAAACTAAGCCCTGATGGCAGATCATGATGAATCAAAGGTATTGAAACATCTTTGTTCTCCTAAATGCATTGCTAAAGTTAATATGTACAGGTCTACAACTTGGAAGTAAGATTTAATCTTGAGTGCTTAAACATTTTAACAGCTGATTTTAAAAGAGTAGAAAATAATTATAAGTTTAAAATCAAAGGCTTAGAGAAAACCATTTCTACTCTAAACATGAGCATACAAACTACAGGACTCAGATTAAAGATCTTGTTTACAAGTTAACAAAATGCCAGGCTGAGCTTATGATCAGCAAAGCCAAGGAAGAAAATTGTGTTCTTGAAGAGGAAAACTTCAAGGGCATTATATATTCATCCTTACATGCAAAAGTTTGTTACCAGAATAGGCAATGACTTGGTCAAATGAAATAGCTCCTTCACACACATTACTATCAGTCAGAGAACCAAGGTGTGGAACTTATGATGATGAGCTACCTCCTATTGATCTCATCCTAAAGGAAGATGAAGATGAAACTGAGGAAGAGGATATAGTGAATGGTGAACCAGAAATGAGTGTAGAGGTTAACTCTAAGAAGGGTCACTATATCCCTGAAGAGAAGAAAAGACCACCGATGGTCAAGTCTGCAAGCAAGAAATTGATCGGGCTGCAAAAAGAAGATCAAAGAAAGTGTAGGAGATCAAGCCACCTTCAACCACATGCAAAAACAAGTTTCATCTCTACTGGGTTTAAGGTGAGGAAGACTAAATACTTAACCAATGATCTAGTACTAGAAGTCCTAGTCCAAGTCTAATCCATCCTGGTAAGGAAAAGAAGGTTGAACCAATATGCACCACTGCTACACACGATAGACCATTGATCAAGAGTCAATAATTTAGTGTTTAATTGATCTAAATGCATAATTTTATATCATGATTATGGTGGAATAGTTTCAAATTGTTTGTGTTTTGATTTATAGGTAATTGGAGCTAATAGAGGCTTATTTTGGAGAATAAAGAGCCAAACATGAAACTACAAGGACTGAAGATGTAAATATCAAAAGTTACAAAAATGCACAAATTTAGGTGTACCGGCCTAAGATATGCCGGGTATGCGCGTATAATACGCCGGTCGGCGTATGGGCGGCGTATCAGTGGGTGTATTTGGAAAAAAATAACAAACACCCAGTTTTTGTGGATCTTGAAGTTTATTTAAACACATCCAACCCCAATTCGAATGAGAACTTTTTTTCAGCCGAAATCTAGCAAATGAAGACCATAAGTGGCTAAATCGTTCCAGGTTGCTTTCGGGTGGAAAGTTCTTGCCAAGTGAGATGGTTAGTCATGGTTAGGGTTTTTATGCTGAACACTTTATGATTAAATGTAATTAAAGGTTTTGATTGAGTTAAACAATTTGTTTATAAAGAAAGTTATTTGCTTTATCATCAATTTTCGGTTTCTTTGCATCGTTAGCTCATTGAGACAAGTAGATAACTTGATATAGATGAATTGGTAACTTTGTGAATGAACGACTCTTAAAAGATTGTTCCTTGGTTATCACTTCAATCAAAAGCTAAGATCTTGAGTCGTGTTATGAAACCCTAAAGTACACTTGATAACCTATTGATCTTATAGAACTTGAATCCTGGAAGCGATTGTTTTTCATTATTTAAGTAAATTCATTTTAAGGTTTGTTGCCCTTTGCAATTTTGTTCTTAATTTCATCCAAAGTTTTAATCTTTAATTATAAAGTTTGTGTCTTTAAGTAATCGAGTCATATTGTTAAACACTTTTCACATATTCTATATGGAGACGACCTTACTTACCCTTACGCAGTAAAGGTAGCTAAGACCGATATATAAACTTGTTTTTGATCGAGCGTCGACAAACAGATCAACCATCCAACTCCAAAGGCAAGCTTCACTCCCAAAGCATGCAGCATCATCCAAGAAGATAAAGAAGGAGCCAGAAAAGGATCAGGACAAACCTTCTCCTCAGGACAAGACTCTTAGAAGAAAGCCTATGAAATGTATCATGTGTGGTAGTACAACTCATTACACTAAGGATTGCATTTACAATTCTAAGAGTACCATCCACATGAATAAGAAGAGGACTTCTGAGAAGAAAAAGAAAATAGCTTTGGAAGGAAAATCATTTTCCTTCAAAAGCATCAAGGTGACCTAGAAGATGATGGGTGGAAAACTATATTCAGAAACAAGTTTGATCTGGGAATAAGGAATGCTTCTGAAGCACTGATGTCTGCTGCAGTGGATGCAAAAGCTTCCGAAGGTTTAGTCTCCAAAACTTCCAAAGTCATAAAAACTTCTGAAGTTTTGAAAGCCTAGTCTAATCTTCAAAAGATGGTGTGGAAGATGAAGGAAGGCCATGTGACTGGAGTTTCCTCAGCAACAACAGACAAATGATCCCCTAAGCTTGCATATATTATCAATGACTGTTGAACTATCTTCACTTCATCTTGATAAGCCCAAGACCAGTAAGATTTAGGTTTCCAAATATAACTAATCATCTTTTTTCATGTGCAGGAATAGCTAAATACCAAAAGAAATGTATGGATCATTGATAGTGGTTGTTCAAGACACTAGCTTCAAAACTTTGAAAAACTTGATGGAGGGTTAGTTGCTTTGAAGGTGAATCAGGGGGTTACATTACTAGAAGGGGCAAGGTCATAAATGGTAAGCTCTACATTGAAAAGGTAAACTTTGTCAATGAACTTGAGTACACTCTTTTGAGTGTGTCTCAATTATTTTACTAGAGACATAACATGCTCTTTACTAAGCATGAATGCATTGTTCTCAAACCCGGGGTAATTATTTCCCAATAGCATATTCTACTCAGGGCCTCCAAGAAAGGGAACATGTACAAGATGGATTTGCAAGAAACCTCCCCTTCAGGATAAGTTTCTTGATTTCTATCCAAAGCAAATGGTGATGACTCTTTCCTTTGGCATAAAAGAATATGCCATGTAAACTTTAAGAACATGAATAAAATGATTAAGAATGATTTGGTAACTGGAATGCCGAAGAAAGATTTTATAAGTGATGATCATTGTGTTGCATGCCTGAAAGGAAGGCAACACAAAGTGTCACACAAGCTAAAGGAAATAAACTCCATCACTACTCCCCTTCACTTATTACACATGGGTCTCTTTGGCCCCACAAGTGTAACGAGTTTAGGGAGAACTTCATGCTATCTTATGATCACAGATGATTTCACAAGATATACATGGGGCTTCTTTCTTAGAAGTAAGGACGAAACCCCTGAAATCTTGAAATCCTTCATTCAGAAAATTGAGAATAAATGTGATCACAAGGTTAAAATCATAAGACGTGATCAAGGAACTGAATTCAAGAACCAAATCCTTGATTCATTTTGCAATGAAAAGGGTATTTTAAGACAATATAATGCTCCTAGAACTTCCTAACAAAATGGTGTTGCTGAAATGAGAAATATGACACTTATTGAGGCTGCAAGAACCATGCTCTCTGACTCTAAACTGCCTATCACCTTCTAGGCAGAGGCAGTCAACATTGTGTGCTATGTGTAGAATAGAGTTTTAGTAGTCATAACTCATACTAAGACACCTTATGAACTGTGACAAAAAATGAGACCTTTCATTGGTTTCCTCAGGTCATTTAGATGTCCATGCATAATCTTGTATACCAAAGATCACATAGCCAAGTTTGCTAAGAAGGCAGATGATGGACACTTCATTGAATACTCATCTCAATCTAAACCTTATAGTTAGCCAATGTGTGAAAGGTTAGCCAATGTGACCTTTAATGAACACACTCCAAGTGTTAAAGGTTATGGTCCTAAATGCTATTTGATCTTGATTTAGTTACCAACTGTTTTAACAAATCTTGTGAAGATGTTTCAGGAACAATAGGTAATATACATACAGGAGATCCTGATCCAAGATTTGAGCTGAGAAGACCAAATGATCAAATCCCTTAGCGCTGATGGTAACAAACACTGCAATTGGAAATCCTGTTAGCACAACCATGACAAACTCTTCTACTAATACATCTGAGGTGCCAACCAATTCCAGCAATAAGGCATAAAACTCAAATAAAGGGATCTCCAATGCAGGAGAAGATAGAGATGGTGAAAGTGATCAAGAATATCTCGATGTTGACAACCACTCCACTGAAGACAACATCAATAATGTTACACACCCTCTAGATCAAGTCACACTTGATGGGTGTGCTAATGTGGTAGGTGATACTCAATCACCAGATCTAAATTTCTCAAATTTGGATATATCAAATCAACTTGCTATGATTCCTCAGCTAAGAATCCACAAGTCACATCCTACCATAAACATCATTGGTGATGTTGAAAGTAGGATGAGAACAAGAGGACAACCCATGATCAAAATTTTTTCTGCACTCTTGCTTCTTATCTCAGATTGAGCCAAAGAAAGTATATGAAGCTTTAAGAGATGGAAGTTACATTGAAGCAATGTAGGATAAACTGCTTCAATTCAAAAGATAGGGTGTTTGGAACCTATGTCCTCTTCCTACTAGGAACATGCCAATAGGAACCAAGTGGGTATTCAGGAACAAGAAAGATGATAAATGACTTTTCATCAAGAACAAGGCAAGACTGGTAGTCCAAGGGTATACTCAAGAGGAATGGATTGGCTACACAGATGTCTTTGCTCATATACCAAGACTTGAAGCTATAAGAATATTCATTGATTTTGCTACATCAAATGATTTCAAGGTCTACCAACTTGATGTCAAGTGTGCTTTTCTATATGGGGTGATAGATGAAGAAGTGTATGTCTATCAACCACCTGGCTTGGCAGATCCAGATCATCCTGATTATATCTGCAAGCTTGAAAAAGCTCTCTATGGGCTGCATCAAGCACCAAGGAAGTGGTATGAGACACTATCACAGTACCTAGTTCAACATGGTTACAAATGAGGTACTATTGATAGTATACTCTTCATTAAAAGTAAAGGGAACAACTTGATGTTGGTTCAAGTTTATGTTGATAACATTATCTTTGGGTCAAATAATGAAAAGCTCTGCAAAGAGTTTGAGAAGTTGCTGAAGAACAGATCTGAAATGAGTGCCATAGGGGAGCTCAATTTCTTTCTAGGAATTCAAGTGAAGCAAGTTAACAATGGCATCTTCATAAACCAGTCAAAGTTTGTACAAGACATACTAACCAGATTTCATCAGACTAATTGTAAGGTTGCTAAGACTCCTATAGCCAAAAACCACTCCCTAAGACCTGATCTTGAGGGGGAGTGTGTTGCTGAACATCAATACAAGGCTATGATTGGATCTCTTATGTACCTAACAGCCAGCAGGCTTGATATCATGTTTGTTACATGCATATGTGCATGATATCAAGCCAAACCCAAGATGTCACACCTAGTTGCTATCAAGAGATTCTTAGATATCTTAAAGGGGCTCCCAAACTATGACTTTGGTATCCAAAGAATTCTGACTTCAAGTTGTATACATATACAGATAGTGACTATGATGGTTGCAATATGACTAAAAAGTCAACATCTAGGGGATGTCAATTCCTTGGTGGAAGGATAGTCTCATCGCAATGCAAGAATCAATCCAATGTATCTGCATCAACTGCTGAAGTTGAATACATTGCCGCTGCAAGCTGCTATGCTAAAGTGCTATGGATTCAGAATCATATGCTAGATTATGGATTCAACTTCAAGAAGACTTCTATCCACATATTCAACAAAAATGCTATCTCAATTATAAAGAATCCAGTGCAGCACTCAAAGACAAAGCACACCAATATTAAGTATCGTTTGATCAGAGATAATTTTGAACAAGTATTGATTAAACTGGTCAAAGTTAACACATATGGACAATATGATGATTTGTTCACAAAAGCATTTAATGAACAGAGATTTAAATATTTTGTATCATCTATTGAGATGATTAACTTTGACTAGATTTTCTTAAATTAAATTCAAAATTGTTTTTCAAAAGGGTGCGTCTTTACTGTTGTCTAAATTATCACTCATATAAGCCCTGTTAATATTAAAAGAAAGTTTTTCTAAGTAAATATTCCTTAATATTTTAAGAAGTATGTACAAACTTTCTTTTGAAAGATAGTGATTTGTCTTCAGAAGAAAATTATGTCTTCAAAACTAATAACTACTTACTAAGGGATTTAACTTCAAAAGAAATTCTAAAATATCTTTAGAATCTTAAGTCGGCTTCTAAGTACATATATGTTTGAAGGACAATTTTTTTCTGAAAGCAATTGAGTCTCGGAAGTTTTTTTACTCCTTAAGTATAACTTCTGAAGCTTAATATCTTTTGAAACAAAATCTGTCTCTGAAGAAAATTACTATAAGTGCATTTTCTTCTAAGTACTTCTTCTCGAACTAAGGAATATCTTTTGAAGTCAATTTTGCTTCAGAAGCTTTCTTTAAACTTTAGAAGACAAATTATATTCGGAAAATTTTTGACTTTCGAGATAACTACTCCTTTGGGAACTTTTTCAGATGTGGAACCGACATCCGGATTTCAAAGTTTATCTTTTGCAATAAAATTGTCTCAAATCCAAGCATATAAATAGCCTTTCCAATGGGTCTCGCTCTCTCTTCTTCTTTTCTATCTGAATCTTTCAAGCCCTAAACCTTTCTATAAACCCTTATTCTTCTTCCAATATCTCTCCTAAAAGCTTCATAAATGGCTAACCTTGAACCCCATAACAAACCAAGTCAATGTTGAACACACACCTTCTTCACCACCAGCTATACAGCCTCAAATCACCATCACCTAAACTAGAAAATCCAAACAAACCCCTACTCAATCTATTCAGATTGAGCAGGCCCCCATATACTCACCTATACAAGAGCAAGTGGAAACAAGAGCTCCCACTTCTCCTGAGGAGAAAACCACTCCTATTCCTTTAAGTATCAGTGCTGAGGTTCCTTATGCTCAGCCTGATAAGCTCACAACGCCAACCTTAAGCCGTCATCCTGAGTCTCACACTCAAATGATCAACCTCCACGGGAAAAGATAATGGTGTGTGCAAATAGTATATATATATATTGATAAAGGTTTTCACACAGATTTAGTTTTAAATAGTTATTACTAATACTAGACAACACACACAAAAGGCAAGTGTACCTGTCGTGGTAATATTGTAACACCCGGAAATTTCAAAAAAAGAAAGAAAAAAAAGTAAAGGAGCAAACAGGATGTTATTTCAAAATCAAGGGGTTAAAAGCATGCAAGGGCCAAACTTGCCCATAGTGGGGTTTAAAAAAACGAAAGGCTGCCCATACTTTCTCTTCCACAACACTCAACTTTTGGTTCTAGTGAGAGAAGAAGATCTCATCCAAAATTTAGTGAGAGAAAGTGGAAGAGGTCTTCAAAAGGTAAGATTTTAAGGTATTTCTTCTCGGTTTTCAGTCGGGTTCAAGCTTCTGGACCGAGTTCCTGGTGTTTAGTGCTCGTTTTCGTGTGTTTTAGGTGCTAGAACTCCAAGTTGGATCTCGGGTTTGTGGAGTTTTGCTCGAAAACTGTTAAGGTGAGTTCTAGATCCCTCATTTTATAGGTTTTCTACGTGTTTAGGGCTGTTATGCATACTAAAAAGAAGGTTTCTAAACCAAACTGTGATTTGCATGCTGTCCGCTGTGGACATAAGACTAGCCGATGTGGACACTTAGAATGATTTTATGATGTCCGCTGCGGATTTGTTCATCCGCTGTAGACTTGTTCATCCGCTGTGGACTTGTTCATCCGCTGTGGACTTTGTTCATCTGCTGTGGACACTTAGTGAATTTTGCATGTTGTCCACTGTGGACATAAATGTCCATTGTGGACACTTAGTGAATGTTGCATATTGTCCACTGTGGACATAAAGTGTCCGCTGTGGACACTTAGAGAATTTTGCATGCATGCTGTCAACTGTGGATTTGTTCATCCACTGTGGACTTGTTCATTTGCTGAGGACTTTGTTCATCCACTGTGGATACTTAGAATATTTATGTCATGCGCTGTGGACTTTAGCTGTCTGTTGTAGGCCTTGGCTGTCCAGTGTGGACACTTAAGAAATTTTAAGCTGTCCACTATACACTTGTTCATGCACTGGAAACACTTAGATTATTTTTGAAATTTTGAGAAATAGCAATTAAGTGCTAAGTACTGATGTTTTATGGTGCTTTATACCTGTTGATGTTATGTATGCTTATGGGCTATTGTTGATGTTCCATATTATGTATTATGATATGACTTTACATGGTGTTTTATACTCTTGTATATAAAGTATTATTATAATAAAAGTGAAAGATGAAGATAATGAAAGTGGAACATAATGAATGAATGTAAAGTCTTGCAAGCAAAATGATGGAGGTTCACAACTCAACGAGGTACTTGTTTGCTCAACTGTGTGCAGTTTAGCTAACCCTTGTTAATGCGCACAGGGGTCTAATCCTTGAGATTGACCGAAAAGTACGAAATGGGATCCTTGTCGCTCCACCCCGGTACTGTGTCAGCTTCGGCATGACATGGGGGTTTACTTGTAAGCCCCGACACAGTACCAGCTTCGGCATGACGTGGGGGTATAGCATATGGCAGGATCTAGATAAAAGTGAAAGATAATAATGTAAGAAAGTATGAAACGAACGATTATGAACGATGATGAATGATGACAAATGATGATGAATGATGATAGAAGATAATAATGATATTATCTAGATGTATGTATAATGTATGATCACGTACGAAAGTAAAGAAAATGTTTTAAATGAAAGTAAAGTATTTTATTATAAAACTAGAACTCACTCAACGTCGCTGGCTTTTGTATGCATAATAGTTGACAGGTAATTGTTGATGCTGAGGAGGTGCAGGCATGGATGCATAAGCTACTAGGGATGGTTCAAGTCTGGCATCCATATTTTGGAGAATGTTTTTGTATTAATACATTTTTGGGATGTAAAAGAAATAATATAATGATTTGACATGTTTTAGTTATTAATGAAAAGTTAAATTTCCGCTACAAATGATGAGTTCTATATGTTTTATACAATTATTCACCAACTGTAAGAATTCTGGGAACGGGGCCTTATAAGTTGGTATCCGAGCCAAAGTTTAAAAGAATTGGGTAAATTATTTTCAAAACCTAAACTTAAACTGAAAATAGGAAAAGAAAGGGAAAAGGATGCCAGTCATAGTAGATACATGCCTACAGGTAAATGTTTTATGTAAGATAATGAAAAAGGAATTATATGCGTGTGCTATGTGAATTATGTGCTTCTAGTAGATTTGGATACTGATGTAGTCAGGATAGGGAATGCTTGGGGGATGAAGAGTAAAGTAAGTGGCTAATCACAACTGGCCACTTTAATTAGGAACCTACTATACTTGACCTAATCTAAGCTATTACCTTGAATGACTGTGTTGGTGTTTGAATCTTATAGTGTTTGGAGTTGGCTGGTGGTAGATCTTCGAAGGCTTCTCGAGGTGGAGGTCGTGGTGGATGTGGTGTTGGGCCGCGTGCCATGAGGAACAAGGCCAAGGCTGCTGAATCGGCTCCTGAAGAGCCCAAGCTTCATCACCATGAAGACGGGGATAAGAGTGCTAATCTAAGGGCCTCAGTGAAGGAGGAAGTTATGAAGGAAGTTCATCAAGTCATGCAGAAGATTCTGCCGTTTGTGGTGACTGAAGTTATTAGGGTCATGAAGGAGGATGAAAAGAAAGAGAAATAGGAGAAGGAGAATGCCGCTAGGTGAGAGGACGAAGAAGTAGGTGCAAGGGAAAGGGAGCAACATGAGACTAAGATGGTCGTCTCCAGTGACGCTAAGGAAGAGGAATCAATATAGGAAACTACAAAGGGGTGCAACTATCCGGCATTCCAGAGATGCAAGCCCTTGACGTTTGATGGGAATGGGAGTGATGCTGCTGCTCACCGATGGGTGAGGGAGATGGAGGCGGTACTTGATATCAGCTAGTGCCGAGAGGATCAAAAGGTGAAGTTCGCTACCCACTCGTTTGTGAATTCGGCCTTATGCTGGTGGGACAACATTGTCCTGGCCGAGGGTAGCAGGGTGATTGGTAAGATGAGGTGGAGTGAACTGAAGGAGCTGGTGATCGAGGAGTTTTGTCCTCACAGGGAACTCGACAAGATCGAGAGAGAGAGTTCCTGCAGTTGGAGGCGGGAACTATGACGCATTAGCAGTACACAACTAAGTTTAATGAGATAGCGAGGCTGGTGCCAGAGCATGTGACACCCATGTCACGGAAAATAAAGAGATACATCCAGGGTTTGCCGGCGGATATCCGTAGACATCAGATCGTTTGCTCGGCCAGTACGTTCAGGTCGGTGGTCGATCTGGCAGGAAGACTGTATGACGAGCGAGGGCGATGGTGGTGGTGGATGAGGAGAAGAAGTGTGGTAATGATAGGAATGGGAATAGGAAGCGGTACAATAGTGGTGGTTTTATGGCCGGTGGTAAAAGGATGAGGGTTGACGATCGAAAGGTGTTAAAAGGGGGAGAGAAGACATGCAAGAAGTTTGGGAGAGACCACACGAGGGAGTGTAAGTGGGGATCAAACGTCTGCTTTCAGTGTGGGAAGGAGGGTCATATGGCAAGGGATTGTCATGTGGTGAAATGTTACAACTGCGGTGAGACTGGGCACATGAGCAGAGACTACAAGTAGTCGAGGGTTGAGAGCTCTGGGGCAAAAAAGGGGACTGAGAAGGAGGGCAGAGGGCGAAGGCTAGGGCATTCGCTATGACTTGGGAGGAGGCTAGGGTGGACCCCGACGCAGTGTCAGGTACATTTCTAGTAGACCAAACTTGTGCCTCTGTACTTTTTAATTTTGGTGTTAGTAGGAGTTTTATTTCTGCTGCCTTTTGTGATAAGTTGCCCGCTAGGAGTAGGAAGACTGACGAGCCCTTCGATATAGAAACTGCCATTGGTTAGTCGATCAGGATTTCTGATATGGTAGAAGACTATGACATAGAGTTGAAAGGCCATAGGTTCTCTGCTAGGTTGTTCATGATGCCCTTAGACAAATTTGATATAGTCCTAGGGATGGATTGGCTCGTAGCCTATGAGGCAAACATCTTGTGTCGTAAGAAGATGATTTGATTGACCGCGCCCAATGGGAGTTCGGTGACGATCTATGGCGATAGAGTTAGTAGGTAATTTCGATGGTTGCGGCAGAGAAGTGTATGAGACGTGGAACTGGTGCCTATCTGGCCTGTGTGAAGGATGTGGATGTGTCAGTACCACCATCGATGGATGTACCGGTCGAGTGTGACTTCCCAAATGTGTTCTCGAAGGATCTACCAGGTGCCACCTGACTGCGAGATCGAGTTACAGATCGATATGCCAAACCGGTTGCTAAGGCGCCGTATCGTCTAGCTCCTTCTGAGATGAAGGAATTGATGACTCAACTGCAAGAGTTGTTAGATAAGGGGTTCATTCGACCAAGTATCTCTCCATAGTGTGCTCCAGTCTTATTTATGAAGAAGAAGGATCGTAGCATGAGAATGTGTATCGACTACCGTAAGCCGAACAAGTTAACTGTGAAAAACTGATATCCATTATCGAGGATTGATGACTTGTTCGATCAGCTCAAAGGTGCCAGGTGGTTCTCAAGGATAGATCTTCGATCTGGTTACCGCCAATTGAAGGTAAGGGGCAGGATATTCCTAAAACAGCCTTTCGTACACGTTATGGACACTACGAGTTTCTCGTGATGTCTTTTGGTTTAACCAACGCGTCAGCTGCTTTTATGGATCTGATGAATCGGGTGTGTCGACCTATGCTAAATAAATCAGTGATTATGTTTATCGATGACATCCTGATATATTCGAAGAGTGAAAAAGAACTAGCTAGTCACACACGCGAGGTGTTGGAGACACTTAAAAGGGAGAAGCTGTACGCCAAGTTCTCCAAGTGTGCGTTTCAGTTACGCAAGATTAAGTTTTGGGTCATGTGGTTAATCCTGAAGGGATTAATGTAGACCTGACAAAGGTTGAAGCAGTGATGCAATGAAAGTCTCCAAAGACGCCATCAGAGATTCGTAGTTTCTTGGGTTTGGCGAGTTACTACAGGAGATTTATCCAAAACTTCTCTAAAGTGGCGACTATGGTCTTTGCAATGAAGAATTGGAGGTAACTTGGGAGTCAGAGGAAGAAATGAGATGGCACTACCCAGATCTCTTTAAGGAGTGATAGTTTCGGGGACAAAACCTATATAAGGGGGGTGGACTTGTAACACCTGAAAATTTCAGAAAAAGAAAGAAAAGAAAAGTAAGGGAGCAAACATGAAGTTATTTCAAAAGCAAGGGTTAAAAGCATGCAAGGGCCACACTTGCCCATAGTGGGGTTTAAAAAAAGAAATACTACGCATACTTTCTCTCCCACAACACTCAACTTTTGGTTTTAGTGAGAGAAGAAGCTCTCATCCGAAATTTAGTGAGAGAAAGTGGAAGAGATCTTCAAAAGGTAAGATTTTAAGGTATTTCTTCTTGGTTTTCAGTTAGGTTCCAGCTTTTGGACCGAGTTCCTGGTGTTTAGTGCTCGTTTTTATGTGTTTTAGGTGCTAGAACTCTAAGTTGGATCTCGGGTTTGTGGAGTTTTGCTCGAAAACTGTTATAGTGAGTTCTAGATCCCCCTTTTTACTGGTTTTCTACTTGTTTGGGGTTGTTATGCATACTAAAAAAAGGCTTCTAAACCAAACTGTGATTTCCATGAGAAGAACGACTGTGTACGGTTGATGTATGTTTTTAAAGATTTCTATGTTTTTGTATGGTTGTTTGTGATGTTCTAAGTGTGAACTGGTAGATGTTGCATGTCCGCTGTAGCTGTGCATTTCCGCTGTGGACACTAAGAAATTACTATGTTGTTGTCCGCTGTGGACTTTGTATGTCCGCTCTGGAGACTTAGAAAAATTATGCAAACTATCCACTATGGACATAAAGTGTCTACTGTGGAAACTTAGTGAAATTTGCATGTTGTCCGCTGTGGACATAAAGTGTCCGCTGTGGACACTTAGAAGGATTTTATGCCGTCCGCTATGGATTTGTTCATCCGCTGTGGATTTGTTCATCTGCTATGGACTTGTTCATCAGTTTTGGACTTTGTTCATCTGCTGTGGACACTTAGTGAATTTTGCATGTTGTCCGCTGTGGACACAACGTGTCCGCTGTGGAAACTTGGTGAATGTTGCATGTTGTCTGCTGTGGACATAAAGTGTCCGCTATGGACACTTAGAGAATTTTACATGCTGTCCGCTATGGACACAAAGTGTCCGCTGTGGAAACTTAGTGAATGTTGCATGTTGTCCGCTGTGGAAATAAAGTGTCCGCTGTGGACACTTAGAGAATTTTGCATGCTGTATGCTGTGAACATTAGACTGTCCGCTGTGGACACTTAGAAGGATTTTATGCTGTCCGCTGTGGATTGTTCATCCGCTGTGGATTTGTTCATCCGCTGTTGACTTGTTCATCCGCTATGGACTTTGTTCATCCGCTGTGGATACTTAGAATATTCATGACATGCGCTGTGGACTTTAGCTGTCCGCTGTGGGCCTTGGTTGTTCGCTATGGATACTTAGGAAATTTTAAGATGTCCGCTGTACACTTGTTCATGCACTATGAACACTTAGATTATTTATGAAATTTTAGGAAATAGGAATTAAGTGCTAAGTACTGTCGTTTTATGGTGGTTTATGCCTGTTGATGTTATGTATGCTTGTGGGCTGTTGTTGGTGTTCCATATTATGTATTATGATGTGACTTTACGTGTTGTTTTATACTCTTGTACGTAAAGTATTATTTTAATAAAATTGAAAGATGAAGATAATGAAAGTGGAACATAATGAATGAATGTAAACTCTTGCAAGCAAAATGATGGAGGTTCACAACTCAACGAGGTAGTTGTTTTCTCAACTGTGTGCAGTTTAGCTAACCCTTGTTAATGTGCACAGGGGTCAAATCCTTGAGATGGACCGAAAAGTATGAAACGGGATCCTTGTCGCTCCACCCCGGTACGGTGTCAGCTTCGGCATGATGTGGGGGTTTACTTGTAAGCCCTGGCACAGTACCAGCTTTGGCATGACGTGGGGGAATAACATATGGCAGGATCTAGATAAAGGTGAAAGATAATAATGAAAGAAAGTACGAAACAAACGATTATGAACGATGATGAATGATGAAAAATGATGATGAACGATGATGGAAGATAATAATGCTATTATATAGATGTATGTATAATGTATGATCACGTACGAAAGTAAAGAAAATGTTTTAAACGAAAGTAAAGTATTTTATTATAAAACTAGAACTCACTTAGCGTCGCTGACTTTTGAATGTATAATAGTTGGCAGGTAATTGTTGTTGCTGATGAGGTGTAGGCATGGATGCATAAGCTACTGGGGATGGTTCAAGTCTGGCATCCATATTTTTGAGAATGTTTTTGCATTAATACATTTTTGGAATGTAAATAAAATAATTCAATGATTTGACATGTTTTAGTTATTAATGAAAAGTCAAATTTCTGCTGCAAAATGATGAGTTTTATATGTTTTATGCAATGATTAACCATCTGTAAGCGTTCTGGAATGGGACCTTACAAATATAGTGTTGGTAAGAACCGAGTATCAATCCGTGGACACACTAAGCCTAGTCAACAACCCTCATAATTGACTATCAAATTTATTTTTTCAAAAATGATAAGTTAAGCAAATAATAATAAATAAAAATAGATAAAGATAGATTGAGACTTTTGGTGATTCTTTCAGTGAAGTAAGGCTACTATCCTAATTTAGATTACACTTATGTAACTGTGATGAATTAGTGGTGTGGTTAAAGATATTGATTGATGTAATTATGTTAATGTTGATAGACGTGAGTCAACTCGGATTTCTCGTCTGCCAGCTTCATAGTTACAAGGACACCATCATGAGTAACTTACAAAACTAATCAATCAAAGTCACTAGTAATGTAGGTAGATCTCGTGTAACCATTTAACATACGATTTCTTAAAATATAACTTAATGTTAAAAAGAGAGTTGATTAAGTTCCTTTCTAACATACCATTAATTTTAGAAAACCATAACAATTACTGTAGATTTCTCAGACTAATAAAAGGGAACCTGCAAATGATCAGAAACTCAGGGTGATATGATTTCTAATAACCATTTCTAGTTCATTAGCCATGGATTTATCATGAAGACTGGTTTCGTGAATAAAAGTTAGTTCATATGTTTTTCAACCTTTTATGACATTCACAATTACAAATCGTAAGTTTATAACTCCCCGTTCAAATATGGATGTTACCTATCAAAAGTTTACCCAAGATTACCATAACATTAACATAATATAAACCATACGATTAGTTCATCACTAGTTACACAAAGTTCACTAAATTATGATAACTAATAAATTTTAGCTCATAAAAAGCTTGAATATAACAACAAGGATAGAAAATAGTAATGAAATCATTGGTAAATTAGAACAATTAAATCGGTGATCCACGGATGTTAAATGATCCCCGAGCTTCTTCTAAGTGTTGAATGGACCTACAAACTTTCTAAGGACTTCCAAAGGCTGGGTTCCTGAGAAGGAACACCAGCACTTCACCTCCTAAAAGTCACAGCCCTGTGATTGGGGTAGTCACACCACCGTGACTAATGGGGCACACCCCCATGACTACTTTTTGGGGACAATACTTTTTGTCCTATCGGACTAACAAACATAGGGGTATGCTGAATTCCAAAGCTTGGTTTTCTTTAATTTCTTTTTATTTAAGCTCCTTTTGTTCATCTTGGTCTTTTCCAAGCCTGAAAACATAATATGAATGATTTAGGTATCAAATCTTCATTTTTAGTAAGTGTTTCTATAATACTTGATATGCAAGTGATGTGTTTTATATGTATAATTTGGAGCACATCAGCTACCATCTCTAGCTTTTAGATCTTAACCAACCAATTCCTAACCTTGAATTCAATGATGATGAAGACATGGGATTCAAGAAGTACCATTCATCTCTCTATTCCGCGCCTACTCAATGACAGATGAGTGCTCTTGACACTCCCATGTCTAGCCCACATCATCCACCCATAACTGAGGTGGACCTCTCTGACATGTTCAAGAGGTCCATGTGGAAGAGGCTCTCACTTTTATAAGTGATTACATCACTCAGACCTCAACGATGGCAACCTAGCTTCTTAGCACTTTTTTTCAAGCTCTCACAGAGCAGGGAAAATCCAAAGACCAAGAAAAAATATTTGGTGGAGAGAGTCATGACTTTGGTTATGTACTCTCACCCCCCCCCCCCCCCCCTCATATTATTCTTCTTATGAAGATGAGGGGAGCATGAAACAAAAGGTGCCAAAATTAACGGATACATGCACATACCTTGTTTCAAAGGTTAGTCACCTGGAATCTCAGGTGGCTACCTTACAAAGGCAACTTGAGATCACCAATCTCAAGGGTAAGCAAGATTAGGGGCTTGCTAGGCATGCTTAACCATGGACATAAGAACCTATGGATGTAGTGGACCTATCCCCCAGCTCACTTGTGCTAGTAAGTGATGCTACCAAAATGGGGAGAAAGTTACTACAATCATAGAACATGGAAGGCACTGTCCAAAGGATGGACATTAAGGATTCACCACCCGCACTTGAAACTATTTAGACTCAACAAACTCTTCTAGCCCACATTAATATGGATGCCATCTTTCAAAGCCTATTTGAGGAAGGTTCTGTACCAAGGGCCATGTCACCTTCATCCAATTCTTCTAAAAATCCAATAGTAGGATAGAGGTATGACATTGATAGAAGGGCCTTGGTGCTTTCTATATTCCTGAGTCAATATGAAATCTTTAACATCTACAACTTGGGATTCTATGAAAGCTTCCTTTTAATAAACTTGCCACTTGTCAACCCAAGTCAAAATAGACATGCTGACAGGTTGGCAATAAGGATTAAAATAAGGGTGTTTGAGGAGTTCAAAAGAAGAACAAGCATGTATAGACAAAGGCTAGCAGGGAAAAAAATTGGTCAACTGGATACCGAGTTGGACCCTAAGATTAGCTTCGAAGGGGAAACCACAATTGAAGGCCCAATTGTAGACCCTATAAACCTTGAGATTCCTGCTCCTTCAACACCAACCACCCTCTGTGAGACACAAGTTGGTGATGGTGTCTCACAGCCTCTCCCTGGCCAAAGCTCAAATGAAGAACAATTACTTGAAGGCCAAAGCTCTCTCCTCCTTGAGTCACACAGGCCAGTAGTTGACAAGGGAAAGAAGATTCTTTCTTTAGAGGAGATTAAGGAGGAGAAAAAGGAGAGGAAGAGGAAGGAAAAGGAAGAAAGACAAAGAGAGACTCCTTGATTCATGCAGGCTACAATCAGGGCTGCCCAAAGGCCAAACACTCAAGAAGATGATTTAAGGGTAGCCATATTAAACTACCTGTTAACTAGGAATTATAATATTGATGATCTAACCTCTCTTCCCTTTGATGAATTGAATGAACTAGCAGACACAGAGGTGTCTAGAGAGAGGAAGGAGACTAAGGATGTCTCTTTGCTTCTCAAAATCAAAGAAGAAAAAAGAAAAGAAATTATATCAAGCTCCTATTCTTTCTTCAGTTCAAGAGATGCCTGAGGTAGAAACTGTGATTGTTGAGTAATAAACTCAAGTAGACAAAGAACAAGATAAACAGAACATGATCAACTACTTGAGTTCCACAGGTATCTACCAGGCAGAAGCTTTACTCCTTCTATCTTATGATTATATAGAGTTTGAGTATCTTAAGCAGCTAAAACAAGAAACTCTTAAAGGAATAAAAGCTGCTAAAAGAAAGATGAGGGAGGAAGCTAAAAGATCAAGGGCAACCATCAAAGCCAACAAGAAGAAGTCTAAAGATAAACAAAAGATGGTGAGCTTTTTAAAGCTGTATGGGTTCTCTGAAAGGAGGCTTGGTCCCATGTCTATATCATCACTGGATGAGCACATCAGGGTGATCAAGAAAAAGATCAAGAGGGGTGAGCTTCAAGACATGCATTCTCTACCAAGTCAAGCTGCACCTGAAGCTGAGGTATAATGGAACCAAGACCTACTGCTGATCCATAGCCAGCTTCATCTTCTGACCCACAGCAAGATCCTGAACCTTCTTCTGAACATGTGAAGGGGAAGAACCAAACTAAGAAGAAAAAAGAAAGAAAAGGTGATCAAGACCAACCTTCTCAGTTAAAATATAGAAAGAGAAAAAGGATGGCCATTAGAAGATACTTGAAGTCAAAGAAGAAGTCTAAGGCATCCACCTCTACACCTAAGGATGAGTCAGAACATCCTGAGGGTCAACCAAAAGAGGCTGCTCAACAACTCCCTTACATGTAGAGCCTCTAGCTACTAAGAGACCCAACATGTCTTGGGTGTATTCTCCAAACCCAGACAGATGGTATGTCATAAGAGATCAAGGAGGTCAACAAGTATTCTTCTAGCAGGAGATACTTGACCTGCCTGATCATGATCTCTTGGACATGTAGAGATACTATGTAAGCCTGAAGAATCCAAACCAACATATGAAGAGAGGAATGGCTCTGATTCTGATGGCTTCAACCAAGTAGAAGATCGAACTTTATAATAATCTTCAAGTTTAGGTAGCATCAAGCTAGGGAGAGTTTGTAAGATCTAGATGATTATTTTAAAGGCTGATGCTAACCAAAGATCTCTCAACATGCACTAAAGTACAAGGAAGGAAATACTTCAGAATATTTGACTATGAACAAAGAAAATAACTAAGTGTCAAATCTTTCGAAGCCAAAGATAGAAATATTCTGAAGCCAAAAGTGAAGTCTTCCTAAGATTAAAGACAAAGTCTTCCAAAGATTGAAAACTGAACTATTTCAAAGACTAAGAAGACATGTGTCTCTGACATACTTTTGACAAAAGCAGAAGACCTTTCTGTTGTCAGCTCTAAAGACTCACCAGCTTATATAAGTTGGTGATTACCTTTTTACTTTTATCAACTATACATTATGGTTTCTTTTTTTTAACTTCCACTTTAGTAATTTTTTCCTTATTGTAATACAATAGGATGTGAGCTATGGCCTGTCATAGTCACATGTCAAAAGGCAATCTACCTTTTGATTTCACATTGATCTTGTTGTCTAGATTAGCGTCCAGCTGGTTTTCAAAGTATGGCTAGCTGTAGGTTGTAGTATAAAGTACCTCATTATATCAGTCTTAGGACTAAGCTTTCTAAAACTTGTAAAACACTTGAGAGCAATATACATCGACCTTGAAAACCAATCTTTGTGTTCTTGAGTTCCTCACTTGTTTGTTCATTGCTTCACTGCCTGGTTCCTTATTTGATCTAGTAAGTGTGTTTAGTTGATAATCTCCAACTGTGAAACTGTTGTTAAACCACTAACCGGTCCAGCAAATGCATTCTATTGAGAACCACAAATGTGTAAAAGTCCACTAAGAACTGCATAATCAATACACATAACATGTCAATAAACATGGTAATACTAAAAGATTATTATTTGATTCTATATTTTCATTGTTTTTTTTAAATTTATCATCTCTCTCCTCAATTATTTTAGAAAAACTATAAGATGTTCATATATGCAATATAATATGGGTGCATATATGCAAATTATTAAAAGAATATAGATATCTTATTCTATCAAATCTATCTTAAAAGTAGTAAAATTACAAACATTTTGATATATTTATATAATAATAGTACTAGAGTTAAAGTGTTTTTTGTGATTCTTTATAGATTTAGGGTTCTCTATTGGATGTTCCATCATATAAGTTGTTCTAAATAAAAATTTTCCATGCTAACCTGGCAGTTTGATCGTAGGGGCTGCTAATCCAGGTGTTAAGAATCGATAAAAACAAGTTAAGTAACCGATCTTAGCTATCTTTATTGGGTAAAGGTAAGTAAGATCATCTCTATAGTGAATTAATAAAAAGTGCTTAAATACTTTGAAACAAAATTACGTACGAAAGATTTGTAAATGCAAAAACTAAAACCTTGAATGATTTTGAGAAACACGAATGTAGAAGCAACAAATTTTTAGAAAGAGTTTTAATATTTAACTAAGAAGCAATAACTTCTAGATTTCAAGTTCTTAAAGATCAACAGTTGTTAAGTTTAACTAAGGGTTTTAATAAACACAACTTCATATTTTCGCTTTATACTAAAGTGATAACAAAGGAATAATTTTTTATAATTTATTTATTCAAAGTGTTCCCATTTCACCTATATGAAGTTACCTAATCTTCTCAATAAGCTAACGATTCAAAAAACCCAAAACTGATGATAAATCAAGTAACTTTCTTTATAAAAGAATTGTTTAAACAAATCAAAACCTTTAATTACATTCAACACATAGTATTTAATACAAAACCCAAGTCTACACATAACTAACCATCTTAACTTACAGGAACTATCGACCCGAAAGCAAACATGAATTGAATTAGCTATGCATAGTCATTATCAAATCTTTTATCTTCTTTAGTTCATGGTTCTAGATGAATTCGAATGATCGAGAGAGCCTTAGAACACCAAAAAAGATTTTCTTTTCACCTTTATATTTCTAGGGATTGCTAATATTCAAAACCCTATTGATTATATTTAAATAAAATAGAAAATCCATAAAATTCGGTTTCTAACTAACATCAACGTATCATACAACGTATACAATGTATGATACTCCAGCTCCTACACTAATGCGCCCATCTTTCGGTTTTTTATCCCAAGTACGCCCATAAATACGCCCTAAAATATCATGCTATGTATGATACGGACCTACCTGGCGTATCATACATCACGCTCTTTTTCTAAAGTCCTTTTTAACATCTCGTTGTATTTTACACCTCCTGGTCCTTAGTTTTTGTCATATTGATTCTTTTGGTTCTCAAATATGTTCATTTTGACTCTAAGCACTTACAAAACATAATGTATACAAAGACTACTCGTTCCACCATATTATAAACAAAAAACCATGTATTTATTTACAACAATGCATTAATAAACACGATGTGATCACTTGTCGTCCCTTGGACCCGCTACCAGGGATGTTACCCCCAAGCCCATGTTTGCTTGCAAGGTTGTTATCTTAAGTTCAGGGTATTATACATTAAAAATAATTTAAAATTTCTCTTGCAGATACATATATGTGTAGGTTCTTTTATATTGAGTGGTTTTTATGATTTAGATTGAATTCGCTTGTCTCAATAACGAACATTAACTATATAATATCCAACCAACCTCCAAAAACAAATGCATAAAAAAACTCCATTACCCATATAAGTTGCTCCCCCTCTCAAAAACCGGCTATTAAAACTATGTAAACTTTGCTCTGATACCAAATATTAGTTTAGGCCTCTATATCACACAAAAGGGAACGTAAAGCTTTATTGCTTGAATCACCCAATTGCATTCGATCTAAAAGCTTATATTAGATAGAGAAAAGTAACCCTTGAAACTAAAGAAAATGAGAATGACTTGCCTATTTTAACTTTCTATCTAGTACGAGTAAAGAAATAATAAAAATGTCAAAAATATGTAACTAAATCCTAACCCATAACCTGTTAACACACTAATCCTTGACCGGTGAAGAAACCTAATTAACCAAACACTTCACTTTTCAAACTCTCGTTTGCAAATTTCCAATCAAAATGATTAAGTAAAGAAGCAAGTGACAACTCCATGTTGGCTTAATCTAAATGATATTCTTCGACAGGAGTGACTCAACCTTTTTGCCTCAAGATGAGTTCCAAAATTAAGGTTCTTTTTAAATAAAAAATAACTAGGGTTGTGCAATTCTCAGGCCGACCCCATTAAGACCAAACACCCAACCGGATAATAATCGAGGTCAGATCAAAATCATGTGCTCTAGTGGTCTTCAATTCTTGTTTAAATGCTTTTCCATCTCGTGATGTTCTTATATTGGCCAACAGAAACCGATTAAGACCTGATGGCGTAAGTAGGTTTACAATCATGAAAAGGCATCACAAGCTACCAGGCAACATTCAACCTTACCTTAGGATACCTTGTATGGCCTTGGGTGACTTTGCCTTGTCTTAACTAGTGTTGCCTTACCTTAAGCTACTTGTCTCAGCCTTGCCCAATCTAGCAGTGCTTTAGGCTGCATAGCCTTTTATCAAACCAGCAACCTTGGTGTACGTATAGGTAATAATGTAAGTAGGTTTACTTGTCTCAGCCTTGCTTAATCTAGCGTTACCCGATGCGCCTTTCCATACGACTCATTGGTTTGGTCTTAAACTTACGTTATCTTGTTAGACTTCCAACACCTTAGGATACCTGGCATAGCCTTGGATGACTTTTCCTTGACTTAATCTGTGTAGCCTGACCTTAAGCTACTTGGCTTGGCCTTACCCAACCTGGCATTGCCTTAGGTTGCATCGCATGGCCTTACCAACCTGACTTAACCCCAACACACCTAAGGATGGGATTATCTCACGTAAATCTCTAAATTACTGGGCTAAGCACATGGACCTGATCAAAGTAACTCATTGGGCTTGGCCCAACCCACACTAATCAGACCCTTTAGGGTTTTAGGATTCCCCCTCTATAAATAGGAGGCAACCCTCTCATTCAAGGAGACCCCATTTTCCCCTAAAAAACACCCACACTTGTCACCTTATCCATTCTCCCTCTGAAGTTCACTCAACTTGGCTGGATCCTCTCTCTGAAATGTCGCAAGGCCATCCTTTGTCGACAAGGTCATCCTGTGTCGACAAGTCTCTCTCTAATCTTCAATCATCTTTGTTGGATCCCCTCCCTAAAATGTCACGAGGCCATCTTGTGTCGACAAGGCTCTCTCTAATCCTCATATCCTACACTTGTCTACTCATTTGTCTCATACGTATATATATATATATATATATATATATATATATATATATATATATATATACATATGTGGCACCCTACATATATCGCACATCGGGCGTGGACAGTAGACATTTCTGGTTCATAAGGAACGTCTGGTCTCTAATATCACCAACGCTTCTTGGGCGTATTGGCTGTGGATACGAGTAGAACTTCACACTTAAGCGTGCTCGAGTGTCAGCAATCCAGGGATGGGTGACCTCCTTGGGAAGGTTTCACCTGGGCAACCAAAAGCAAATCCGTGAGCTCCTCGTTGGCGAAGCGGACAATATTGGTGGTATGAGGGGTTGATGTTACAAAGGGTATTAAAGCCACTCCTATGCCGTTCAGGATGGTGGGACAAAACTCACCAGGGATGGTGAGTTCTCGGGCTCATCGAGGACGATAAGTCCAAAGGGGGGGTGATTATGACACCCTACATAAATACCACATCGGGTGTGGACATGAGAGATTCCTGGTTCATAAGGAATGTCTGGTCTCTAATATCACTAACACGTTTTGCGTGTATTGGATGTGGATGAGACAAGAACTCCACAGTTAAGCGTACTCAGGTGACAGGAATCCAGGGATGGGTGACCTCCCTGGGAAGTTTTCACATGGGTAATCAAAAGCAAATCCATGAGCTTCACATGGGAAAAGCGGACAATATTGGTGGTGCGAGAATGAACTCCATAGTTAAGTATGCTGAGGTGGTAGCAATCCAAGGAAGGGTGACCTCCCTGGGAAGTTTTCACCTGGGCAATCAAAAGCAAATCCGTGAGCTTCTCGTGGCCGAAGCGGATAATATTGGTGGTATGAGAGGCCGGATGTTACAAATGGTATCAAAGCCACTCATGTGCCGTTCGAAATGGTGTGACAAACCTCACCAAGACTAGTAAGTCTTCGGGGTTGTTCAGAGGGACACCTTAGGCCAATCCCACATCCATAAATGGGGTGGTAGGGCAAACCTCATCGAGGATGATGAGTCTAAAGGGGGGTATTTGTAACACTCTAGGCAAATCCCACATCGGTTGTGGACAGAAGAGATTTGTGGTTCATAAGAAATGTCATGCCTCTAATATCACCAATGTATTTTGGGCGTATTGGCTATGGATGAAAAGAGAACTCCATAGTTAAGCGTGCTCAGGTGGCAACAGTCCAGGAATGGGTGACCTCCCTAGGAAGTTTTTACCCAGGCAACCAAAAGCGAATCCGTGAGCTACTCGTGGGCAAAGCGGATAATATTGGTGGTAAGAGGGGTCGGGTGTTACAATATATATATATATATATCTTATGCTTGACTATATAATACTTGGTACTGACTTGAGCGTCAGAGTGCCTTCGGGGTTAAACCCCCCAGGCCCTCCAACGTAGATCTCCTTTGTGGTTACAGCCAGATTCAAAGTTCAGGAATGAATCATGGAAGTAAGGCTCAACAATACTCGATGACAATACCCGACCCAGATTTGGATATAGCAACAAGTGGCGCCCACCGTGGGGCCAAGAATATCAATCCGTATGAATGCTCGCGCCCTGTGTTCTAGACAAAATGACATAATCTGTGGTCTTCGTATACCATGTTGGACATCCAGATCTATGTTCGTACCTGGGTTCACCAAGACTTTAGGTTTTAACATAGAGACAAAATTTTGATAAAAACAAGGGTCAAACTCTACACCTAGGGTGTAGAGCCTCCTTTTTTCATTTCCAACTTTTCTCTAACAATATGCAGGGAGCTACAAGCTACAAAATAGCATTTCAAACTTTGCACTTACCATTACTAATATAAAAGGCAGATCAAGAAAAGACCACTCCTACCAAAGGTAGGTCATACCTATCTATAGTAAGAAAACAACCAAGGATGATCTTAGCATGACTAGTCAGGTCATCTTGTTAGGCCAAAGTCCTTGTCATATTGACTATCTATGGTAGACTGGTCAGCTCATCTTGTTTGACCAAAGTCCTTGTCACTTTGACTATCTATGGCAGAAATCATATCTCATCTGGCCAGGTCCATGTCGCCTTGCCTTGCCAAGGCAAACCACATATTCTTTTACTGGAAAATGGCAAGCCTTTTTAAAACCTTATTTTTCCCTCTGGCCATAGCCCAAGCCCAGGTCTTTCAAGACCCAGCCTCCAAGCCTTCGCAAGGCCCGACCTCCAAAGCATTCGTATGGCCCGGCCTCCAAAGCCTTCGTAAGGCCCGGCATCCAAAGCCTTCGCAAGTCCCGACCTCCAAAGTCTTTGCAAGGCCTAGCCTCCAAAGCATTCGCAAGGCCCGACCTCTAAAGACTTCACAAGGCTGGCCTCCAAAGCATTCGCAAGGCCCGACCTCCAAAGCATTCCCAAGGACCGGCCTCCAATCCTTCAAACGGCCCGGCCCCTAAGTATTCACAAAGCCTGGCCTCCAAGGCATTTGCAAGGCCCAACCTCCAAATCATTCGCAAGGCTCTACCTCCAAGCCTTCGTAAGGCCCGGCCTCCAAACCCTTCTTAAGGCCCGGCCTCCAAAGCCTTCTTAAGGCCCGGCCTCCAAGCCTTCGCAAGGCCCAACCTCCAAGCCTTCGCAAGGCCCAACCAACATATCATCCCAAAGTCTCGGCCTCCAAGCCTACGCAAGGCCCAACCTCCGAGCCTTCGCAAGGCCTGGCCTGCATGTCTTCCTAAGACTCGGTCTCCAAGTCTTCGCAAGGCCCAACCTCCAAGCCTTTGCAAGTCCCGACCTACATGTCCTTGCAAGACTCGACCTACAAGCCTTCGATAGCCCGGCCTACATGTCTTCCCAATACTTGGCCTTCAAGTCTTTAAGGACCCGGCCTGCATGTAATCCTAAGACTTGGCCTTCAAGTCTTTCTGGACCTAGCCTGCAAGTCTTCCTAAGACTAAACCTTCAAGTCTTTCAAGACCCCGCCTCCATGTCTTTTCAAGACCTGGCGTTCATACCCTTCCAAGACCCGGCCTCAATTCTTTGTGAGGCCTGACGTTCATGTTTATCTGATACTCGGCCGTCATGTCTCTTGAAGACCTGGTCCTTATGTCATTCCGTGACCCGACCCATGTGTCTTTCCCAGGCCCGAACTACATATCATTCCAAGATCCGGCCTACACTTCTTCTAGCTGGCCACTACCTAGATATCCCTTGTCTTCCTTAAATGAAAAGTAAATATGGAAAAGGTGTAAGGAATACACTTAAAGGCTGATGCAACTAAAGAGCAACCAAGGAGCTCTCAGCATGCACATGTGAAGTACTAGGAAAGTACTTCAAAAGATTTGATATAACTCAGTGAATTATGCTAAGTATAGAATCTTTCGAATCCAAAAAAACCAATTCTTCCGAAGCCAAAGATGAAGTCTTCCAAAGCTTCAAAGACTTCGAAGCCAAAGACTGATTTCTTCCGAAGACAGAGAAGGCATGTCTTCTCTGACATACTTTCACAAAAGCTGAAACACCTTTCCACTGCCATCTCTTAAGACTCACCGACCAACATGAGTTGGTGAAAAGTCCATGCTTTTGTCAACATATAGATTAAGGTGTTGAGTCTGTAACTTTCCAAGTATGTACTTTTATCCTTTCTATAATAGAAAGGATGTGAGCTATAGCATCTCATAGTTATATGTCAAAAGGCAATCTACCTTTTGACTCTATATTAATCTCGTTGTCTAGATTAGTGTTTCCTGCTGGCCTTCAAAGTATGGCCGGCTATAGGATGTAGTGTAAACTATCTCAAGTACATGTATTCGTTATGTAAGCTTTGTAATACTTGTAAGAACTTGAGAGCAATATACATCATTCTTGAAAACCATACTTTCTTGTTCTTGTGCTAGTTCATTACTTGTGTTCTTTGTTTTATCATAAAGGCTAGTTCCTAATTTGATCTGTTAAGTGTTCCAAGTCTCTCCATCTTGTGAAACTGTTGCATTGACTACCCTTCATCGGTCCTGCAATTGGAATCAAAACATTTCAGGCTCTTGATTGTAAGATCTCACCATCTTAGATCTCTTCAATTTCACAAAACACTCATCAACTCAAATGGCTGCTATCTCTAAGGCTGATATGGAAACTGGTACGATGACAAAGTCTTCACTGATCACTCCTAATGAATTTGATACTTGGTGCCAACGTATAGAAGGGTTCCCCAAGTCTTAAGACAGCAGGATGTGGAGATTTATTGTTGAAGGACCTCACATCCTAAGCACCTCTTCAGCCACTGCTGGTGATGGGATGATTTCAAAGGAAATGGTTGACTACTCCGAAGAAGACCGGAAGAAAATAGATGTAGATCAGAATGCCATGACCGCTCTCTAAGCTGCTCTTCCAAACTCCATATACTAAAGCTCATGTATGAGGGGTCCGAGGAAGCCAAGGAAAAGAAGAAAGACATTATGAACTAGTAGTTTGAGAACATCACCTACAAGACAGGTGAAACCATGACTCAACAATACTTCAGGTAGATTGTGGATACTCAAATTGATGTTGGAGTCAAGCTTGAGAATAGGAACATAGTGAGGAAGTTCATGTTCTCTCTTCCTAGAAAATGGACTCACTACTGTGTGGCCATCAAGAGAACTGAGAACCTCTCTACTCTTACTCTCCCAAAGTTGTATGGGATCCTTAGTGGTTACCAGATGGAGATGAACCTGCAAAATCCATTAAGCAGCTCTTCCAACAATCAGCAGAGTTCTGCCCTTCATGTGGTTAAAAGGGATAGAAGAGAACCACAACATCATCTCATCTACTTCCCTAATAAATCATAAAATGGTCCTTCACCTTCCTTGAGACATCAAGGGAGAGCTATATCCAAGGAAGTCCATTTCAAGAGATAAGCTCTACTCAAGCCTTTATGTCTGCTAATGAAAGTTGTGGAAAACTTCTCTTTACTCTTGAAGACTTGGACTACATCCATCCAGATGATCTGGAGTACATGGAGATAGTTCAACAGATGGCTCTCCTCACTCATAGAGCCAAGAAGTTCTACAAGAGAACAGGAAGGAAGTTCCTAGGCAATGTGGCTAGTGGAAAGTTTGGACTGGATAAAAGCAAGGTGAAGTGTTACAATTGTAACCAAATAGGACACTTTAATAGAGAGTGCAAGGCACCAAGGACAAACTGTGGCCAAGCACAATCCAGACCAAACTACACTGATGCAGCTCCTAGAACTGAGAAGCCAAGCCAACCAAAACAACATGCTGCTGTTGCTGTTGAAGAATGAGGCTTTGACTAGAACTTTCAGGTACAAGATGCTTCTCCAAACCAAGCACTGATGGCTGATCATGAAGAAGCCAAGGTATTAGAACATCTTTATACCCCTGAATATATTGCTAAAGTGAATATGTACAGGTCCTACAACTTGGAAGTGAGATCTGATCTTGAGTCCTTAAATATTTTTAAAGCTGATTTTAAAAGAGTAGAAAATAATTATAAACCTAAAATTGAAGATTTAGAGAAAAACATTTTTACTCTTAAGCATGAGCATACAAACTATAGGACTCAAATCAAAGATCTTATATCCAAGTTAATTGAATGTCAGGCTGAGCTTGTGATCAGCAAAGCCAAGGGAAAAAAATGTGTTCTTGAAGAGGAAACCTTCAAGAACATAATATCCTCATCCATGCATGCAAAAGTTTGTTACCAAAACAGGAAGGGATTAGGATCAAGTGATATAGCTCCTCCACACACACTCCTATTTGTTAGATCTTCAAGGTATGGAACTTGTGAAGATGAGTTGCATCCTATTGATCCAATCCAAGAGAAGGATGAAGATGTAGAGGAGATAATGAAGGATGAACCTGAGGTGAGTGACAAGGGTTATCCTAAGATGGGACACTAATCTCCTGGAGAGAAGAAGGAACTAGGGATGGCTAAGTCTGCAAGGAAAAACTTGATAAGGGCAGCCAAAAGAAAGTCAAAGAAAGCCAAAATGATTAAGGCCACCTTCAACTCCAAGCAAAAGAAACTTCTCATTTCTGCTGGATTTGAAGTGGTAAAGCCTGAAGACTTAACAAAGGACTCTAGTACCAGGAGTCGTAGTTCATGTCCAAATCATCCTAGTCATGAGAAGAAGGCTAATCAAATATGCACCACTGCTGCACATCCTGAACCATCTAGTTCCAAGAGCAAGTTTCACCCTAAAAAGTCTGTTGCATCATCTGAGAAGATGAAGAAGGAAGTGGAAAGTGATCAAGCTTAGCCTTCTACTCAAAAGAATACTCTCAGAAGCATACCAACCAAATGCATCATGTGTGGTAGTACTTCTCACTTTGCCAAGGATTGCATCTACAATCACAAAAGTACTATCCACATGACTAAGAAGAAAACTTCTGAGAAGAAGAAGAAGATAGCTTCGAAAGAAAAATCTCTTCCTTCTGAAAGCTCCGAAGTGATGAAGAAGATAAGTGAAAACTTACCTTTGAAAGAAAATTTGGTCTCGGAGGAAAGAAATGCTTCCGAAGTACCGAAGTCTGCTGCAGTGGATGCAAACGCTTCCGAAGGTCCGGTCTCCAAAACTTCCGAAGTCATTAAAACTTTCGAGGTATTGAAGGCCAAGTCTAGTCTTCCAAAGATGGTGTGGAACATGAAGGAAAGCCATATGAATGAAAGTTCTTCATCAACAACAGCAAAAGATCCTCAAGGCTTGCATATATGATCAATTACTGTTGCATTATCTTCAGTTCACTTTGACAAGCCTAGGAGGAGCTACTTCAATTCAAGAGACAAAATGTTTGGAATCTATGTCCTTTTCCTCAGGGAAAGACTACTATAGGTACCAAGTGGGTATTTAGGAATAAGAAAGATGATAGAGGACTTATCATCAAGAACAAGACAAGACTTGTTCAAGGGTACACACAAGAAGAAGGGATTGACTACACTGATGTTTTTGCTCCTGCAGTAAGACTTGAAGCTGTTAGGGTATTCCATGCCTTTGCTGCATCCAAGGATTTCAAGGTCTATCAACTTGATGTCAAGTGTGCCTTCTTATATGGTGTGATTGATGAGGAAGTGTATGTCAAACAACCACCTGGCTTTGTAGACCTAGATTATCCTAATTATGTCTACAAGCTTGACAAAGCATTTTATGGATTGTATCAAGCTCCAAGGAAGTGGTATGAGACACTATCACAGTATCTCTGTTAGCATGGATACAAGAAGGGTACTATAGATGGAACACTCTTCATCAAAGGAACAGGAAATGACTTGATGCTGGTTCAAGTTTATATTGATGACATCATCTTTGGGTCAACTAATTCAAAGCTCTGCTAAGACTTTAAGAAGCTGATGAAGAATAGATTTGAAATGAGTGCCATGGGGGAACTCAATTTCTTTCTAAGAATTCAAGTGAAGCAGGCTGACAATGGCATCTCATAAACCAGTCGAAGTATGTGCAAGACATACTTCCCAGATTTCTGACTGAGTGTAAGGGTTGATAAGACACCTATAGCCAGAAACCACTCTCTAAGACCTGATCTTGAGGGGGAGTGTTGATAAACATCTATACAGGGCTATGATTGGGTCTCTTATGTACCTCACAACTAGCAGGCCTGATATCATGTTTGCTACATGTATTTATGCAAGATATCAAGCCAACCCCAAGATGTCACACCTAGTTGCTATTAAGAGAATTCTTAGATATCTCAAAGGTACTCCTAAACTAGGACTTTGGTATCCAAAGAATTCTGACTTTAATCTGTATGCCTACACAGATAGTGACTATGGTGGCTATAATATGACATCAAAGTCTACATCTGGGGTATGTCAATTCCTTGGTGGAAGGATAGTCTCACGACAATGCAAGAAACAATCCTGTGTGTCTGCATCAACTACTGAAGCTGAATACATTGCTGCTACAAGTTGTTATGCTCAAGTGCTTTGGATTCAGAATCAGATGCTAGACTATGGATTCAACTTCAAAAAGACTCCTATCCATATAGATAACAATAGTGGTATCTCTAATACAGAGAATCTTGTGCAGCACTCAAAGACAAAGCACATCAACATTAGGTATTTGATTAGAGATAATTTTGAAAAAAGATTGATAAATTTATCAAAGTTAACACAAATAAACAATATGTTGATCTGTTTACAAAAGCTTTTGATGAGCAAAGATTTAAGTATCTTGTTTCAGCTATTGCAATGATTAACTTTGAGTAGTTTTTCTTAAACTAAACTCAAGATTATTTTTAATATATGTGTCTTCGGTTGTCTATATCATCACTGATATAATCCATGTTCTATTTGGAAGAAACTTTTCAAAATTGATATCCCTTAGAATTTTGAGAATTTTGGATATATTTTCTTTCGGAAGACATCAAGTTGTCTTTGAAAGAAAATTATGTCTTCAAAACAAATAACTACTTCTGAGAAATTTACCTTCGGAAGAAATTTTGTTATATATTCTGAAATTTATATATGTAACCAAATACTTATATGTGTTGAAGGACTATTCTCTTCTAAATGCAATTAAGTCTCAGAAGCTCTTTTTTTTCTTTCTTTGAATAAAATTTCTAATATTTGATATCTTCCAACACAAAATTTGTCTAAGAAGTAAAAATACTCTTAGTATTTTTCTTCTGAAGCAAAATTCTTGAAGAACTAAGAAATATCTTCTGAAACAAAATTCGCTTCGGCAATTTTTCTCAAACCTTTCGAAGACAAATTACCTTCAGAAGATTTTAGACTTCCAAGAAAACGACCTTTATGGGCACTTTTTCAGAGGTGTGACCGACATCCGGATTTCAAAGTTTATCCTTTTGCATTAACTTTGTCTCAAATCCAATCCATATAAATATAACTTTAACGGTTCTCCCTCTTTTACTTTCTTCTTCATCTGCAAAAGTTCATAACCTAAATTCACCCATAAACAGCCTTTGTTCTTATCTTCCTTCACTTCTAAGCTACTCACAAATGGCCAACCCTGATCCTCAAAACCAACCCAATTTTTCCATGCAGTTAAACATCAAACACAACCAAGTTGCTCTATTATCAACTGAGAAAGATCCAGGATTCTCAGATGTTTGCCGCTTCTTGTCTTTATCAAACTACCTCACCGCACTCACCATTGACCCTCCCTTGTACAAAGATCAACTTTTAGAGTTCTGAAGGACCTACTAAGAGGTTATCTTGGACGATGGAAGGCAATGTCTACCACAATGCAAGGGAAGACAATTTTCGTCACTCTAGCCTCCATCAGCTCTCATCTGAGGCTGGATGATGAAGAAGGTGAATTGTCCTTCCCAAAATCTGTTGTGAACAACTCATTCTAGAAGATGGGATATGAAAGGGACTACTCCATAAGAACCTTCAAAATAGGTAAATTTTCCTCCCAATGGAAGTACCTCCTCCATGTGGTCATTGATTCTTTGTCCAACAAACATGGAGTTGGGACCAAATCCCTGAGGACTTATTCTACATAGTCTATGGAATGATTCAAGGGGTCAATTTCGGGTACTCTTAATTTGTTTATACAAACTTGGTTGCTAACTTGGACTCCTTAGAGTATTACATGTTCCCTAGATATGTTCGACACATTCTTAACTATGAACTGGGCTCACAGTTAAGGGGAACAGGTAACACTCTTAAACTGGGAAAGATGAAGCCTAGTATTTTCAAGACAATAAGAAAGTCCACTGTTGGCTTCTCGAGGGTAGAAACAGCCCTGGTCCCACAAATGTTAGAGCTCATTACTCAAGGTGACAACTTGGCAACACAAGCCAATGTTGAATCCACACCTTCTACATCTGCCACCACCACACAGCCTCAAGTCACCATCACCTACCATGAAAATCCAAATGAACCACTGCATAAACTACTCAGTATGTGCAGGCTACTATATCACCACCCATGCAGGAAGAAGTGGAAACAAGAGCTCCCACTTCTCCTAAGGAGAAAACCACTCCCGAAATTTCTTTAGTCAGTGCTGAGGTTCCTCATGCTCTGCCTAATGAGCTCACTACCCCAGCCTTAAGCCTTCATTCAGAGTCTCAAAACTCTAGTGATCAACGTTCAGGGGAAAGTTACCATCCCCAGCGTTTAGATCTCAACCAACCAATCCCAAACCTTGAATTCTATGATGATGAAGATATGGGCTTCAGTGAGTACCATGAGTCTCTCTTCTCCACCCTCACTCAAGGAGAGATGAGTGCTCCTACATCACCCATATCTAGCCCACATCATCCACCCACAACTGAGGTGGACCTCCTTGAACATGCTAAGGAGGTCCATATGGAAGAGGCTCTCACTTTTGCAACTGATTACATCATTAAGACCTTAACCATGGCAACCCAGCCCATTAGCACTTCTTTTGAAGCTGTCATGGTGTAGGGGAAATCCAGCAGCCAAGAACCACTAGCTGGTGGTGAGGAAGAAGCCTTTGGCCCTATTCTCTTATCCCTCTATGATTCTTCTGATAAAGATGAGGGGATTTGTAACTAAAGGTGCAAAACCAGTCAAAAACATGCACCTATTTAGTTTCAAAAGTGAGTCACCTGGAATCTCAGGGAGCTACCTTACAAAGAAGGGTCAATGACCAGCAACTTGAGATCACTGATCTCAAGGGCAAGTTAGCTAAGAGACCCATCCGGAGAACTCAACCACACCCACAAGAACCTGTGTGTGGTGGACCTAACCCTTAGCTCCCCTGTACAAGAGAGTGATGCTACCAGAAAGGCGGAGAAAGTCCTACCTATAATCATAGAACCTAGGAGTTCCTCCCAGAGTATGGACATGGAGGACACCACCCTCACTTGCAGTTGTCCATACTCAACAACCTCCTAAGGTCCATATTGATATGGACTTACTTATTCAAAGTTTGTTTGAGGAGGGTATACCAAGAGCAATGCCTACTCCATCTCACCCTACTAAAAATCAAATTGTAGGATGGAGTTATGATGCTGAAAGGAGAGCCCTAGTAATCTCTAGGTCTGAGGGACAACAAGAAATCTTTAACTTCGACAACGTGAGATACTATGAGAGCTTTTCTCTATTTGACTTGCCACTTACGAACCTAACTCAATCTAGGCAAGCTACAAAGTTAGCTGAGAGAATACAAGAAAGGGTGATTGAAGAGTTCAAGCTAAGATATAAATTATATAGACAGAGGCTAGCAGGCAAGACTGTTGGTCAACTGCATGCTAAGGTGGACCCTAAGATTAGCTTCGAAGGGGAAACCTTGGCTGAATGCCTAGTAGTTGAGCCTGTGAACCTTAAGACAAGAACTGTTTCAACACACATTAGTCTCAGTGAGGCACCAATTGGTGAAGGTGTCTCACAGCCTCTCTCTCGCCAAAGCTTATGTGCAGCATCGAGCAATAAAGGCCAAAGCTCTCTCCACCCTGAGTCACACGGGCCTGTGAGTGATAAAGGGAAGAGGAAAATGACCTCTGAGGAGATTGAGGAGGAGAAGAGAGACAGGAAGAGGAAAGCGAGGAGAGAGAGTTCAAGTGGGACCCATGACTCCATGGAAGTTGCTATCAGGGCTGTCCCCAAGCCAAGCACTCAACATAATGAGTTAAGGGCCACTAGATTGAACTATCTAGGGTCTAGGAACTATAATGTTGATAAACTTATCTCTTTCCCCTTGGATGAATTAAATGAACTGGCTGATATGGAAGTGTCCAAGGAGAGGAGGGAAGCTGAGGATGCGGAGTTGCTCCTCAAGATCAAGGAAGAAAGGAGGAGAAAAAGACTCTACAAAGAACCTACTCTCTCCCCAGTTCAAGAAAGTCTAAAGGCAGAGTCTATGGCTATTGAGAAATAAACTCAGGTAGGTAGGGAACAAGACAGGCAAAACATGATAATCTACCTGAGTGCCACAGATCTCTATCAGGCAGCAAACCTTCTTCCCTCATCATATGAATACATTAAGTTTGAATACCTCAAGCAGCTTGAGCAACAAGTGCTAAAAGAGAAAAAAACTGCTAAGAGGAAGATGAGGGAAGGGGCTGCAAGGTCAAGAGCCACTATCAGAGCAAATCTAAAGAAGTCTGCTGATAGACAAAAGATGGTGAGCTTCTTGAAGTTGTATGGATTCTCTGGAAGGAGACTTGGTCCAATGTCTCTATCCACTATGGATGAGCACATTAGAGTGATCAAGCAAAAGATCAAAAGCGGTGAGTTGGTTGACTTGCATTCTCTACGAAGTCTAGCTGCACCTAAAGCTGAGGTCAAGGTGGAACCCCAAGAGACAGCACAACCTAGACTTAGTGCTGCATCATAGCCAGCTTCATATTTTGATCCACACCAAGGTCCTGATCCTTCTTCTTTTGAACCTATGAAGGACAAAGACCCAACTGAGAATGACAAACAAGAATAATCTGGTATTGCTAGCTAGTCTTCTCAGTTAATGTACAAAAAGAGGAAAAGTATGGCCAAAAGAAGGGACAAGAAGGAGAAGAAGAAGTCCAACGTATCCACCTCTACACCTCAGGATGGGTCAGAACATCCTGAGGGTGATCAAGAAGAAGCTACTCAACAATGTCCACTCATAGTAGAGCCTCTTGCTACTGAGAGACCCATCTTGTCCTGGGTGTTTGCTACTAACCCAGACAGATGGTATGTCACTAGAGATCAAGGAGGTCAAGACATGTACTTCTGGTAAAACATTCTTGATCTCCCTCTGCATGATCTCTATGACATGAGGAGACACTTTGAGAGTCTGAGGAATCCTGACCAACTTATGATGAAGGGAATGGTCTTGATTCTAATAAGGACTGTCAACAGATGAAGATCAAGTCTCAAAGGTCTTTTCAGTTTTGGTAGCATCAGCCTAGGGGGAGTTTGTAAGGAATACATTTAAAGGCTGATGCAACCAAAGAGCAACCAAAGAGCTCTTAGCATGTACATGTGAAGTACTAGGAAAGTTCTTTGAAAGATTTGATATAACTCAGTGAATTATCCTAAGTATCAAATCTTCCAAAGCCAAAAGACCAATTCTTTCAAAGCCCAAGATGAAGTCGTCCGAAACTTCAAAGACAAAGTCTTCTAAAGCAAAAGACTGATTTTTTCCAAAGACAGAGAAGGCATCTCTTCTCTGACATACTTTTAACAAAAGCTGAAACACTTTCCGATGCCATCTTTAAAGACTTACCAACCAGCATGAGTTGGTGAAAAGTCCATGCTTTTCTCAATTGTAGATAAAGGTGTTGAGTCTGTAACCTTCCAACTACGTACTTTTATCCTTTTGGTAATAGATAAGGATGTGAGCTATGGCATGTCATAGTCACTAGTCAAAAGGCAATCTACCTTTTAACTCTAAATTGATCTTGTTGTCTAGATTATTTTTTCAACTGGCCTTCAAAGTATGGCCAACTGTAGGATATAGTATAAAGTATCTCAAGTACTTGTATTCTTTATGTAAGCTTTGTAACACTTGTAAGAACTTGAGAGAAATATACATCATTCTTGAAAACCACACTATCTTGTTCTTATGCTTGTTCTTTACTTGTGTTCTTTGTTTTATCATAAAGGCCGGCTCCTTATTTAATCTGCTAAGTGTTCCAAGTCTCTCTACCTTGTGAAACTGATGCATTGACCACCCTTCACCGGTCCTGCAAAAGAAACCCACCCAAGCTCTGCTAAATCATTCCTACTTTATAATAAAGGTATCTTGCCTGATGATAAGCTAAGTCAACTTTCTCTAACATGTATACAGGACTGTCGAAGGGGAACAATGAAACAGTTTCATAGTTGTTAGGAGAGTGTTAGAACACTTAACAGATCAATAGGGAACCAGTTTATGATGAAACAAAGAACACAAGTAAAGAACAAGAACAAGATAATATGGTTTTCAAGAATGTCGTATATTGCTCTCAAGTTCTTACAAAGTGTTACAAAGCTTGTCTTCTAAAGTTTCAAGTATTTGAGATACTTTATATTACATCTACAGCCGATCATACTTTGAAGGCCAGCTGGAAACACTAATCTAGACAACAAGATCAATGTAGAGTCAAAAGGCAGATTGCTTTTTGCTAGTGACTATGACAAGCCATAGCTCACATCCTAATATATTACAAAAAGGATAAAAGTACAAGAATAGAAGGTTACAGACAAAAGACCTTAATCTACAGCTTGACAAAAGTAAGGAATCTTCATCAACTGATATAAGTTTGTGATTCTTCAGAGATGGTAGCGGAAAGTAGTTCAGCTTTTGTGAAAAGGTTATTCAGAAAAAGCATGTCTTCTCTGTCTTTGAAAGAAATCAGTCTTTGGCTTCGAAAGACTTTGTCTTTGAAGCTTCGAAGACTTCATCTTTGGCTTTGGAAGATTTGGTCTTTTGGGTTTGGAAGTTTTTATACTTGGTATAATTCACTGAGTTATTTTAAATCTTCTGAAGTAACTTCCTTATACTTCACATGTGCATGCTGAGAGCTCTTTGGTTGTATCAACCTCTAAGTGTGATCCTTAAAAACTCCCCCTGGGCTGATGCTACCAAAACTAAAGAAGAGCTTTGAAGCTTTGATCTTTAACTGTTAACAATCCTCATCAGAATTAGGACCATTCCCTTTATTATTAGTTGGTCAGGATTCCTTGGACTTTTAAAGTATCTCCTCATGTAATAGAGATCATGCAAATAAAGGTCAAGTATGTTTTACCAGAAGTACATGTCTTGACCCCCTTGATCTCTAGTGATATACCATCTGTCTGGGTTGGTGGCAAACACCCAAGACACGATGGGTCTCTCAGCAGCAAGAGGCTCTACTTGAATGGGAGTTGGATAAGCAGCCTCTTCTTGATCACTCTTAGGATGTTCTGACCCATCCTTGAGGTGCAGAGGTGGATGCCTTGGACTTTTTCTTCTTCTTTTTGTCCTTTCTGATGGCCATCCTCTTCCTCTTTCTATACTTTAATTGAGAAGGCTGGCCTTGAGTACTTGATGGTTCTTGTTTATCCTTCCAGTTGCATCATTTTCCTTCACAAATTCAGAAGGAGAGGGAACAGGACCCTGCTATGGATCGGAAGATGAAGTTGGTTATGATGTAGCACTAGGTCCAGGTTGTGTTGTTTACTGGGGTTCAACCTTGACCTCAGCTTTAGGTGCAGCCTGACTTGGTGGAGAATGCAAGTCAACTAGCTCACCCCTTTTGATCTTCTACTTGATCACTCTAATGTGCTCATCCATGGTGGATAGATACATTGGACCAAGTTTCCTTCTGGAGAATCCATACAGCTTTAAGAAGCTCACCATCTTTTGTCTGTCAGTAGACTTCTTCTGATTGGCTCTGATGGTGGCTCTTGACTTTGCAGCCTCTTTCCTCATCTTCCTCTTAGCATTTTTTTTCTCTTTTAGCACTTCTTGCTCAAGCTGCTTGAGATATTCAAATTCAATGTATTCATAGGACAAGGGAAGCAGGTTTGCTGCCTGATAGAGGCCTGTGGTACTCAAGTAGGTAATCATGTTTTGCATGTCTTGTTCCCTACCTACCTGAGTTTGTTTCTCAGTGGCCATAGCCTCTGCCTCAGGGCTTTCCTGAACTGGGGAGAGGGTAGGAGCTATGTAGAGTTTTTTTCTTCTCCTTTCTTCTTTGATTTTGGGGAGCAATTCTATAGCCTCAAGTTCCCTCCTTTCCTTTGACACTTCCATGTCAGCCAGTTCATTAAGTTAATCCAAGGGGTGAGAGCTGAGTTAATCAACATTGTAGTTACCGGACCCTAGATAGTTCAGCCTGGCAGCCCTCAACTGTTCTTCTTTAGTGCTTGGCCTGGGGGTCCCACTTGAACTCTCTCCCCTTGCCTTCTTCTTCCTCTCTCTTTTCTCCTTCTCAATCTCCCCAGAGATTATCTTCCTCTTTCCTTTGTCAGTCACCGGCCTATGTGACTCAAGGTGGAGAGAGCTTTGGCCTTTATTTCTTGGTGTTGCACTTGAGCTCTGGCTAGAGAGAGGCTGTGAGACACCTTCATCAGCTGGTGTCTCACTAAGGGTAATGGGTGTTGAAGTAGTTCCTGTCTCAAGGTTCACAAGCTTAACTACTAGGCCTTCAGCCAAGGTTTCCCCTTCGAAGCTAATCTTAGGGTCCACCTCAGCATCCAGTTGACCAACAGTCTTGCCTGCTAGCCTTTGTCTATGTAGTTTGGATATTTCTTGAACTCTTCAAGCACCCTTTCTTGAATTCTCCTAGCTAACCTTGCAATTTGTCTAGATTGACTTGGGTTGGCAAGAGACAAGTCAACTAGAGAGAAGCTCTCAAAGTATCTCAGGTTGTGAAAATTGAAGACTTCTTGTTGTCCTTGAGACCTAGAGATTACCAGCGATCTCCTATCAGCATCAAACCACCATCCCACTATTAGATTTTTGTTAATAGTATTTTTAGGCATTATTTATCTTTGTTTTAGCATATGTTTTTATTTCATATCATGCATTTATTAGATGTATATTCATTTATTTTGTGTAATGTTTTTTTTGGTAGAATAGAGTCTACTTGGGATGGATTTTGTTATTTTATAGGTGAAAGAGAGTTGCGAGGGTTGAAAAAAATGGTGGAAGCTTTGGAAGAGTATCAAAGATTAAGGATTGATTTGTGAAGACGTGAAAGTATGAATATAATTTTTAATTTAAGGATTTATCTCTCAAAGATTTAGTTTATTTTAAATTTTAGAAACTAAATCTTGATAATTAAATGGGAGATAGAAGATTATATATAGATCTTAACAATAAAAGAAGGCATCTCGCAAAATCCTTGGGAGGAGAATGACGCAAGCAAGGAGAAGAATATAATTTTTTTGGTTATCTTGTTCATTTAGAAGAACATTAATTAGATTGTGTTTGATTGGTATGTTTATTTTATGCTTTATGTTGGATCATATGAGGCTGGTGCATCCAAAACAACACTTAAAGTATTTTGAAGTACAATTGAAGAAGTCTTCCGAAGACAAAGCTTTGAAGATCTTCCGAAACTTAAGTATGAAGAACTTCCGAAGGAAAACTTAGTCTTTCGAGACTAAGTAATTTTCCTTCCAAAGTATTTGAAGAACTTTCTAAGGTATAACCAAGTCTTCCGACATCAAGTAGTTCTCCTTCCGAAGTATTCACACTTAGAAGATCCAAGACAAAGTCTTCCAAAGAATGAAGTCATGAAAACTTGCTAAAGGCTCGGAAGAAGTTGATTCTTCCAAAGTATGAACGGCCTCGGAAGAACTTATTCTTTCGAAGCCATTTACCTTCGGAAGAATCAACTATGAACCAGTGGACATAATTATGGGTTGTCTGACATCCGCTGCCAACTCTGATATACTGCACGGCGCTTTCCATGCCCATGTAGTTGACCATACCATAATCTACTGTTCACCTTTATTAGTTAGTACAGTTACCATTCTTAGTTGGTGACAAAAGGTAAGTCATGGACCATTCATGACTACCTAATCTAGGATAGTATTTTATCTTAGATACTTTACTTCTAGCAATGTAGTATTTGTCTAATGGTAAATTTCAGCTGGTTTTCAAAGTATAACTGGCTGTAGATAGTAGTATATATAGTTTTCATTGTAACTCAAGTAACCATGTTTGTAAGAGTCATGTAATACTGAGTTGGGAAATAATATATACAAGTATCTTGAAAACTATTCTTTTGATCATTAACATATTATATTATTGTCAACTTAGTTACAGATTCTGCTTCATCAACCGCGTGAGGTAAGTGAGTTTGAGAGATAAAACTTGTGTTGTGAGACCAACACCAATACTGCAATTGGTATCAGATCTTTTTAGGCTCTTGATTGTGAGATCTAACCATCCCACATCACCTTTGTATCTTCACACTTACTCACTTCACTCAAAATAACCAAAAATGTTCTGAGTCTGAGATGGGAACCATGACCAAGGCTCCTATCATCACCCTTGATGATTTTGGAACCTAGTGCAAAGTATTAAAGGTTTTATCAAGTATCAAGATAGCCGCATATGGAGATTTGTCACTCATGGTCCTTATAAGCCAAAGGTGGTGGCCCCGACTGGTAATGGTGCCATGATTGAGAAAGTTGTTGAAGACTACTCTGATGAAGACTTCAAGAAGATGGACATCGACTGCAAAGCCATGACTGCGTTGCTCACAACTATACCAAACTCCATAATGGTAGGCTTTAAGCAATACGAGACTACCAAAGAACTATTTGATGCTTTGAAGCTGATGTACTCTGGTTCTATTGAATCCAAGGTGACCAAGAAAGACGTGCTGAATCAAAAGTTTGAGAACTTAACATACATTGTTGGTGAGACCTTGAGCCAATAATACTTCAGGTACATGGACTTGATCACCTCTCTTTAGTATATGAGAGTGCTTCTTGAGAAGAGAGACATAGTGAGAAAATTCATGAGTGCACTTCCTCATGAGTGGACTTTCTACTATGTCTCAATTAAGAGATCTCAAAACTCTCACCATGACTGAACTATATGGAATCCTTGATGGATAACGTATGGAGATGGAAACTCCCTTTAGATGAACATAACCTCAAACCTTCCTGTTAGCAATGCTTTACATGTCGCTGAAGGTTCAAGAACTCCCCTACCCTAATTGTACCTGAACTACTCCTAACATCCATCATCCTTTTCTGGGCCATACATCATATTCCTTGAGACACCCAGGTCTCAACAGGCTTAACAAAATCCTTTCCAGGATAGTTATGCTTTTGTTTCAGGAAGTGAGCACTTTGGAGATTTTCAATTCTGCTTTAATGATCTAGAGTGTTTTAGCCCAGATGATGTTGAGTATATGGACATTGTCCAGTAGCTGGCTCTTCCGACCTACAAAGCAAAGAAGTTCTTTAGAACAACTGGAAGGCAATACCCTCAAAACCCAACCAAAAGCAAAATTGGGTTTGACAAGTCAAAGGCCAAGTACTACAACTGCAACTAGCTTGTTCACTTTGCAAGGGAATGCAAGGCTCCTAGATCTAATCCTGGAGTAGCTCAAGCCTCCCAACACCCTGCTAACCCAAAAACCTACAGCCAAACCTACTGAACAATAGACTACAGCTATTGCTTAAGAAGTTGATTGGAGCTTCATGTTGCAAGATGTCACTCCTGCTCAAGCTCTTATGATCGGAATTGAAAACAGTAAGGTATATGAACATCTTTGTACTCCATCCTGTATAGCTAAGGTTAATTTGTATCAGGACTACAACATGGAAATTAGATCTGATATTGAGTCCTTAAATATCCTAAAATCTGATTTTAAAAGAGAAAAATCTAACTATAAACTCAAAATAGAAGAGTTAGAGAAAACTATGTCCTCTTTAAAACAGAACATACCAACTATAGGACTCAAATAAAAGATATAATATCCAAGTTGACTGAAGCTCAAGCCCAGCTAGTCATGGCTGAGGATAAAGCAGAGAAGTATGCTATTCAAGAGCATAACTTCAACACCATTATAGCATCATCCTCCCACTCCAAGATATGCTATCAAAACAAAAGTGGGTTGGGATCCAATGAAATTTCTCCACCACACTCTCTTGTGTCTATTAGACAGCTAAGATGTGGTATTGATGAGCAAGAGGTTTCAATTGCTGACCCACTACCTACTGAGCAGAAGAATGATGCAATAATGGAAACCACCACAGGGAAGGATAAGGTATAAAACCTCATCCCCACAACTGATCAATCCTTGACCAACAAATCCAGAAAGAACAAGATCAGGGCAGCAAGAAAAACTGCCAAAAAGGTGTCTAAGACTAAGATGAAGATAGACCCAAGGCAAAAGGGTGTATTCATCTCAACTGGATTCTAAGTGGTTGGAAGTTCTGATTCAGGAAAAGAGGGTACTACCACCATTCCTATCCAGCTGAAGGATCAAAAATTAAAGGGAAAGGCTGTTGAATAAGAGAAGATGTGCAAGAAACAATAGCCCACATGTCCCACCAAGAATAACATTGAGTGCATAATCTGTGGTCTGCATAACCACATGGCTAAAGATTGTTACTACAATCCAGCAAGCACACATTATGCAACCAATGTTAAGAAAGATGGAGTCAAGGATGGTTTCACATTTGGACCTTACCATATGGTCCAAGTGTTAAGGAAAGGAAAACTTGTTTCCAAAGCTAAGTTGCTTTCGGAAGAAACTCATTCTTTCGAAAGGAAAATAGCTTCGGAAGACAAGCCAAAGAACAAACAAAGGAATAAAAGGAATCCTTTGAAACCTTCCGAGAAGAAGACAACTTGGGTAGAAAAGGTGGTGAAAACCTCTTCTGAGAAGAAAGAAGCCTCGAAAGAAAGTCATGCTGCTCAAGCCTCTTCAAGTTCATCTACACTGATCAACCATAGGATGGAATGGAAGATCAGAAAAGATGATGCAGCCTAAACCTCTTCTTTACAAACTATAATTCAACCTACATGCATACAATTTGGTTCAGTTATATCATCTACATTGGAAGAACCCAAGACCAACAAGGCTTGGGTTTCCAATAATAACTAATTATTTCACCTTATGTGCAAAGACATCCACATGACAAGAATGGAAATGTGTGGATTATGGATAGTGGATGCTCCAGGCACATGACAGGGAACAGATCTCTCCTACAACAATTTGGACATTTTGATGGAGGTCCTATTCAGTTTGGAGGTGAAGCCGGATGATACATTTCTGGTAAAGGTAGTGTATCCAATGGTAAGTTAAAAGTTGATAAAGTAAACTTTGTCAAACAGCTTGAACACAATCTGTTAAGTTTTTCTCAATTTTGTGATCAAAAGCACCAAATGCTTTTCACAAAACATGAGTGCATTATCCTCACACCCGGGATGACAATTCCTCAGGAATTGGTGCTTCTTAGATCTCCCAGGAGAGGGGATATGTACAAGCTGGACATTAACAATGCTTCCACACTGGGTGAAGTATCATGCTTTCTTTCCAAAGCCAATGGTGATGAGTCAACTCTTTGGTATAAAAGAATGTGCCATGTTAATTTTAAAACCATGAATAAGCTAGTTAAAAATATTTTGGTACATGGTGTGCCTAAAAAGGAGTTTTTCTGTAAAGATAACTGTGTTGCTTGCCTGAAAGGAAAGCAACACAAGGTTACTCACAAATCCAAAGAGGTTAACTCCATCACCACTCCATTACACTTATTGCACATGGATCTTTTTGGTCCCACAAGTATAATGAGTATTGGAAGGAAATCATATTGTCTTGTGATTGTTGATGATTTATAAGATTTACACAGGTATTCTTTTTAAGAACTAAAGATAAAAAAGCCAAAACTTTAAAATCTTTTATTCTTAAAATTGAAAATCAAAAGGATCACAAGGTAAAAATCATTAGAAGTGATCAAGGGACTAAGTTTAAGAATCAAGTTCTTGACTCATTCTGTAACTCAAAAGGGATTACCAGACAATACAGTGCTCCTAGAACTTCTCCGTAGAATGGTGTTGCTGAGACAAGGAACAGGACACTTATTGAGGCTGCAAGAACTATGTTAGCTTATTCAAAGCTGCCTCTAACTTTCTGGGCAGAGGCAGTCAGCACTGCATGCTATGTGCAGAATAGGGTACTCATTGTTAAGCCCCATGGAAAAACCCCTAATGAGCTATGGAACAAGAGGCCACCGTTCATTGGCTTTCTTAGGTCCTTTGGCAGCATGTGTACCATACTTAACACAAAGGAAAATTTAGCAAAATTTGTTGAACCTCTATTGCTTATAAAGTATATAATATCAAAAATCAACAATTTGAGGAATCATCCAACATTGTTGTTAATGAGCACACTCCTTGTGTTAAAGGGAATGGTCCTGATCTTCAATTTAGAATTGTTTCCAAACTATTCTAAACCATCTTGTGAGAATGTTTCAGCTGGAACAGGAACTCAAAGTGAACCCTAAGAAGATCAATTGTTTGAGTTACCCAGACCTATTCCTAGTTCTCCAAGAAGAATTGAAGAACAAGCTCCCACTATTGGAAGTCCTAAAAGCATGACTATCTCAGGAAACAATGGAGCTTCAACAAGCTGTCAGCCAACTGAGCCTCATAACTCAGTAGTTGACAACTCAAGCCCTTAACACCAAGCTGATGAAGATAGGGATCTGGAGGAACAGCCAACTGTTGATGCTGCTTCTCACCAAAATATCATTGATGCTCACACATTCATTCAATCAGTCCTCATTGAATGAGCGTGAGTCATCAGCTGGTCATTGTGTTCAAAATCTTGAGGAAAACTTCTCAAACCTGGATCTATCTATGCAACTAGTTGTGATTCCTAGGCTTAGGATACACTACACTCATCCAGTTGAAAACATCATTAGGGATGTCTCAAAAGGTGTGAGAACAAGAAATCAGACCCATAATGGGAATGTCTTCTTGTACTCTAGCTTTCTCTCTCAAATGGAACCAAAGAAGGTTGAAGAAGCCCTCAAGGACAAAAAATTAGGTTGAAGCTATGCAAGAGGAGTTGCTTCAATTCAAGAGGCGAAAGGTATGGAACTTGTGTCCATTGCCACCTGGCCAAGTCCCTATTGGCACCAAGTAGGTGTTCAGAAATAAGAGAGACGATGAGGTTTGATCATCAAGAACAAAGCAAGACTTGTTGTTCAAGGATACACACCGGAGGAAGGCATAGATTACACTGATGTCTTTACACCTATTGCAAGACTTGAGGCTGTGTGAATCTTCCTTTCTTTTGCAGCATCCAAGAACTTCACAGTCTATCAACTTGATGTCAAATGTGCATTTTTGTATGGGGATATTGATAGAGAAGTCTATATGTGCCAGCCACCTGGATTTGAAGACCCACAGCACCCCAACTATGTGTGCAAACTAGATAAAGCTCTTTATGAGTTGCATCAGGCACCTAGGCTGTGGTATGAGACACTGTCTTAGTTTCTCCTGAAGAATGGCTACACCAGAGGTACCATAGACAAGACATTGTTCATAAAGAAGTCTGGGAAAGACATGTTGCTTATTCAAGTCTATGTCGATGACATCATATTTGGATCCTCAAATGACCAAATCTGTAAAGACTTCGAAGGCATCATGAGAAAGAAGTTTGAGATGATTTCCATAGGAATGATGGATTTTTTCCTTGGAATTCAAATGAAGCAGATGGAAGAAGGGTTCTTCATCGATCAATCTATGTATGTCAAGGACATCTTAGAGAGATTTGAGATGAAAGATTATAAGCCAGCCAAGACACCTATACCCAGAAATCACAATCTTTGTCCCGATTCCGAGGGGGGGGGATACTGATCAGTATTAGTACAGGGCAATTATTGGGTCTTTGATGTATCTCACCAAAGTAGACCTGATATCATGTTTGCAACTTGCATCTGTGCAGGATATCAGGCTGCTCCAAAGGTGTCTCACCTAATTGCTACCAAGAGAATCCTTAGATTCCTCAAAGGAGCTCCTAAACTAGGTCTCTGGTATCCCAAGAATAAAGATTTTAACCTTTATGGTTACATGGACAATGATTATGGTGGCTGCAATATCAACAAGAAATCTACATCAGTAGGATGTCAATTTCTTGGTAGAAGGATTATCTCCTGGCAATGCAAGAAGCAATCATGTGTATCCACATCTACTATTGAAGCTGAGTACATTGCTGCTGCAAGCTGCTATGCTTAACTGCTTTGGATTCAAAATCAGATGCTGGATTATGGTTTCAACTTGATGGAGACCCCTATCCACATAGACAACAAGAGTGTCATATCTATCAAGGAAAATCCAGTCAAGCACTCCAAGACAAAGCATATTGACATCAGGTACCATTTCATTCGAGATATTCATGAGAAAAATCTAATCAAACTAGTCAAAGTCAATTCAAATGAACAATATGCTGATTTGTTCACCAAAGCCTTTGATGAACAAAGATTCAAGTATTTAATTACAGCTATTAGGATGATTAACATTGACTAGTCTTTCCCTTCTTGAAAACCTCTTTAAATATGTCTTGTCTATGTTGTCTATAAACAATCTAAGCCCTGTTACAAGAAGGTTTTCTTCAAAATTTTTGTAAGTATGAATTCTTCCGAAGAGAAATTTACCCTCGAAAGAGATCTTTATCTATCTTCGAAGGAAAATTCCTCTACATAAATATTCTCTTTCGAAGAGTTTTTAGCCTCGAAAGAACATTTAATCATAGATAAATCCACATCCGAAGCTTACTAACCTCCATTCTCGGAAGTAGACTGTACTCTCAGAAGCAAACTTGTCATTGAGACATGGTTTGCTTTCGGAAGTAAAAATGGCTTCGGAAGACAATACTGAGAAACACAAGTGCTTTCTCTCGGAAGCAATTTTACGTTCAGAAGAAAACTTTTACTGTGTAATGGAAATCTTTGGGCCCTACTCTGTAAAAAGTAAGATTTTATTGATGATTGTCAGAATATTTTAAATGGTTTATCTTACCGCCCCTGTCAAATCAAAACCCAAACAGTCTTTTCACCTTATCGGTTTGGCTTTTTAACCCCTATTTAAAAACTTCTGACTCTCTTTCTTTACTTTCTTTACCACTGCAAAAGCCTTAAAATTCCATTATCTTCTTCACTTACTCTCAAATTCCTTTGATCAAACAGTACTCCCTTAAACAATGGCCTTGAATCCTCAACATAACTAGGTTGCCATCCTTGATTATTCAAAGGATGTTTATTTTGCCCCTATTATCGAATTTCTGTCCCAATCAGCATACTTCACTGCCCTCACTGTTAACCCTACCATCTTCTCTAACCATATGGCCGAATTTTGGGCCAATGGTCGAAGTGAAACACTAAATGATGAAAGGGTCATTAGATCGAGGATCTGTGGGTAGAAGATCACCATTACTGAATCAATCATCAGGGAGCATCTGGAGCTTCATGATGAGAGCGCCCCTACTCCCCAAGTTTGTGTTGGAAGACACTTACACTCAGATGGGATATGGCGGTGATGTGAGCAAGTCAACAATCTACAAGTTCAATTTCTCCTACAATTGGAAGTTCTTGCTACACATTGTCCTACACTGCTTATCCAACAAGTCCGGGGGATGGGATCAAATCCCATATGATTTGGGCTGCCTAGTCCACGGGTTGGTAAAGGGCCTGCGCTTCAACTACTCATGCTTTATGCTGAATAACTTAAGAGGCAATCTCACTCGGGATCCATTCTACATGTATCCCCGGTTCATCAGCACATAATCAACTATGAGCTGGATCAGGACAAATTACAATGTACAGATGTTCTACTGGTCTCTCACATGAGGCCTGGCATCTTCAAAACTATAAAGAAGGTGTCCACCAACTTCACTGGAAGATTCACTGATCTTCTTCCAGGTATGCTAGGGCCAACGGCTCCTAGTGACATCCCTGCAAGCCCAGTAGGTGATGAACCCACACCAGACACCACCACTCATATGCCAATCACTTCTTCCCACCCAATCAAGATTACTTACACAAGATGCCCTAGACAAACACCTGATCAATCTACTCTGATTGATCAGGTCCCCTCTATTCAAACCAAAAAGGCTCAAGTGGAACTCAGGGCTCCCACTCAGCTAGAGGTCCAACCATCCTCCACCATTGACCTCAATATCAGTGTTGAGTCTCTTCAATCTCAACCTGATGAGCCCACAACCCAAGCCTTTAGCCCTTAGGATGAGTCTCAACACTCCCCTGAGTAGCCAAAAAGGGATAGCCACATCCTTTGCTCAACTGCTTTAGTAGAAGAACCATTAGGTGCTGACCAACATCCTGGGTCATTAGATTTAACCTCCCTATCCTTCATTGACCTTCTAACTTGACCTGATGAGGATATCATCTTCCATCAGGGCCATGATGTTGATCTACATCCCCACTCTCAAGATCAACTGCGCCCTAGGAAACCTCTGATGTCTAGCCCATATCAGTTAAGCCTAACTGAGGTGAGTCAAACCGGAGTGGAGGTGACTCATGTAGACTCAGCTGCCACTACTGAGAGTGTTTGACTAACCTCTCAGGACAGTGGTAACTTTAGTAAGACTAAGTCTACGGTAACCTTGCCAATTGATGCCTCTAAAAGAGACATCACTAAGCAAGGGTATCCAAGGCACCAAGAAACCACTACTGGTGGTGATGATGAACATACTAGATATGTTATCTCATCTCCTAATGATTCTTCAAAAGAAGATGAGGATAGTCTGAAACTCATTGTCAGAGACCTGCTTTCTAAAGTCTCAAACCTTGAATTAAAGGTTAAGACTTTAGAGGATAGGTCCGCCACTCAGCAACATGAGATTGAACATCTCAAGGCTCAACTAGCTGAGTCATAGATTAAGAAGTCTGTCAGGCATGTACATACTCAGGTTTCTTTAACTTCTTCATCCAGCTCATCTACTTCTCAAGATGATGCTATCAAAACCAGGGAGAATGTACAGAAACAAAGACATGAGAAATCCATCCTTGCTATCATAATAACTTCCCTTGATGCCATATCTTCTTTTTATCCTGCACAGCAACACCCGATAACCAACTTCCCTCAACCAGCTCCTATTACTATTCAAGTGGACCCAAGAACGCTTATAGACCTTAACAGATTCTTAACTACATTTCTGATAAGCTCCTTTATTCAACAACCTTCCCCTGATGTAGCTGTTGCCTACTTTGGAGCTGTGAGGTTTAAAGGCTGATTGCACCACCTACCTCTGAAAAGGAAGCTGGTCAACCTAAGGTCTCTATTGAACCTGAGATTAACTTTGAAGGGAATATACAGACTCATGGCCCAGCAACCGATTTAGAAGGGACAGGTAGTGTAGTTCCAATTACTTCCCAAGCAGAAATCCAAGCTGCGGAAGGAATAATTGAACTATCTTCTTTGTCCGATGACCTGTTCATCACAGAGGCCATTCTTGACATGGCATCTGAAGTGAATAGTGAGGAGTTCCTTACAACTCCCACCTCCTAAATACCACAAGTTCAAACCCCCTCTCCCCAACCTGAAACCTCTAAGCCTAAGTCTCCAAATGTTGAATCTTCCTCTAATCCTAAGGGGAAGAGGAAGCTTACTGCTAAGGAGCTTCTATAGGTGGAAAGGTTGGAAAAGCTCAAGAAGAAGGGAAGAGTTTATACTAGGAAGCTGTTGGTTGCAAGTAGCAAAGCAGTAGCAGCCGCTCAAGAAAGTATCAACAACAAAAAGAGAGTGGAGGTCATTGACAGGCTCATCAGCCTGGGAGTAACCAATGAAGAAATCCTTCTACTCCCACTTGATGAGCTTGTGAAGATGGAGAAGGAAACTTTATTGCAAAAGGAAAGAGAGGAAGCAGCAAGGTTGGTCATAGAGGAGGAAAAGAAGAAGAAGAAGGAAGAAACAATGGAAAGGGAGAGGATGGAGAGGATAGCCTTTCTCTGCTCTAGAGGCTATTCTTAGTTGGAGCTGGCACCTCACGATTATGATATGATCTTGTTTCTTTTAAATAAAGAATAAGATCAGATCAACAAAGAAAGGAAGAAGACTACTAAGGAGAAGCTGAAGGAGAAGAAGAAGGAGGAGGAAGAAGCAAAGCTTGCAGCTGCCAAGAGTGAAGGTGATATGGACTGGATGAAAGTCTACCTCAAAGCTCACAGATTCACCGATAGGCAAGTGGGTTCTATGTCCCTAAAGAACCTACAGCGACATGTCAATGATATCAAGGCTGACATTCGCTTAGGAAGAAGGCAGGAGGTAATTCAAACATCAAGTGTTCAGAAGATAGCACCCAAACCAACACCAACACCCAAACTAGCACCCAAACCACAACCTACACCCATACCTTTTTCCTTCCCCATCAAAACTAAACCAACCACTAAGCCTTACACCCCTAAACCTACACCATCAGCATTACCTACACCCTCACCCACTGCTTCCCAACAACCACCTCCACGACCTATCCTTAAACCCAAAACACAACCCAGAACCCAATCACTACCTAAACCATCTTCTGAAACATCTAAGCCCCTGACCTTAGAAGAGTTCAACGAGATTAAGAAGAAGCTTATCAACTACATAACACTGAGCGACATCTCTTATGAGGAAGATACAATTAAGTTAAAATATATTGATGCCTCTTCTAGTTCCCTCACAAGAGATGCATTCCATGATCTGCCTAGGGGAACATTAGACCAAGCTCTCCAATTTCTTCCAACCAATTCATGTGACATATGTCACAAAAATAGGTGTGTTGACCATTGACTTGGACTATTTCACCTTAAATTTGTTTAATGTGGGCTTTGACTAGAAGGTTAACCTAATGTTAACTTGATTTGTGAATGGTGTGTTAGACGTTTGTAGTCACACTAAGTGCTAAAATTTGTATATTCTGGGCCAAATATGTGCTAATGGGCCTAACATGTGTTAATGGGCCTGGGATTGGTGTTAGGGGATGAACACTAAATTTGACTTAGGTTGATGGCCGTGGGCAGTGGATTTGATCATGAACTGATAAAACGTGAAACCTTAGAGTTTACATTTTTGTACATTACAAATTGGGCCTTAGTGGACTTTGTCTATAGACTAAGGAATAAGCTTAAAATTAATTCAAAAACATCAAAATTAGTAATTTTTAGGACATATAGTAGTTCGTTGGAATCGTTTAATCGCATAGAATTTAAAAGCGTAAAATAGAACGACACGCGGAACGAGATGACACTAGAATGGACATGACGGGCCAAGGGCCCAAAGGTCCTTGCCCCTCCCCTTAATCGCCCAAGAATCAACAAGGGCCCCTTTCCCCCTTGTTCTCTTCATTCTTGCAATCCTAATTCACGAAAAAGCTCTCTCCTTGGAAACCTTAGCCACCACAACCAAATCTCCTTGTTCTTCACCTTGATCCATCGAAAAACATCATCCACATTCAACAAACCATCTATTTTTGGTGTATTGTTTCATTCAAGATCAAATCTTGATTCGAATTGTTCATCCCTTCATTCTCTGGTAAGAAAAATCAATATTATATTGATTTTATCATTGTATTTGATGACATTCATCATCCTATACTAAGATTCTTCACTTGTTCTTCTTCTTTTTCATTGTTTGGGGTGATAACTCCTGTATGATCTGGGCGTTCAAGTGTCGGATTTACAAATCGGTAAAACCCTAGTGCATTTATTCTTGATTGTTCATTGATCTTTTGAGTTGGGATTGTAACCTCTTGAAATCTTGACTTAATGGATGTTTGTGTTGATATCTGGACTGCTATGTACACTTACTCATATACAACTTTTTGTATATGTTATACATGGCAAACTATTTGTACTTTTAAACTTGTGAACTCACCAACGTATGTTGACTCTTTCGAGCATGTCTTTTCAGGTAATATGGCTTAGGTGCTTGGCTGTGGACTTTAAACAAGACCGCTCCTTTAGGGGCAATAGACAATTCATGGGACTTTTGGACTTGTTTGTTTTGTTGAATTGTATTTGTTGGATTTGTACTTGGGATTGTTTTGGTACTTTTGCTTCTTTGTTCCTGAATGGAACTTCGGATTATTTATGCATATATGGTATGATGTTTTAGAAATGACTATACTTGACACGTGTTCCTATGTGTCGGGAGACGTCATGACCCATTTACGAAGAGTACCTTTAGTGATTCTCTTAGATCCCCAATGTGTTATGATAATCCCGTTCGTCGTATCCTTGTGTTTCTGCTTCTATCGAGGGTGTGACAGATTGATATCAGAACCCTTGGTTATAGAGAATTAGGTGGATTATTCAACCTAGACTATAACCTAAGTACCAACATGTAGTATGCATCATAGGATTATGTGTATATTGTTATACATATGAATGTTCTATGTGAATTATCTGTTGTGTTGTGTCGCCTGCTTTACGTGTTATTTGGGATCTACTTATTTGGAGAATTTTGGTCGTTGTATCATCTGTGGATGCCTTGAGAAAGCATTAGGTAGGGACGTCCTCTCGTTATATGTTTGACTATTATTTGGTCTGTATTGATAAGTACGACTGTAAGGATTCCTTTAAAGGACTTTGGTTGTTAAGCCAACCTTTATTATGTATGTCTGTTGGTGTTAGCTAAGTTGTAAAAGTCCTTATTTATATCTGGTGAGTTGAATCTTGGGAGATGGACATGCTAGCTGACATGACACCAACAGACAAGAACCATGGCATACTCAGGTCAGATGACTACTTTATTGGATTTCGGACTATACTAAATGGACTCTTTTGACTGTCCCTTACCCAAGTAAATGCTTCCTCAATCGATTCTTATGTACAACTTTGGTTACTTAACCTTCGGTTAGTGACCATATCCTTGATTCTCCAAGCATAGATAACACTCTGTACTTGACAAGAAGCGTTGACTCAGACAGGAGGTGCTAGGGGTGACCATGTAAAATAAATTACCATTACGGGTGCACAGGTAATTGCAATTTGTAGTGCATGCAAAATCTGGCAAACCCTATGGTGAGATAACATCATAATTAGTACGAATCTTCCATTCTATACATGGGACATTGGAGTTCCTGTTCTTATTATAATCAATGATGTGGAAACACCTATCTCTTTTATCCTTGCATAAGTACAAATCGATTTAGAGCCTTCATGGGAATCATACTGTGACATTTTAGCCTAGTATCTATGAGACGTTGCTCCTTATTTTGTTTTCGAGATCGTTGAAATTGACTACATGTTTAAAATATACTTGGTCTTTTAAGAGTTGAAGTAGAGAGGTGAGACTCCATGTATCTATGTTGCTTTGTTCAAACTGATCTTAAGACTTGGGGCATTGGCTATTGGAACATTCTTGCATTATACTTGATGGAGTGAAGAGGTGTCATGTAACCAGTTTAGGAGTCATCCTTTGTATATCGTTGGTGTGGTGGGAACGCTACGGGGAACCCTATATATAAGCACCTACAATATACTAGGTGTGTGCCTGAACCGGGCTATATGATGATCCTAGAGGATTGGAGCTGGACATGGTGGAACTGATATCATTACAGGAAATAGTACTGGCAATAGGATTGGTTGTGCATGCATGGAGTTCATGACATGCAAGCAAAAGGGGTTTGACAGGAAAGTTACAGCCACTACCCTGACCTGTTGTATTAAGAAAATTGAAACGGATATGAACACCAAGATCTGTGCTGAGAATCAAAAGGTAAAAAGTGTAGCCTGCTCATTGATGGGCAAAACATGGACGTGCTGGAGTACCCAAGTTCATGTGAAGTAAGGAGGTTGTGATGGCTGAGACTTTGGACAAGCTTTAAGCATTGATAACTACAAAGTACTGTCTTATCGATTGGATGCAAAAGTTGGATTTTGAGTCTTGTAATCAAGCAATGATGGGATTTGTCGATACCTACCGAATCCATAATCTAGCAAAATGGTACCACATGTCATGACATCTAAATCAAGGAGCATCGAGAGGAACATTTGAGGTCTGGTTCTACAAGTTATATGGAATGGTGGTTGCTACAGCATTCCCAACCAACTAGAGTGCAATAGTAAAGATATGTACTTTAACCTACGACATGGTTCATATTAGTGCTTCAAGAAAGCTAGTAAAGGCGGGAGGATTTTAGGGAATTAGGTATTTTAACTGGCATTAAAGTGGACAAAAGGATAAGGTCGTGAAAGGATATATAACAACAGGACCTGAACGTGGTTGCGGTCAAACTTGACCCCCAGTTATGTGAATACGTGTTATGTAATGGACTAATGGCAATCTTGTATTGAATAGAGAGATAATTTGGGATGGTAGTTGCTATTAGAAGATTATGCCACTAGAATAGATCTTGTACGCTCTGGGCTTGGAAGTCTCGGCATGGTTGTACGAATGGACTGGTTGACAAGGAATACGGCTGGGAACGTCGGCGGTGAAAAGATTGCTCACTTGTTGTAGTCAAACGTTGAGACACCAGAAATACATGGTGTGGAATCAGAAGACGACAAGATGCATATCATGAGCATGAAGATGGAGGATTAAGAGTTGAATGACATACCTATTATGTGAGACTCAGGAAGTGTTACCTGTAGATCTGGCATGACTATCTCCTTTACAACAGTCACTCACCATAGGGTGCCACTATTTTTGGTAAGAAGAAGGATGGATCCTGCAAGACGTGCATGGACTATCGAATGATGGTTAAGTTAACGGTCAAGAATTGGTACCCTTTTCTGAGGTTAAATGACTTAATCGATCAACTTCAAGTACCGACGCACTTTCGAATATCGAGCACCGGGCGGATATCATTAAATTTGAGTAAATAAGGATGGCGTACCAGGGAAAAGGGCAGATCATTAGAAACACGTGGGGACAGTTCTGGGATTGTTAAGAAAGGAAAAATTATACGCTAAGTTCTCCATATGTGTGTTCTGGTTTTAAGAGGTGGAGTTCCTTGGACATGTGGTGAATGAGCAAGGAATTCTTCTAGACCCTGGAAAACCAAGACGTTTAAAAACTATGAGACACCTAAGACGTCTTCAGAAATCTAGCAGTTCTTAGGATTGACCAATAGTACCCGGGAATTATTGCAAAATTTTTAAAGATTGCTCAACCTCTTACCCTATTGGACCTAAATAAATAGCGAATTTGATTGGGTTCTAATCAAATAGAAACGTTTCTAAACCTGAAAGTCAAGTTGGGTAACACATCAATCTTGGGACTTCCCGAAGAATCAGATGGATTTGTTGTATAATCAGACGCATCATACCAAAGACTGGGCTATGTACTGATAAAGGGATAAAGTGATCGCTTATGCATCATGACAACTTAAGAATCATGAGCGGGACTACATCACCCATGGCCTCGTGTTGGGTAAGATCTAAAGACATTACCTGTATGGTACCAAGTGCGTCATCTAGACTGACCACAATAATCATTAGCTCATATTTCATCAAAAAGAACAGAACATTGGATAAAGACGTTGAATTGAATCTCTAAGCGACTACGACTGTGAGAACCGGTACCACCTCGGAGAGGAAAATGTGCTTCCCGATGAGCTGAGTTGTAAGTAAAAGAGTCAAACCTATGTGTGCAAGGGCAATAGGAATGATGATTCATTTGAGTATTAAGACTTATATCATTGCTGCTCAGGTTGAGGCAATGAAGGATCTAAATGCACAAGATGAGGCTTTGAGTGGTCTGGACGCACAGGTTGTACAAGAGGATGATGGAGAATCGTATTTTATTAAGGGGAATTTGGTTCATTTATGGGAAATGTGCAGTCAATGGCGTGGACAAGGCATGCAAGTTAAGCATACTTTTATCCTGGTGCTAATAAGAGGCACCACAATCTAAAGGACTTGTATTAGTGGTCTGGAATAAAAGGGGACGTAGTGGGCTACGTTTGCAAGTGGCTGACTTGTGCAAAGGTAAAATCAGGGCATCAATGGCCACTTAGCCTATTGCAATAGCCTGAGACTCCAGAAGAAAAGAGGCAAGATGTTATTGTGGAGTTCATTAGGAAGCTACTAAGAACTAGTTGTGGGCATGATTTGATGGATCATTAAGGGCCAAATGACTAAAACAGCCCATTTCTAGACTGGTCATGAGGACTACAAGATGATAAGCTGGCTAGGATTTATGTTAGTGAATCTATGGATAGACATGGAGTACCTATTTTAAACATCTCTGATCATGACAGTCGTTGCATGTCACGACTCTGGCATAACTTGTAGAAGGTACTGGGAATGCGTCTAGACATGAGTACGATGACCTATCATCAGAATGATGGTATGAGTGAGTGAACTACTCAGACACTAGATGGATATGTTATGGTCTGGTATCATTGACCTTGGAGGTTGTTAGGACTCTCATCTACCTTTGGTTGAGTTCCTTTATAACAATAACTGCCATGGGAGTATTACATGATCACTGTCTAAGGTACTATATGGACATAAGTGTTAGTCACCAGTGTACTGGGCAGATGTTGAGTAAAGCCAGACGATTAGAGCCAAATTAATGCAAGAAACGTATGATTAGGAGTTTCAGATCAAGGACATACTAAAGGCGGCTCAATATCGTCAGAATTTTACGCTGGCTGTCAAAGGAAGCCTTGCCTTAGGCACACGCCCCCAGACATTAGTTGATTTAATAAATAGTTATGGTTGGAGACTGGTACACTATCAAGGTGTTAGCAGTGTGGGGGATTAGCTACGGTACACCCTATATATAAACACCAATGATACCTTGAATGTGACATCGGGATCAGATCAGGAACTAAGTTTTGATAATGGACAACAACCAAACTCTCTAGATATCAACAAAAAGGGTTACAGACCTAAAAAGTCATCTCAAGAGACCTTGATATATGGGTTGTATACAAGGTGTTGCCTTGTAAAGGCAAATTGACACCTAGATTTTCGAAGTACGGTTAAGACTATCAAATGTTACTAGATAGGATAACCGCAAGATAAAAGTATAGTGCATGAGATGCTCCATATGCCAACACTCAAAAAGTATCTTGTTGATAAGATTTCATATGTTCGGATAAAAGAATTTCAGGTGGGCTGTGAATTTTGATTCGTTGAAGACCTGGTAATGATTATGGATGAGTAAACTAGGACAGAGGAGTAGCAGAATCATTATCGTAAGGCTTAATTGGAACTCAAAGCAAGGACCTAAATTATACCTATGCACGGGGAGATCAATTGAGGACTAAGTGCCCTTACCTATTCCTGAAAAGGGCTGCAGTTAAAACTCAGTCTGAATTTCTGGATGAAATTCTCTCAACTGGGGGATACTGTGACATCCGTCACCCAAATAGGTGTGTTGAACATTGACTTGGAGTATTTCACTTGACTTTGTTTAATGTGGGCTTTGACTTGAAGGTTAACCTAACGTTAACTTGATTTGTGAATGGTGTGTTAGACGCTTGTAGTCACGCTAAGTGCTAAAATTTGTACATTCTGGCCCAAATGTGTGCTAATGGTCCTAACATGTGTTAATGGGCCTGGGATTGGTGTTAGGGGATGAACACTAAATTTGACTTAGGTTGATGGTCGTGGGCATTGGATTTGATCATAAACTGATAAAACGTGAAACCTTAGAGTTTACGTTTTTGTACATTAGAAATTGGGCCTTAGTGGACTTTGTCTATAGACTAAGGAGTAAGGTTAAAATTAATTCATAAACATCAACATTAGTAATTTTTATGACATATAGTAGTTCGTTGGAATCGTTTAATTGCGTAGAATTTAAAAGAGTAAAATTGAACGACATGCGGAACGAGATGACACGAGAATGGATGTGATGGGGCAAGGGCCCGAAGGCCCTTGCCCCTCCCCTTAATCGGCCAAGAATCAACAAGGGGGCCTTTCTCCCTTGTTCTCTTCATTCTTGCAATCCTAATTCCCCAAAAAGCTCTCTCCTTGGAAACCCTAGCCACCACAAGCAATTCTCCTTGTTCTTCACCTTGATCCATCAAAAATCATCATCCACATTCAACAAACCATCATTTTTTGGTGTAGTGTTTCATTCAAGATCAAATCTTGATTCGAATCGGTCATCCCTTCATTCTCCGGTAAGAAAAATCGATATTATCTTGATTTTATCATTGTATTTGATGATATTCATCATCCTATAATAAGATTCTTCACTTGTTCTTCTTCTTTTTCATTGTTTGGGGTGATAACTCTTGTAAGATCTGGGCGTTCAAGTGTCGGATTTACAAATCGGTAAAACCCTAGTGCATTTATTCTTGATTGTTCATTGATCTTTTGATTTAGGATTGTAACCTCTTGAAATCTGGACTTAATGGACGTTTTTGGATCCTAATTAATTATTAATAATCATTAATTTATTGTTATGGGATCGATTGGGGCGATAGAATAGTTGATCTAATTGAAAATCGTATAGAAATTAGAACCGGGAGAGTAATAGTGGATGAATCTGAGTTGGGACAGTAATATTGTGTTAATCCATAATCTAATTATTTTTTTTGGTCATTGGGGTCTTATATTAAACTTTCTTACAGGATTCGGGTCGATAAAGGTCGAAAACCAAGTTTTTGAATCCAACAGACAATGCTGAGAATTTGGACAGTTTACTGTCGGAAGAATTGGTCATCTTGTGCAGGTCGTATTATGGTCATAAGAATTCCAATTTAGTCAAAATTTTTGTCTAAAGTTAAGTTCAATGAGTCCTCTATCTAACCCAAGTGGTCTCATACCTTTTTGATATCGTTTGTTCCTTCAAAGTCAGTAACCAAGTTCAAGGGTCAAATCTGTCAAATTTGAGCAGAATGTTAGGCTGTGTTCATCACATCGTATCTTTTTCACTCATGACCCGTTTGAGTTGATTCTTCTTCTGGAAGTTATTTTGATGTCTTAGCTTTCATTTGACATCTATTATATGATTTTTTGTTACTTTTTTGACCTCCAAATAGTCTACGCAAGACTAGTGCACGATCAGCTATTCAAGCTGAGTTTATTTTACAAGTTTAAGTGATAAGAATTTGCGGATATATTATTAAATAAAAATAATGACTGGGTTAAACAAGTAAATGTAAGGTGTATAAGGTTTTAAATAATAAAATTTTATAACTTATTAATAATGCTTGGATAAAGGTTCATCGAGGGACGTTAACGATCTAATACATAATTATTGGACTAAAATATGAGGCGGGACTTGGGACGCTAATATTAGCAATGGACATAAAAATGGAGTTTTACTAAAAACAATAATTGGAATGAACATTAAGGACTGGACTTCGAGGACTACACCCAACTAGGTCAACTTGGCCTTTAGTAATATATTTGGTGTTTTGTGTTCTATAGTGATTTGACATTCTTACCATGGACTTTGGGACTTTGCTATTTCGAGGTGAGTTTTATGGCCTCTTTTTAATATATTTTACTTGGGAGAAAAGCATGCTCATGGTTTTGGACTATGTTGTGTCTTAAATATTATTTTGGAATATTGTATGTGGTTTGGGTCATGGTTTGAGTCTAGATGTTCATTCATGAGTGTGTACTTGTGCTTCTGCTTGTTCTTGGGCTTTTCTTGTGCTTGACTGTCATGGAGAGGTATTGTTAGTACTAACGGGTTGACACCCCCACCCCTGTCATCGGTATGATAGTTGAGACTGACTTGGCCTGTGCGTGCCCTTGGGTGAATATAATCCGGGTAATTGGACTTGGACTGATCTTAAACTTGTGTTGATATCTGGACTGCTATGTACACTTACTCACATACAACTTTCTGTACATGTTATACATGGTAAACTATTTGTACTTTTAAACCTGTGAACTCACCAACGTATGTTGACTCTTTCGAGCATGTCTTTTCAGGTACTGAGGCTTAGGTGCTTGGCTGTGGACTTTAGACAAGACCACTCCTTTAGGGGCAATAGACAATTCATGGGACTTTTGGACTTGTTTGTTTTGTTGAATTGTAATTATTGGATTTGTACTTGGGATTGTTTTGGTACTTGTGCTTCTTTGTTCCTGAATGGAACTTTGGATTATTTATGCATTTATAGTATGATGTTTTGGAATTGACTGTACTTGACACATGTTCCTATGTCTCGGGCGACGTCATGACCCATTTACTGAGAAAACCTTTAGTAATTCTCTTAGACCCCCAATGTGTTATGACGACCCCATCCATCGCATCCTCGTCAAATGTTCTTATAGAAGAAGAGAAGAAGTTAAGAAGGAGACTGGTGACTCTGCTGGACACTAGGAAGGAAGACAAGCTTTCAACCAAACCCCTCAATCCTAGAAAACAAATAGTCCAGTGGAGGTTCGATGAACGTTCACATAGCTTTGCTGTGGAAAGGGGGAATGGTGAAGTAAACAGGGTTGATACTTCATCCCTGTTACACTCCAGCAGATTTGACATTGCTGAGTTAGCAGAGAAACCATTCTCCAATACCTCCAACTCTCAGGTTGCTGCACACATCAGAAATCATCTGAGCAGTCTTCATCTAGCTGAGCTTACAAAGAAAGCTAAGACTGAAGAAGAGTTGAAGATGAGAGCAAAGGAAGAAGAAGAAGGAGCAACCAGACAAGGAAGAACATTCCTGCAAATGGGTGAAGGTCCAACTTCGGAACCAATAGTTAGATGGGAATATGACTATAATTTTCATCAACTAACTCTCTTCAAAGTGACACAGCAAAGGGTGCATGTCATTCAGAGCAACAGACTTGATCTATTATCTACGAATGACTTGTACAAGCTCCTCACCACCGTATCAGGGAAGAACAAGGAGACAAACAAATATCTTCTTTCCCTGGTGTTGAAGACCTTACGGAGCAGAAGGAAGCAAAGTTTTGATAGCATCAGCCTAGGGGGAGTTTGTTGGATCATATGAGGCTAGTTCAACCAAAACAACACTTAGAGTATTTTGAAGTACAATTGAAAAAGTCTTCCGAAGACAAAGCTGCTCTTTCAAAGACAAGTTGAAGATCTACTGAAGCTTAAATATGAAGTACTTCCAAAGGAAAACTAAGTCTTTCGAGACTAAGTAGTTTTCCTTCTGAAGTATATGAAGAACTTCCGAAGGTAGAACCAAGTCTTCAGAGATCAAGCAGTTCTCCTTCCGAAGTATTCACACTTAGAAGATCCAAGACAAAGTCTTCCGAAGAATGAAGTCATGAAGACTTGCAGAAGACTTGGAAGAAGTTGATTCTTCCAAAGTATAAATGGCCTCGGATGAACTTATTCTTCCAAATCCATTTACCTTCGGAAGAATCAACTATGAACCAGTGGAGTTAAGTATGAGTTGTCTGACATCCACTGCCTACTCTGATATACTGCATGGCACTTTTCCACCCCATGAAGTTGACCATACTTTAATCCACTGTTCACCTTTATCAGTTAGTACAGTTACCATTCATAGTTGGTGACAAAAGGTAAGTCATCAACCTGTCATGACTACCTAATTTAGGATAGTATTTTATCTTAAATACTTTACTTCTAGTAATGTAGTATTTGTCTAGTGGTAAATTCCAACTAGTTTTCCAAGTATAACCGGCTGTAGATAGTAGTATATATAGTTTCTCATTGTAACTTAAGTAACCATGCTTGTAAGAGTCTTGTAATACTGAGTTAAGAAATAATATATACAATTATCTTGAAAACTATTCTTGTGATCATTAACTTATTATATTATTGTCAACTTAGTTAGAGATTCTGCTTCATTAACCAAGTGAGATAAAGTGAGTTTGAGAGATAAAACTTGTGTTGTGAGACCAACACCGATCCTGCACTTTATTTTTCATTCGAATTAATTGCTTTAGCCGACATGTCCGGCTAGAACGATTTTAGGTTTTGACACTTGGGGTTTGTTTCTTTGATTTTGATTCATAACTTATGTGAAACGTTTATATGATGGTTTATTTGAATAGTTTGTTTGCCTGATTCTTGATCTTAAACCCAGATCTACTCCAGTATATATTAGATTGTTAACAAACCTGATCAACTTATTAATGTTTCTAATAAAGTTTTTCAATTTTTAAAACCCTAATCAAATTTAATTTTTGATACAAGGAACAAATAATTTTTTGTGTTTGTATATGAACCCAAAATCATTATATAGTCATTCAATCTAGTTAAGCATTCGAACAACATGAGTGTTTAACTATAATCGATATTTCTATCACTGCAACCCGCACGCTAAGATCCAAAAAGCGTGAGATTATAGTAGCGGGTTAGCTCTAATCAACAAACTGTGTTTGGTTAGACATTAAATGGAGGGATTGTCCGAACGTCGTGATGTCTATCATTTACATAAATGATTATTGCACCATAATCGTTAATGACTGTAAGCCGGATCAAGTCAAGAAATGACCCTTGTATTCAAACTAGTTTATAAAATTTGATTTTTCTTCATATTGTATTAGTTTCAATAAGTTTTCGTCATAAAAAAACTTTATTTTTTCTTGAGAAAACCTTAACACGGTCGCGCAGGATTTCCTTTGCAGTTTTGACACGGTCGTGTCAGCGTGCTGTAATTTTTTTACTTTTATATTTTTTTTCCTAATTTTAGTTTCATTATTAAAATCCCCCAATTTTATTTTGTTTTCACATTAAGTGTACATGAACTTGAATCGTTTTGGTATAAACTCGATTAACCCGTATCCCTGAGGACACGAACCCTACTTCCGTTCATACTATTCTTAGTGTGTGTGACGATAGGTTCACATTATACTATTTTATTTTTTGGATTCGACACTCAAAAAATTGGAGCCGTTGCCGGGGATACGGCGATTATAACCGTTTTATTCTAAGATCTTTAAGTAGAGTTACACCTTGTCATAAACACCATGGCAGCTGAAAACCCTTAGGGAGTGGGTGACTCATGATGTCATCCAACAAAAACTTTGCATCAACTCCCTGCTATGGAGAATTTGAGCTTAAATCTAGACTCATTCATTTATTGCCTTTCTTCCGAGATCTAGATAATGAGGATCCTTACAAGTTCTTAAAGGAATTCCACGTTGTGTGTTCCGAAATGAAACCACATAATGTTACTGTTACTGAAGATCAAATCAAGCTAAGATCATTCCCCTTTGCTTTGCAAGACTTGGCAAAAGAATGGCTTTATTACCTAGCACAAGGGTCGGTAACCACTTCGAATGATCTTGCAAGATTATTCTTAAACGAGTATTTTCTGAAAGTTAAAGCTTCCATGCTGCGAAAGAGATTATCGGGATCAAACAAGCAAAAAATGAAGCTTTACACACTTACTGGGAGAGATTTCACAAGTTGTGTGCTAGATGCCCACAACATGATTTATCCGAACACCAATTGCTTCAATACTTTTATGAAGGGATAGCACCATTAGAGAGGTGTGTGATAAATGCTTCTTGTTAGGGAACTCTATTTGACAACACATCGAGTCAGCTTAGAGCCTTGATCATATCCATAGCAGATGACACAAAGCATTGGGATCAAGAAGAAGAGTGGTATGTCAAAACATCACATGGGATCAAAGTAGATAGCACACCTCAAATCAAAACTAAACTTGATGAATTGACAAAAGCAGTGATGCAACTTGCTAAGAATAAAGGCATGGAACCATCTTTTCAAGCTTGCAAGGTGTGTTTGCAAATTGGGCACTGCAAGGATATGTGTCACATGTTAAGAGAGGATAATGAACAAGAACAAACAATGGGAAGCTATTTTGAACAAAACTCAAGACGATACTGACTTACCCAAGATAATCTAAATTGGGGACATCATCATAATATAAGCTACAAGCAAACCCCTTTACAATATCAAGCACTACATTCGTTCCAAATAACATATCAACACAATTACCAGCCTTGTCGACAACAACAAGTGGATAGATCAATGATGTCCTTTCCTTGGAAGACATCATTAAAAGGCTAGCCACTAGCAACCAATAATTCAAAGAAGATACAAAGTCTAGCATAAAAGGCTTGAAGCACCAAATGACTCAACTTGCTAGTTTGATAAGTAAGATAGAGTCTCAAGGTAAATTACCCATGCAAACCGAGAATTACCCAGAGCACAACGTTAGTGCCATTACTTTGATAAGTACTACACAAGAAGAAGACTATGAAGAAAAAATTATTGTTGAGAAATTGGATAAGGGGGAAGAAATGGTTCTTGATAAACAAGACGAAGGAAAAAAGAAAGTGCTAGGACCTGTTAAAAATGAAGTAAATATCACTCATCGCCCTCCATTATCCTCACGATTACAAAGCACAAAAAGGGAAACAGAAAATGAAGAAATTATGGAGGCAGTCACGGAGGTAAAGAAGAGACAACCTTACTATTGCAAAGATCAAGTTTTTAAACAAAAGTTTTAATGATGATACGACTAAAGAAATGGCGGAAAAGTTCAATCTTGGGGAGGTGTTGATGGAAGTCTTGATATTCATGAGTGCACAAAAGAAAACAAGGTATGAAGAACAAAAATAGAATTACCAATTAATAATGAAAAAGTTTTTCCGTTTATTCCACAGGCACCAGATTGAAGGAGATGAAGCCTAAGTCTAGCCAAAGACGTTAAAGAAATGCGCTATGCGGGAGGCAACCCGTATTTTTGTTATCTTTTTATTTTTATTTTCTTTTTCATCTTATTTTACATTAAGATAATTTTTTTTGGTTTTGTTTTGTGTCAAACAGAAGGTTAAAACGGCCGTGTCGAAAATTATTCATAAAATTGGAATGGCCGCGTCAGGAATGAAAAAATATAGAATTGTTAAATGGCCGCCGTAACGATTGCTTTATAAGCCAGACACGGCCGCGTAAGCCTTCTGAGTAGTTAAAAAATTCTTAAACCAATCTCTAACCATAATTGTTATTTGGCTTCTTTCCTTACCTCGCCTTCACAACCACTCCTTACCTCTGCTCCTTTCACCACCACTTTCCGACGTCAACCACCATAGTAGATTTATTCCTCTTTTCTTCAAGCCGCGAAGACAATGCAGGATTTTATGCTTGGGAAGAGGTAATTTCTATTTTATCTTTATTTTTATTTTTTTGTTTTTGTTCCCTAATTTATATTCTTAATACTTGCATTGCATTGCATTTAGTTACATTTTCACCAAAAAAAAACAAGAAAAACAAAAAAATAAGAAAAACCAAAAAAAACAAAAAATTTCTCTTTGCACGCATCTTTATTATACTCAAAAGATTTGTGGGCGTAACATGAAAAATGATATTGACTTTATTATGTTGATCATATTGCATGCTAAAAAGGTTGATAGTAATGACAAAATATACATATCTCGTTACGCTAGTGCCCTTTGTTCTTGGATTTACACAGATAAACCACTTAATATCCATGTGTGTTTAATACCAATTTGATCACATAAGGAAGCTAAGACCTATGCAAGACCGGGTAAAGGTACTTAACACTTAGTTTCACACTGAGGAAAGATCTTAGATCACTTAACAATTCAAATAGGGAACTGGTAACTTAAAACAGATGCTACTAAGAACACAAGTAAATTAAAGAGACAGAACTAAGAACAACACAAGATTGGTTTTCAAGGATGTTGTATATTGATCTCAATTTCCTTTACAAGTGTTACAAAGCATAAAGTAATTACAAGGACCTGAGACACTTTTATACTACAACCTACAACCGTCACTTACATGTAAAGACAGTTGGGATTTGACTAATCTAGACAACAAGATCAATCTAAAGTCTTTGGCAGATTGCCTTTTTGACTAGTGACTATGACATGCCATAGCTCACTGACTTTCCTAATACAAAAAGTCTACATGAACAAGTAAGGTAAGTTACACACAAAGACCATTCCTACTTTTTGATAAAGCATGAAAGTTTCACCAACTTATGTAAAGTAGGTGAACCACCAGAGCAGGCAGCAGAAAGTGTGTCAGCTTTATCAAAAGTTGATTCAGAGAAAGAATATTTTCTCTATCCTCTGAAGAAATTAGTCTTCACAGCTTCTGAAGACTTTATCTCTGAAGCTTTGGAAGATTTCATCTTTGGCTTCGAAGATGTTGGTCTTTGGCTTCGGAAGATCTCACACTTAGAATATTTTTCTGTTTGAGTGTGAAACTTCCGAAGTAACTCCTTTTGAACTGTTAGCTTCTGAAGATCTTACACTTAGACACATTTAAGAGTGTAAGACTTCCAAAGATAGTTCATCTTTGTTCCTTAGTGCATGCATGGAAGACTTGGTTGTTCTGGCTTGTTGGTTGCATCAGCCTCATAATCCTCAGATGGTTCTTACAAACTCCCCCTAGGCTGATGCTACCAAAGCAAAGAAGTTTTTCAGATTTTGATAGTCCATATTAGGATCTTCAGCATACCTTTCTTCATCAATAGGTCAGGATCCTTCAGACTAACATAGAACCTTTTCATGTCAAAAAGATCATGCAGAGGAAGATTGAGCATGTCTTCTGTGGAATAGACATGCATGTCATCCTGCTCTCTTATGACATACCATCTGTCTTGATCTTCATCATAAGACCATGACATAATTTGTCTTCCAACAGCAAGAGGCTCAACTATGATTGGAGTTTGTTGAGAGACCTCTTCATGCACTCCCTCAGGATGCTTTGACTCATCCTAAGGTTGGGAGGTGGATGTCTTTCTTCTTTTTTTCTTTGAGGTAGATCTTCTGGCCATCCTTTTTCTTCTCCCTGATGATTTTAACTGAGGGGACTAGTCTTGAGTACAAGGTTGTTCAGTTGAGTCCCCCTCAGTTGGGATCTCCTCTCTCACAGGTTTAGAAGGAGAGAGAGGAGGACCCTACTGTGGATCAAAAGATGAAGTTGGCTGAGATACAGCTCCAGGTTCAGGTTGTGTTGTCTCAGTGGGTTCAACCTTCACCTCAACTTTAGGTTGAGCTGGACTTGGTGGAGAATGCAAGTCCACCAGCTCTCCCTTCTTTATCATCTGCTTGATTACCTTGATATGCTCATCCATTGTGGATAGAGACATGAGGCCAAGCCTCCTTCCGGAGAATCCATACAGCTTCAAGAAGCTCATCATCCTTTGTCTGTCAATAGACTTTTTTTGGCTTTTGTGGATGATGGCCCTTGACTTTGCAGCTTCTTCCCTTAATCTTTTCTTTTCAGCTTGTTTTTCTTTTTTAGCTTTTCTTCCATCTGCTTATTGTATTCAAACAATATGTACTCAGATGGTAAGGGAAGAAGTGCATCTACCTGATAGAGACCTGTGGCACTCAAATAGCTGATCATCTTTAGTCTTTCTTCTTTAGTTGCTACCTGAGGTTGTTCAGTGGCCACAGTCTCTGGCTCAGGACTTTCTTGAACTGGGGAGAGGACAGAAATGTTCTTGTAGAGTCTTTTCAGCCTCATTTCTTCTTTGTGCTTGAGGAGCAGTGCTGCATCCTCTGCTTCCTTCCACTCCTTTGACAGCTCTATGTCAGCCAGTTCATTCAGCTCATCTAAGGGGAGAGAGATGAGTTCATCAACATTATAGTTTTTGGTTCCCAGGTAGTTTAGCCTGGCTGCCCTTAACTCATCTTTCTGAGTGTTTAGCTTGGGGGCAGCCCTGATTGCAGCTTCCATAAACCCTGGGGAACCACTTGAACTCTCTCCCCTCAGCTTCCTCTTCCTTTCTCTCTTCTCCTCCTTAATCTCCTCAGGAGTCATTTTCCTTTTGCATTTGTCAACCATAGGCTTTGGTGACTCAGGCTGGAGAGAGCTTTGGCCTTCATTGCTTGGTTCAGCTGTCAAGCTCTGGCCAGAGAGAGGTTGTGAAACACTATCACCAGCTGGTGTTTTACTGAGGGTAATGGGTGCAGAGGGAGATCCTGTTTCAAGGTTCACAGGTTCAACCTCTGGGCCTTCAGTCAAGGTTTTCCCTTTGAAACTAATCTTCAGGTCTACCTCAACATCCAGTTGACCAAAGATCTCACCTGCTAGCCTCTGTCTATATAATTTTGATCTCAATTTAAACTCCTCTAGCACCCTGTCTTGGATTCTTTCTGCCAATCTTGCTGCTTGTCTGTTATCGCTTGGGTTGACAAGTGGCAGATCTACCAAGTTTATGCTCTCATAGAAACTCAGGTGTGAAATGTTAAGAACTTCTAGTTGACCTTGAGCTCTAGAGATCATAAGAGCTCTCCTATTACTAACATACCCCTAACCCCAGATTGGGTTTTCAGAAGGGACAGACATTGCCTTGATATTCCCTCCTCAAACAGTTGTTAAATGAGCAAATGTAGATCACTGTCTAGAGGAGGTTGCTGAGTATGAACATCTACAAGAGAGGATGGTGATTCCTCTATGTCCATACTCTGGGAAGAATTCCCAGGTTCTGTGATTGTCAGAATTTTCTCCCCCTTTTTGGTAGCATCACCCTCTTGCATAGGTGAACTGGGAGATTGATCCATGACATCCACAGGTTCTTGTAGACCTGGATGAGTTGTCCTCATGGGTCTCTCAGCTAACTTGCCCTTGAGATCGGTGATCTCAAGTTGCTGGTTATTGACCCTCTTCTGTAAGATAGTCACCTGAGATTCTAGGTGAGCTATCTTTGAAACAAAATAGGTGCAAAGATGTGACAGTTTGTGCATCTTTTGTTGCATACTCCCCTCATCTTCAGATGAAGAATCATTGGGGGATGAGAGAATTGGACCTAATTCTTCTTCCTCAACACCAGCATGGGTTTCTTGGCTATTGGATTTCCCCTGCCCAATGACAACTTCTAGAGAAGTGTCAAGAGGCTGGGTTGCCATGGTAGAGCTCCTAGTGATGTTATCACTTGCAAAAGTGATAGCCTTTGCCATATGGATTTCCTGAATAAGTTCAGGACGATCCATCTTAGTAGGGGGTTGCTGATGTGGGCTAGAGATGGGGGAAGCAGGAGTACTCATCTCTCTTTAAGTGTGGGAAGAGAGGAGAGACTCATGGTACTTACTAAAGCCCAAATCTTTATCAGAATAGAAGTCAAGGCTGGGAATGGGGCGATTTAGATCAAGAGGTTGGGGATGGTAGCTTTCCCCAGAAGGTTGATCACTAGAGTATTGAGACTCAGAGTGATGGCTTAAGGTTGTTTGTGGGGTTGTGAGCTCATAGGTTGAGCATGAGAAACCTCAGCACTGAGTTGTGGAAAGATGGGAGTGGTCTGCTCCTCAGGAGAAGTGGGAGCTCGAGATTCCACTTCCTCCTGTATGGGTTTGATATTGGGGCCTGCACATACTCAGTAGTAAGTGCAGGGGTTCATTGGGATTTTCTTTTGTAGGTGATGGTGATGGTAGGCTGTGTTTATGGTGGTTGAGAGGTGGAGGGTGTTGGTTCAACACTAGCTGGTGCTGCTAGGTTTTCACCCTGAGCAATAAGCTCAAACATTTCTGGGACAAGGGCTGTTTCTACCCCAGAGAAGCCAACAGTTGGCTTCTTCAAGATTTTGAAGATAACAGGCCTCATTTGTCCTATTTTAAGAATATTACCTGTTCCTCTCAACTGTGGTCCCAACTCACAGTTGAGAATGTGTTGAACATACCTAGGGAACATGTAATACTCTAAGGAGTCCAAGTTTGCAAGTAAATTAGTATATACAAACTAATAGTACCTGAACTTGACCCCTTGTACCATCCCATGGACTATAAAGGAGAGGTCTACTAGAACTTGATCCCATCCTCCATGCTTGTTAGAAAGGCTGTGAATGACGACATGGAGGATGTATTTCTATTGAGATGAGACCATCCCCTTCCTGAAGGTTTTGACACAGAAGTCACCTTCATAGCCCATCTGCTGAAAGGAGTGGTTGACAGCAGATTTGAGAAAGGACAGCTCACCTACTTCATCATCCAGCTGCAAATGGGTGTTTATGATGGCCGGAGTGATGAAAACTATCCACCCCTACATTGTAGCAGACAGTGCCTTCTCCCCGTCCATGGTGACCTCTTGACAGGTCCTCCAGAACTCTAGCGACTGATCCTCATAGAGAGGGGGATCGATTGAAAGGTAGGTGAAGTAGTGAGACAAAGAAAGGTACCTACACAATCTGAGAAGCCTGGATCCTTCTCAGAGTGTAACAGGGCAACCTGATTATGTTGCCTGTGTAGGTGCATGGAAAAATCAGGGTTGTTGCGACGATCAATGTTGGCCATTTGAAGAAGCTTTACAGTGAAGAAAGGAAGAAAAAGATGAAATTTATGGGTAAATTTAGGGTAAGGATCAGTGAGAGTAGAGAGATGAAATAGAACCGTTTGGAAGATATATGCTGTGGATTTGAGACAAAGTTATGACAACAAGATAAACTTTGAAATCCGCAAGTAGGTCCTACTTCTGAGTAAGGTGCCCAAAAAGTTAGTTTTCTTGGAAGTTGTAAAACTTCCGAAGACAATTTTGGCTTCAGAAGCTTTGTAGCAAAGCTTCCGAAGGAAATTTTTGCTTCGGAAGACATTTCAAAGAATTTTGAAAATTTGGCTTCGGAAGAAGTGAATAAGTCTTCCGAGACTTAGTTGCTTTCGGAAGATATTTGTTCTTTGAATGCTTTTAAGTGCTTATATACAAATTTAAGCTTCAGAAGATACTCCAAGAATTTCTTCCAAAGGTAAATCTTAGATAAGCTGTTAAATGATTTAAAGACATAAATTTCTTCCGAAGGCAATTTGAGTTCTTCCGAAGGTAAATTTTCACAAAACTAAGGAATATCAGTTAAAAGTTAGTTTTCTTCTAAAGAGAACAGGGCTTATGAGGTGATCTAATAGACAACTTAGGACATACAATTTTAGGAAATAAAGTTGATTAAGTTATTAAAGAAAATCTATTCAAAGTTAATCATCCTAATAGCTGATACAAGATATTTAAATCTCTGTTCATCAAATGCCTTTGTGAACAGATCAGTATATTGTTCATTTGTGTTAACTTTGATTAGTTTGATCAATCCCTTTTCAAAATTATCCCTAATCAGATGATACCTGATGATGATATGTTTGGTCCTTGAGTGCTGCACAGGATTCTCTGTAATAGAGATGGAACTCTTGTTATCTATGTGGATGGAAGTCTCCTTGAAGTTGAACCCATAGTCTAGCATCTGATTCTGAATCCAAAGCACTTATGCACAGCAGCTTGCAGCAGCAATGTATTCAGCTTCAGCAGTTGATGCAGACACACAGGATTGCTTCTTGCATTGCCAAGAGAATATCCTTCCACCAAGGAATTGACATCTCCCAGATATGGACTTTGCAGTCATGTTGCAACCACCATAATCACTATCTGTATAAGCATACAGATTAAAGTCTAAATTTTTTTATACCAAAGGCCTAGATTTGGAGCACCTTTGAGGTATCTTAGAATTCTTTTGACAGTGATTAGGTGTGACATCTTGGGGTTGGCTTGATATCTTGCACATATATATGTGGCAAACATAATATCAGGCCTGCTAGCAGTAAGGTACATAAGTGACCCAATCATAGCCCTGTAAAGATGTTCATCAACACACTCCCTCTCAAGATCAGGACTAAGAGAGTGGTTTCTAGCTATGGGTGTCTTTGCAACCTTACAGTCAGTCATCTTGAATCTTGTAAGTATGTCCTGTACGTACTTTGACTGACTAATGAAGATGCCATCTTCAACCTGCTTCACTTGAATTCCTAGAAAGAAACTGAGTTCCCCCATGGCACTCATTTCAAATCTATTCTTCATCAGCATCTCAAAGTCTTTGTAAAGCTTTGAATTAGTTGAACCAAAGATGATGTCATCTACATATATTTGGACTAGCAGTGTGTCATTTCCTATTTCTTTGATGAAGAGAGTCCCATCAATAGTACCTCTTTTGTATCCATGTTGACAGAGGTATGTTGATAATGTCTCATACCACTTTCTTGGAGCTTGATGCAGTCCATATAGAGTTTTATCAAGCTTGCAGACATAATCAGGATGATCTGGGTCTGCAAAGCCAGGTGGTTGTTTGATATAAACTTCTTCATCAATCACCCCATAAAGAAAAGCACATTTCACATCAAGCTGGTAGACCTTGAAATCCTTGGATGCAGCATAAGCCAGGAATATTCTTACAGCATCAAGTCTTGCAACTGGAGCAAAGACATCAGTGTAATCAATCCCTTCTTCTTGAGTGTATCCTTGGACAACCAGTCTAGCCTTGTTCATGATGATAATCCCTATATCATCCTTCTTGTTCCTGAATACCCATTTGGTACCTATGACACTTTTCCCTTGAGGAAGAGGTCATAAGTTCCACACCTTCTGTCTTCTGATTTGAAGCAGCTCATCTTGCATAGCTTTAATCTAGCTTCCATCCTTTAAAGCCTCATCAACTTTCTTTTGCTCTATCTAGGATAAGAAACAAGAATGTAAACAAACATGGCTGTCATGAGATTGTCCTCTTGTTCTTACCCTGAGTCAACATTTCCAATGATGTTTGTGGCGGGATGTGACTTGTGGATCCAAAGTTGAGGGATCACAGCAAGTTAGTTAGACAGATCTAAATTAGAGAAATTCTGATCTGGCAATGAGGTGTCTCCCACCACATCAACACACTTATCAAGAGAAACTTGATCCAATGAGTGTGTGACATCATTCATGTTGTCTTCAATGGAGTGGTTACCAGCATCAAGAAATTCTTTATAACTGTCACCACCTCCATATCCTCCTACATTAGAAGTTCCTTCTCCTGAATTCTGAGCCTCTGAGCTAGAATTTGAAGGCAATTCAGTTGAATCAGCAGCATTTGTCATGCTTGTGCTGATAGGAGCCTCAAGTACAGGGTTAGTCACCACTGGAGCTAAAGTAATCTTCTTGGTTGGTCTTCTCAGCACAAATCATAGATCAGGATCTTCTGTTGATCTGTTATCTGTAGATCCAAAAACATTCTCGCAAGACTTGTTTAAACAGTTGGTAACTAAATCAAGATCTCCAGTTGAAAGTCACATTGGCTGACTCCTTAATGATTCTAGTTCTGAGATTGTATACTCTATAAGCCTTATCTTGAGAAGAGTATCCAACAAAGTGTCCATCATCTGATTTCTCAGTAAACTTGACTATTTGATCTTTGGTATTCAAGATGGTGCAAGGACATCCAAATGTTCTGAGAAAACCAATGAATGGTCTCCTTTTGTGCCACAGTTCATAAGGAGTCTTACCATGAGTCTTAACCACTAAAACTCTGTTCTGCACATAGCAGGCTATGTTGACCACCTCTGCCTAGAAGGTGATAGGCAGTTTAGAGTCAGACAACATGGTTCTAGCAGCCTCAATAAGTGTCCTGTTTCTCCTCTCAGTAACACCATTTTGCTGAGGAGTCTTGGGAGCATTATATTGTCTTGAAATACCCTTTCATCATAAAATGTATCAAGGATTTGGTTTTTTAATTCTGTTCCCTGATCATATCTTATGGTTTTGACCTTGTGATCACATTGATTCTCAATTTTCAGAATGAAGTTCTTCAAGATCTTAGGAGTCTCATCCTTAGTTCTAAGGAAGAAGGCCCAAGTGAATCTTATGAAGTCATCTTTGATCAATAAACAATAAGAGTTCCTTCCTAAACTCATTACACTGGTGGGGCCAAACAGATCCATATGTAACAAGTGTAGGGGAGTAGTGATGGAGTTGGTTTCCTTTGGCTTGTGAGACACTTTGTGCTGCTTCCCTTTCAGGCATGCAACACAATGGTCATCACTTGTAAACTCTTTCTTTGGTATTCTAGTTACCAAATCATTTTATTCAATTTATTCATGTTTTTGAAGTTTACATGGTATATTCTTTTATGCCAGAGGAAGACTCATCACTATTTGCTTTAGATAGAAAGCAAGACACTTCTCCGGAGGGAGTTGTTTCAGGCAGGATGTACTCCTGAGGAATAACCACCCCAGTCTTGAGAACAAGGCACTCATGCTCAGTGAAGAGCATGTGATGTGTTTGGTCACAAAATTGGGACACACTCAAAAGATTGTATCCAAGCTCCTTGACAAAGTTTACCTTTTTTAATGCTGAGCTTACCATTTGAGACCATGCCCCTGCCAGTGATGTAACCTCCTGCATCTCCTCCAAAAGCAACTGGCCCTCCATCAAACTTCTCAAAGTTTTGAAGTAAGGACTCATTGCCTGTCATGTACCTGGAGCAGCCACTATCAATGATCCACATATTTCTGTTTGCCTTTGGCTGTCCTTGCATAAAAAGAGATGCTTTAGTTACATTTGGAAACCCAAGCCTCATTGGTCTTGGGCTTGTTAAAATGAGTTGAAGGCAATGAAACAGCAAGTGATCCTATGTTCAGGCTCTGAGGATCGTTTGCTGTAGCTGATGAAGAATCTTTAGTCATACGGTCTTCCTTCATCTTCCACACCACCTTTCAAAAATTTGGCTTGACCTTCAAAGCTTTGGAAGCTTTTGCAGCTACGAAAGATTTGGAGACTAGACCTTCGGAAGATCTTGCTTTCACTGCAGCAAACTTCAGTACTTCAGAAGCATTCCTTTCTTCCGAGGCCAAATTTTCTTCCGAAGGCAATTTTTCACTTGCCTTCTTCTTCATTTTGGACCTTCCAAAGGAAACAGATTTTCCTTCTGAAGCTAGCTTTTCCTTCACCTTCCCAGAAGCTTTCTCTTTGAACATGTGGATAGTGCTTTTAGGATTGTAGATACAACCTTTAGCCAGATGGGAAGTACTGCCACACATGATGCATTCCATTTGCTTCCTTCTGGGAGTCTTCTTCTGAGAGCAAGACTAAACTTGAACACTTTCTTTCTCCAGCTTCTTCTTCATAGATGATGCAACAATTTTCTTAGGGAGAGACCTGCTCTTGGAGGAGGATGGTTCAGACTGTGTAGCAGTGGTACACAGCAATTCAGCCTTCTTTTTGCTGGAATGAGTTGGAACTATACTAAAACTTCTGGTACTAGAGTTTGTAGTTGATTCCTCAGCCTTTGCCACTTCAAACCCTGCAGAAATAAACACTTGTTTCTGCTTGGAGTCAAAATTGGCCTTCATCTCTTAAGCCTTCTTTGATCTTCTCTTTGCTCTTCTGATCAAGTTCTTCATCTTTGTCTTTGTCATACCAGCCTTCTTACTCTCCTCAGGAGCATGGTGACCCTTTTTGGATTGACTCTCTTCACTCATTTCAGAGTCATCCCTCACCATCTCCTCTTCATCATCTTCAACACTAGGGTCTATGAGGGGAAGCTCATCTTCACTAATTCCACACCTTGGAGATCTTACAGATAATAGAGTGTGTGGAGGAGCTATCTCAGTATATCCCAGTCCCTGCTTATTCTGATAATAGACTTTTGCATGTAGAGATGAGGATATGATGTTCTTGAAGGTCTCTTCTTCAAGAACATATTTTTTAGCCCGGGCTTTGCTGATCACAAGCTCAGCCTGACATTCAGTCAACTTGGTAATGAGATCTTTAATTTGAGTCCTGTAATTTGTCTGCTCATCTTTAAGAGTTGAAACTGTTTTCTCTAGATCTTCTAACTTAAGTTTATAGTTATTTTTAGCTCTTTTAAAATCAACTTTTAGGATATTCAAGGACTCAATATAAGATCTCATTTCCAAGTTGTAGGACCCGTATCTATTCACTTTAGCAATACATTCAGGAGAGCAAAGATGTTCTAGTACCTTAGCCTCATCATGGTCAGCCATGAGTGCCTGATTTGGTGAAGCATCTTTAGCCTGAAAGCTCCGGTCAAAGCCTCCTTCTTCAATAGCAACAGCAGCTTGCTGTCTTGGCTTCTTATTCTGGTGCCCTCCCTCAGTGTAGTTTGGCCTGGATGATGCTTGGCCACCATTCGACTTAGGTTCCTTGCATTCTCTAGCAAAGTGACCCATCTGGTTACAGTTGTAACACTTCACTTTGCTCTTGTCCAGTCCAAACTTACCACTTGCAGCATTGCTGGGAAACCATCTCCCTGTCCTCTTGTAGAACTTATGTGCTCTATGAGTGAGAAGAGCCATCTGCTGGACTATCTCCATGTATTCCAGATCATCTGGATGGATACAATCCAGGTCTTCAAGAGTGAAAAGAAATTTGCCTGAACTTTCATCAGTAGAGACAAAGGCTTGAGAGGTGCTTGTCTCTTGGAAGGGACTTCCTTGGATGTAGCTCTCTCTGGGTGTCTCTAGGAAGGTGATGAAAGGACCCTTTTGTGAAGTTTCAGGGTAGCAGATTAGATGATGTTGTGGGTCTCTACTATCCCTTTCACCCACATGAATGGCTAAACTCTAGTGAGTATTGGAGTTACCAAATGAATTTTGCATGTTCATCTCCATCTGGTATCCACTGAGTATCCCATACAACTCAGTGAGAGTAAGGGTCTTGAGGTTTTTAGTCCTCTTAATGACCACACAGTATTATGTCCATTGTTTGGGAAGAAAGGACATGAACTTCGTAGCAATATCCCTATTCTCAATAGTTACTCCAACATCAGCCAAAGTATCCATAATTTCAACATACCTGAAATACTGTTGAGTCATGGTTTCACCTGTCTTAAAGGTGAAGTTTTCAAACTGCTGCTTTAGGAGGTCCTTCTTGATCTCCTTGGCTTCATTGGACCCTTCATACATCAGTTTCAGTGCATCCCATAGCTGTTTAGCGGTCTTGCACTTCTTGAAACCTCTGTAGATGGAGTTTGGAAGAGCAGTTTGGAGGGCTGTCATGGCTTTCTGATCAATATCAATCGTTTTCCTGTCTTCATCAGAAAAGTCAGCCCTCTCTTTCGGTATCATGCCACCACCAGCAGCAGCTGAAGAGGTGCATGGTACATGAGGTCCATTGACAACAGACTCCCACATCCTGAAATCATGAGACTTGATGAAGCCTTCCATTCTTTGGCACCAAGTGTCAAAATTCTCAGGAGTGATCAGTGGGGACTTTGTCATAGTTCCAGTTTCCATATCAGCCTTAGAGATAGCTGCCAGTTGAAGAGTTAAGTGATGTGTGAAGCTAAGAGGATTAAAGAAGGTGAGATCTTACAATCAAGAGCCTGGAATGATGTGATACCAATTGCAGGACCGGGTAAGGGTACTTAACACTTAGTTTCACACTGAGGAGAGATCTTAGATCACTTAACAATTCAAATAGAAAACTGGTAACTTAAAATAGATGCTAGTAAGAACACAAGTAAATTAAAGAGACAGAACTAAGAACAACACAAGATTGGTTTTCAAAGATGTTGTATATTGATCTCAAGTTCTTTTACAAGTGTTACAAAGCATAAAGAAATTACAAGGACCTGAGACACTTTTGTACTACAACCTACAAACATCACTTACATGTAAAGACAGTTGGGATTTGACTAATCTAGACAACAAGATCAATCTAAAGTCTTTGGCAGATTGCCTTTTTCACTAGTCACTATGACATACCATAGCTCACTGACTTTTCCTAATACAAAAAGTCTACATGAACAAGTAAGTTAAGTTACAGACAAAGACCATTCCTACTTTTTGATAAAGCATGGAAGTTTCACCAACTTGTGCAAAGTAGGTGAACCACCAGAGCAGGCAGCAGAAAGTGTGTCAGCTTTATCAAAAGTTGATTCAGAGAAAGCATATTTTCTCTGTCCTCTGAAGAAATCAGTCTTCACAGCTTCGGAATATTTCATCTTTGGCTTCGGAAGATGTTGGTCTTTGGCTTCGGAAGATCTCACACTTAGAATATTTTTTCTGTTTGAGTGTGAAACTTCCGAAGTAACTCCTTCTGAACTACTAGCTTCGGAAGATCTTACACTTAGACACATTTGAGAGTGTAAGACTTCCAAAGGTAGTTCATCTTTGTTCCTTAGTGCATGCATGGAAGACTTGGTTGTTCTGGCTTGTTGATTGCATCAGCCTCATAATCCTTAGATGGTTCTTAGAACCTAGCAAAAATAGGCGGAGAACCAAGTTCAATTGACTCAAAAAAAAAAAAAATAAATGAAAAATAGAGAAAGTAAAAGAAGGAGGAATTGTAAAAAAAAAAGAAGAAAAAAAAAGAGAAAATGAAAACAAAAAAGTTATGTGGTGAAAAATTGACCACACTAGTACCAAATCATATGTGATCTCGCGTGGTGAAAAATTGACCACTTGTTCTCTATAGTCCTTGAGGTTAGAAAGGTTTTCACTACGTGAAGAAAGGTGTTGACACACTTAAACAATCAGTTTAACATGGACTAATTTATATGAAACGATATGTTCAAAACTAAAGGGTTAGAGGATCATAACTAGCAAATTGGGTATGTGTTGTTAATAAAAATCTTGAAAGCCTTATTTATGCATGTCAATTGAAAGTTAGCATAATAATATGATTTCATGCTCAAAAATCTTGTAAGGGATGATAAAAGATGTTGTTGCTAGGAGTTTTGTTCTTATTTATTTTCACTTCCTTGTTTAGACTTATTCTTGACTTCCTTGAGGACAAGGAAAAGTTTAAGCTTGTGGAGATTTATTAATAGTATTTTTAGGTATTATTTATCTTTGTTTTAGCATACGTTTTTATTTTATATTATGCATTTATTAGACGTATTTTCTTTTATTTTGTGTAATGGTTGTTTTGGTAGAATAGAGTCTACTGTGGATGGATTTTTTTTATTATATAGGTGAAAGAGAGTTGCAGGGGTTGAAAAAAATGATGAAAACTTTGGAAGAATATTAAAGATTAAGGGCTGATTTATGAAGACGTGAAAGTATGAATATAATTCTTAATTTAAGGATTTATCTCTTAAAGATTTAGTTTATTTTTAATTTTTAAAAACTAAATCTTGATAAAATAATAAATGGGAGATAGAAGATTATATATAGATCTTAACAATAAAAGAAGGCATCTTGAAAAATCCTTGGGAGGAGAACGCCGCAAGCAAGGAGAAAAATATAGTTTTTTTTAGTTATCTTGTTCATTTAGAAGAACATTAATTAGATTGTGTTTGATTGGTAAGTTTATTTTATGATTTATTTTTCATTCAAATTAATTGCTTTAGCCGACATGTCCGGCTAGAACAATTTTAGGTTTTGACACTTGGGTTTGTTTGTTTGATTTTGATTCATAATTTATGTGAAAATGTTTATGTGATTGTTTATTTGAATGGTTTGTTTGCCTGATTCTTGATATTAAACCCGGATCTACTCCGGTATATATTAGATTGCTAATAAACCAGATCAACTTATTAATTTTTTAATTAGGTTCTTCAATTTTTAAAACCCTAATCAAGTTTTAATTTTTGAATACAAGGAACAAATAATGTTTTGTGTTTGTCTATAAACCCAAAATCATTATAGAATCATTCAATTTAGTTAAGTATTTCGAATGGTGTGAGTGTTTAACTATAATCGATATTTCTATCTCTGCAACCTGCACAATAATATTTAAACGGCGTGAGATTAGAGTAACGGGTTGGCTCTAATCAACGAACTGTGTTTGGTTAGACATTAGATGGAGGGGATGTCCGAACGGCGTGATGTCTAGTATCGATACAAATCATTTACATAAATGATTATTGCACCATAATCGTTAATGATCGTAAGCCGGATCAAGTCAAGAAATAACCCTTGTGTTAAAACTATTTTTAAAATTTGATTTTTCATCACATTTTATTAGTTTCAATAAATTTTCGTCATAAAAAACAACTTTATTTTTTCTTGACAAAACCTTAACACGGCCGCACAGGATTTCCTTTGCAGTTTTGACACGGTCGTGTCAGCGTATTGTAATTTTTTTACTTTTTTATTTTTTTCTAATTTTAGTTTCCTTTGCACTTGAACTTGAATCGTTTTGGTATAAACTCAATTAACCCGTATCCCTGAGGACACGAACCCTACTTCCGCTTAAACTATTCTTAGTGTTTATGACGGTCGGTTCATATTATAATATTTTATTTGCTGGATTTGACACCCAACAATTTTCAGCAGGGTAGGATGGGGTAGACATTGCCCTTGGTATACCCTCCTTAAACAGGCTTTGAATTAGTGAATCCACATCAATCTGGGCCTGAGGAGGTTGTTAAGTATGGACAACTGCAAGTTTGGGTGGACAATCCTCTATGTCCATGCTCTAGGCAGAACTCCCAGGTTCTGTGATTATAGGTGGGACTTTCTCCCCCTTTTTGGTAGCATCACCCTCTTGCATAGGGGATCTAAGGGTTAGGTCCACCACATCCATAGGTTCTTATGGACCTGGTTGAGTTTGCCTAATAGGTCTCTTAGCTAACTTGCCCATAAGATCGGTGATCTCAAGTTGCTGGTCACTGACCTGTCTTTGTAAGGTAGCCACCTGAAATTCTAGGTGACTAACCTTAGAAACTAAATAGGTCCATGTTTTTTACAGTTGTTGCACCTTTAGTTGCCGACTCGCCTTGTCTTCATCAGAAGAATCATGGGGGGATGAGAGAATAGGACCAACATCTTCTTCCTCACCACCAGCTTGGGTTTCTTGGCTGTAGGATTTCCCCTACACACTGATAGCTTCAAGAGAAGTGTTAATGGGCTGGGTTGCCATGGTTGAGGTCTTAATGATGTAATCACTTGCAAGAGTGAGAGCCTCTTCCATATGGGCCTCCTGAATATGTTCAGGAAGGTCCACCGCAGTTGTGGGTGGATGATGTGGGCTAGATATGGGAGATTCAAGAGCACTCATCTCTCCTTGAGCAGGGGTGGAGAAGAGAGACTCATGGTACTCACTAAAGCCCATATCCTCATCATCATAGAATTCTAGGTTGGGGAAGTTGGGATCTATCGGCTGGGGATGGTAGCTTTCCCCTGAAGGTTGATAACTAGAGTTTTGAGACCCAGAGTGAAGGCTTAAGGCTAGGGTAATGAGCTCATCAAGCTGAGCATGAGGAACCTTAACACTAATCAAAGAAATGATGGGAGTGGTCTACTGCTCAGGAGAACTGGGAGCTCTTGTTTTCACTTCTTCCTGCATGGGTGTGATATGGAGGCCTGCTCAATCTGAGTAGACTGAGCAGGGGATTGTTTGGACTTTCTGGTGTAGGTTATGGTGATTTATGGTTGTGTGGAAGGTGCAGATGTAGAAGGTTTGGGTTCGACATTGGCTGGTGCAGCCAAGTTGTCACCTTGAACAATAAGCTCTAAAAATTTTAGGACCAGGGCTGTTTCTACCCCTAAGAAGCCAACAGTGGACTTTCTCACTGTTTTGAAGATGTCGAGCTTCATCTATTCCAATTTAAGAATATTACCTTTTCCCTTTAACTGTGAGCCTAGTGCATAGTTAAGAATGTGTTGAACATATCTAGGGAACGTATAATACTCTAAGGAGTCCAAATTAGCAAGCAGGTTTGTATACACAAACTGGGAGTACTTAAACTTGACTGCTTGAACCATCCCATTGACTATATAGGATGTCTTTAGGAATTTGGTCCCAGCCTCCATGTTTGTTGGATAGGGAATGGATTACCACATGGAGGAGGTACTTCCATTTAGACGAAACCTTACCCTTTTTGATGGTTCTGAAAGAGTAGTCCCCTTCATAGCTCATTTGCCGGAATGAGTTGTTTATAGTAGATTTGGGGAAGGACAACTCGTCTTCTGCATCATCCAGCCTCAGATGAGAGTTGATGGTGGCCGGAGTGATGAAAATTGTCCTCCCCTGCACTGTGGCAGACAGTACCTTCTCACCATCCAAGATAACCTCTTCGCAAGTCTTCCAGAACTCTAGGAGTTGATCTTCATATGATGGAGGGTCTATAGTGAGGGCGGTGAGGTAGTTTGATAGAGATAAGAAGCGGAAAACATCTGAGAAACCTGGATCTTTCTAAGATAATAACAGAGCAACCTGATTTTGTTGCCTGTGAAGATGCATGGAAAAATCTGGTTGGTTTTTGGGATCAGGGTTGGCTATTTTGAGTAGCTTTGAAGTAAAGAAAGGTAATAACAAAGTCAGTTTGTGGGTGAATTTAGTGTTTGAACTTTTGAAGATGAAGAGGAAGAGGAAAAAGGGGGAACCATTGTACGAATATATATATATATATATATATATATATATATATATATATATATATATATATATATATATGTGTGTGTGTGTGTGTGTGTGTGTGTGTGTGTGGTAAGGATTTAAGACAAAGTTAATGCAAAAGGATAAACTTTAAAATCCGGATGTCGGTCCCACCTCTGAAAGAGTGCCCAAAAAGATAGTTTTCTTGGAAGTCTAAAATCTTCTGAAGGTAATTTGTCTTTAGAAGGTTTGAGAAAAACTTTCGAAGCCAGATTCCTTAGCTTTACAAGAATTTGCTTTGGAAGAAAAATGCTTAGAGTATGATTACTTCTTAGACAAATTTTTCTTCGGAAGATATCAAATATCATAAATTTTTATTCAAGGAGAGAATAAATCTTTCTAGACTTAATTGCTTTCGGAAGAAAATAGTCCTTCAAGACATGTAAGTACTTAGTGACATATTTAAGCTTCAAAAGATATATCAGAATCTGTTCTGAAGGTAAATTTCTCAGAAGTAGTTATTTGTTTTGGAAACATAATTTTCTTTCGAAGACAACTTGATGCCTTCCGAAAGAAAATTTATCTAAAATTCTCAAAATTCTAAGGAACATCATTTTGAAAAGTTTCTTCCAAAGTAAACTGGGCTTATATAGGTGATAATATAGACAACTTATAACACACATATTCGATAAAATAATCTTGAATTTAGTTTAATAAAATCTACTTAAAGTTAATCATCCCAATAGTAGATACAAGATACTTAAATCTTTGTTCATCAAATGCTTTTATGAATAGATCAACATATTATTCATTTGTGTTAACTTTGACTAGTTTTATCAATACTTTTTTCAAAATTTTCTCTAATCAAATGATACTTGATGTTGATGTGCTTTGTCTTTGAGTGCTGCATGGGATTCTATGTAATAGAGATGGCACTGTCGTTATCTATATGGATGGGAGTCTCTTTGAAGTTTAATCCATAGTCCAGCATCTGATTCTGAATCCAAAGCACTTGAGCACAGTAGCTTACAGCAACAATGTATTCAGCTTCAATAGTTGATGTAGATACACAAGATTATTTCTTGCATTTCCATGAGACTATCCTTCCACCAAGGAATTGACATCCCCTAGATGTAGACATTGCAGTCATGTTGTAGCCACCATAGTCACTATTTGTATAGGCATACAGATTGAAGAGTGAAGACAAACAATTCCAATGATGTTTCAACCCAACTTCCATCCTTTAGAGCCTCATCAATCTTCTTAGGCTTAATTTGGGACAAGAAACAAGAGTGAAGACAAATAATTTTGTCATTGGTTGGTCCTCTTGTCTCACCCCTATCTTAATATTTCCAATGATGTTTGTGGTGGGATGTGACTTGTGGATTCTCAGTTGAGGACTCATAGCAAGTTGGTTGGACAGATCTAAATTGGAGAAATTCAGATCTAGTGATTGAGTGTCATCTACCACATCAACACACTTATCAAGAGAAGTTTGATCTAATGAGTGTGTCACGTCATTGATATTGCCTTCTATGGAGTAGTTATAAGCATCAAGAAATTCTTGATCACTATCACCACCTCCATCTCCTCTTACATTGGAAATTCCTTCATTTGAGTTATGTGCCTCTATGCTGGAATTTATAGGCACCTCAGATGTATCAGCTAAAGAGTTTGTCAAGGTTGTGCTGATAGGATTTCCAGCTGCAAGGCTAGTTACTACTGGAGCTGAAGTAGTTTGATCACTTTTATCTTCTCAACTCAAATCTTGGATCAGAATATCATGTTGATAAGCTACCTGTAGATCTTGAAACATCTTCAAAAGATTTTTTTAAAACAGTTGATAAAAAGATCAAGATCAAACAGCCAATCAGGACCAGAACCTTTCACACTGGGTGTGTGCTCATTGAAGGTTACATTGGCTGACTCCTCAACTACTCTAGTTCTGAGATTGTATACTCTATAAGCCTTAGCTTAGGAATAGTAGATAATAAAATGTCCATCATATGATTTGTCAGCAAATTTGGCTTTCTGATCTTTGGTATTCAAGATGGTGCAAGGACATTCAAATGATCTGAGGAAACCAATGAAAGGTCTCCTTTTATGCCATAGTACATAAAGAGTCTTACCATGAGTCTTGACTACTAAAACTATGTTCTGCACATAGCAGGCAGTGTTGACTGTCTCTGCCCAGAAGGTGAGGCGCAGTTTAAAGTCAGATAACATTGTTCTTGTAGCTTTAATAAGTGTCTTGTTTCTCCTATCAGCAACACCATTTTGCTGAGGAGTCCTTGGAGCACTATATTGTCTTGTAATACCTTTCTCATCACAAAATGTATCAAGGATTTAGTTTTTGAATTCAGTTACTTGATCACATCTTATGATTTTGACCTTGTGATCACATTGATTCTCAATTTTTAAAATGAAGTTCTTCAAGATGTCAGGGTTCTCATCCTTAGTTCTAAGGAAGAAGACCTATGTGTTTATTGTGAAGTCATCTGTGATCACCAAATAATATGAGGTCCTTCCTAGACTCATTACATTAGTGGGGCCAAAGAGATCCATATGTAACAAGTGTAAGGGAGTAGTGATGGAGTTTGTTTCCTTTGGCTTGTGAGACACTTTTTGTTGCTTCCATTTCAGACATGCAACACAATGATCATCATGTGTAAACTCTTTCTTTGGCATTCCAGTTACCAAATTATTCTTAATTAATTTATTCATGTTTTTAAAGTTTCCATGGCACATTCTTTTATGCCAGAGGAAAGACTCATAACTATTGGCTTTAGATAGAAAGCAAGAAACTTCTTCTGATGAGGATGTTTTCTACAAATCCATCTTGTACATGTTCCCTTTCATGGGGCTCTGAGCAGGATATGTTCTTAAGGAATGACCACCCTGGGCTTGAGAACATTACACTCATGCTTAGTAAAGAGCATGTTGTGTCTCTGATCATAAAAGTAAGATACACTCAAGAGATTGTACCTAAGCTCCTTAACATAATTTACCTTCTCAATGCTAAGCTTACCATTTGTGACATTGCCCCTTCCAGTTATGTAACCATGTAATTCTCCACCAAAAGCAACTGGCCCTCCATTAATTCTTTCAAAGTTCTGAAGCAAAGAGCCATCGTCTGTCATGTGCCTGGAACAGCCACTATCAATGATCCATACATTTTCTTTGGTCTTTAGCATTTCCTGTACATAAAGAGATGGTTAGTTACATTTAAAAACCCAAACCTTATTGGTCTTGGGCTTTTCAAAGTGAAATGAAGATAAAGCAACAGTAATTGATCTTATATGCAAGCTCTGAGAATCATTAGTTGTTGTTGATGAAGAACTTTCAATCACATGGCCTTCCTTCATCTTTCACACCATCTTCGGAAAACTAGACTTGGCCTTCAATACATCGGAAGTTTTGATGACTTCGGATGTTTTGGAGACTGGACTTTCAGAAGCTTTTGCATCCACTACAATAGACTTCAGCACTTCGGAAGCATTCCTTTCTTCCGAGACCAAATTTTCTTCTGAATGTAAGTTTTCACTTATCTTCTTCTTCACTTTAGAGCTTCCAAAAGGAGGAGATTTTCCTTCCGAAGCTATCTTCTTCTTCTTCTTATCAGAAGTTATCTTCTTGGTCATGTGGATAGTATTTTAGGATTGTAGATGCAATCCTTGGCAAAGTGAGAAGTACTACCACACATGATGCATTCAACTTGCATAATTCTGAGAGTCTTTTTTGAGTAGAAGAATAGGCTTGATCTCTTTCCGCTTCCTTCTTCATCTTCTCAAATGATGCAGTAGGCTTCTTATGGTGAGGCTTGCTCGTGGAACTGGATGGTTAAGGATGTGCAGTAGTGGTGCATATTTGATCAGCCTTCTTCTCTTGACCAAGATGATATGGACATGAACTAGGACTCCTGGTACTAGAGTCCATGGTTGAGTCTTCGGTCTTTACCACTTCAAATCCAGCAAAAATGAAAACTTGCTTTTGCTTGGAGTTGAAAGTGGCCTTGATTTCTTGGGTTGGCTTTGATTTTCTTTTGGCTGCCCTTATCAAGTTCCTCCTTACAGATTTGGTCATCCCTGGTTCCTTCTTCTCTCCAAGAGAATATTGACCCTTCTTAAGATAACCCTTGTCACTCTCTTCAGGTTCATCCTTCACTATCTCCTCTACATCTTTATCCTTCTCTTGGATAGCATCAATAGGAGGCAGCTCATCTTGACAAGTTCCACACCTTGGAGAGCTAACAGATAGGAGTGTATGTGAAGGAGCTATCTCACTTGACCCTAGTCCCTGCCTGTTTTGATAACAAATCTTTGCATGCAAGGATAAGGATATTATGTTCTTGAAGGTTTCCTCTTTAAGAACACATTTTTCTACCTTGGCTTTGCTGATCACAAGCTCAGCCTGGCATTGAGTTAACTTGGCTATGAGATCTTTGATTTGAGTATTGTAGTTTGTATGCTCATGCTTAAGAATAGAAATGGTTTTCCAAATCTTCAGTTTTAAGTTTATAATCATTTTCTACTCTTTTAAAGTCAGCTTTTAAAATGTTTAAGGACTCAAGATCAGATCTCACTTCCATGTTGTAAGAGCTGTATATATTAACTTTAGCAATGCATTCAGGAGTACAAAGATGTTCTAATAGCTTGGCTTCTTCATGATCAGCCATCAATGCTTGGTTTGGAGAAGCAGCTTCTACCTGAAAGCTTTATTCAAAGCCTCCTTCGTCAATAGCAATAGTAACATGTTGTTTTGGTAGGCTTGGCTTCTCAATTCAGGAGCTGTATCAGTGTAGTTTGGTCTGGATTCTGCTTGGCCACCATTTGTCCTTGGTGCCTTGCACTCCCTAGAAAAGTGTCCCATTTGGTTATAGTTGTAACACTTCACCTTGCTTTTATCTAAGTCAAACATTCCACTAGCCACATTGCTTAGGAACTTCCTTCTTGTTCTCTTATAGAACTTCTTGGCTTTATGAGTTAGAAGAGCTATCTATTGGACTATCTCCATGTACTCCAGGTCATCTAGATGGATGCAATTCAAGTCTTCAAGAGTGAAGAGAAAGTTTCCACAACTTTTATCAGCAGACACAAAGGCTTGAGCAGAGATTGTCTCTTGGAATAGGCTTCCTTGGATGTAGCTCTCTCTTGGTGTCTCAAGGAAGGTGATGAAAGGACCCTGTTGTGAGTTGTCAGGATAGCAGATAAGATGATGTTATGGTTCTTTACTATCCCTTTCAATCACATGAAGGGTTGAACTCTGCTGATTGTTAGAAGAGCTACTTGATGGATTTTGCATGTTCATCTCCATTTGGTAACCACTGAGGATACCATACAACTCTGTGAGAGTAAGGGTAGAGAGGTTTTTAGTTCTCTTAATGGCCACATAGTAGTGAGTCCATTGTCTTTTGGCTTCAGAAGATTTGATACTTGGTATATTTCACTGAGTTATATCAAATCTTCCGAAGTAACTTCCTTGTACTTCACATGTGCATGCTGAGAGCTCTTTGGTTGCATCAGCCTCTAAGTGTGATCCTTACAATGTATTTCAAGGGAAGATCTCAGAAAGGTGGTAGAAAAATCCTTTCCTTAAAAGAAAGTAAACTACATATTCTAGCCAAAGTCTAAGTCATTCACCTGGCCTCGCCAAAACTCGCTTAGCCAAAACCCTACAATGCTCATGTCTTGCCAAAAATCGTATGGCCAAAGTCTAAATCCTTTCCTTGAAAGAATGCAAGCTGCATTACATGACCAAAAATCAAGCCACTTGCCCTAACATACAAACATGTCACCTTGCATGATCAAAATTGGGTTCTTGCTAGAGCTCAGGTCTCAAGTTTCCTTTCTTCACTTATCATTTTGCTGAGGCTCAAGCCAACTTTCCTATTCAAATCCCAAGTTACATAGTCCGAACACCTACTTGGTAAAATTGAAATGGCTTAGTCAAAGTCCAAGCTGGAACACCTCGCCCTACCAGTGATATAAGAAAAGTGAATTTGCCTTGCCAAAATCCAAAAGTCAAGGTTAAATTAACCTCGCTAGATGTCAAACTCAAGTTACATTTTCATGCCAAAGCTTCAAGATAAATGAACTTGCTTGGCTTAAGAGCCCAAGTCAGATTAATTTATCTAGCAAGAGTCCCAGTAGAAGTCACCTTGCTTAGCTAAATCCCTGGCCAAGAAACTTACTGGCCAAAACATGAGGCTAAGTCACCCTACTTGGCCAGGACCCAATTATTGCATTCCATGTCATAGTCTGGGTCACTTCTCCAGACGAACACCAAATTCACTTGTTTGAGCAAAGCTCAAGCCGCCTTATTTTGCTAGAGCCCAAGCTACCATGGTTGGAAAATCATAAGTCAGGACACTTTGCCTTATCATAGCGTGAGTCAAGCCTTTTCTTGAAGAAGCCCAAGTATGTCACCTATGTGGTGGAGTGCAAGTTACCTTGCCTAACATGAACTTTGTCAACTTTCCATGGCAAGTGTTCTGGCAATCTTTACGGCATGTGCCAAAGCCACCTTTCATGGAAAGTGCCCAAGCCATCTTTCCCGATCGGGCACCAAGTCATCTGGCCTAATCGTAAGCCAAATACTCCAAAGGAAAAGGCTAATAAGCCATACAAGTTAGTTCACCAAGCAAACATCAAAACTTACCTGAAAACAATACAAGGTGCCTCTCCTTGCAACAGTGCTAATAAGCCACACAAGTTAGTTCATAAAGGCATGAATGAGGAACTTATCATGCTCGTAGATCCATATAAGGTTGCATGACTAATGCAAGATCTATCCAAATTACATAAGGCACTACACATGATCACAACGCTATTGTCTGGCATGGACATCCAAGTCATGATAGTTCAAATCATGCATGCATAATCATAACACAAGCAAGTACATTCCTCTTATATGTTTTCTAATGTACGAAATGAAAGCCCACTTTAGTTGGAAGTTAACTGTTATAGAACCTTACCCAACTGAATTTCATTACATTTTAAGTCATTCAGCTAAAGCTTTTTACCTTCAACACTAACAAACTACAAAGCTCACCAAGCACAAGTCCATCCTATTAAGGTTCATCATGTGATGGTTGAAGCTCACCAAACATAAGCTCGTTAAAGCAATATCAAAGAAGGGAACATAAAAGATAATGAAGAATATGAGTCTAGTGTAATGTAGCTAAAACTTAATGAAGTTACAACTACATCACGCTAGACTAGGGGGCCGATGGCGTAAGTAGGTTTACAACCATGGAAAGGCATCACAAAATACCAGGCAACATTCAACCTTACCTTAGGATACCTTGTATGGCTTTGGATGACTTTGCCTTGTCTTAACCGGTGTTGCCATACCTTAAGCTACTTATCTCAGCCTTGCTCAATCTGACAGTGCTTTAGGCTGCATGGCATAGCCTTGTCAACCTAGCCTAACCTTGGCGCACGTATAGGTAATAATGTAAGTAGGTTTACTGTCTCATCCTTGCTCAATCTGGCATGGGCTTGGATGACTTTGCCTTGCCTTAACCTATGTTGCCTGACCTTAAGCTACTTGGCTTGGCCTTACCCAACCTGGCATTGCCTTAGACTGCATCGCATGGCCTTAATAACCTGACTTAACCCCAACACACCTAAGGATGGGGTTATCTCACGTCAATCTCTAAATTACTAGGCTAAGCACATGGATCCAATCAAAATAACTCATTGGGCTTGGTCCAACCCATACTAATCAGGCCTATTAGAGTTTGAGGATTCCCCCTCTATACATCAGAGGCAACCCTCTCATTCAAGGAGACCCCATTTTTCCCCAGGAAAACACCCACTCTTGTCACCTTATCTATTCCCCCTCTGAAGTTCACTCATCTTGGCTGGATCCCCTCCCTGCAATGTCGCAAGGCCATTTTATGTCGCCAAGGTCATACTGTGTCGACAAGGCTCTCTTTAATCTTCACTCATCTTTGCTGGATCCTCTCCCTACAATGTCGCGAGGCCATCCTGTGTCAACAAGACTCTCTCTAATCCTCATCTCCTACACTTGTCTATTTATTTGTCTCATATATATATATATATATATATATATATATATATATATATATATATATATATATATATATATATATATATATATATATATATATATATATATATATATATATATTTATATATATAGATAGATAGATATAGATATCTTATGCTTGACTATATAATACTTGGTACTAACTTGAGCGTCGGAGTGCCTTCGGGGTTAAATCCCCCAGGCCCTCTAACGTAGATCTCCTTTGTGGTTACAGCCAGGTTTAAAGTTCGGGAATGAATCACGGAGGCAAGGCTCAGCCATACCCGATGACAATACCCGACCCGAATTTGAATGTATCAACAAGACCAAACACTCTCTGAAAAGTTGCTATCTTATATAAGCTTAAGGGAATTTACCTATTTTACATTATGAGCCGGAAGAGTAAACAATTATTGATTTCTAAGTCCTAAAAAGAAACCAAAATGTGTTCATGTGCAAGTGTGATCACCGATAAACCTCATGAAAAAAGAAACTCTAAATCCTATAGACCCATATCCAAAAAGCTCATGAAAAACAGATTATAACACAAGAAAAAGCCATGAAACTACGAAAGCTTCAACATTGAAAACCCATATGAAATAAATAACAGTAAGTGATGGTCACCAATAAACTTAATCAAAAAAACATCTTCTTGAGCTCAATAACCAATTAACAAGCTTCATAAATTGACCCCAAAATGTTGGGCCCTTTGGCTTTGAGGAGGCAGCCCTAGGCATTCTTCTTTTTATCTTTTTCTTTTTATTTTTCTACTTTACTAACTAGAGCCGGCAATGTTCCTAGGCATATTCTCCTTCACGCACCAAAATGTATATAATCAAAAGCAAGCCAACTTCAATCTACACTACTACTAATAAATCTTTTATGCTAATAATAATAATAAATCACCATCTTCCAAAAAAATTAAAAAATATATTGTGGAATCAATCATAACACAAGTGGTTTATAAATCTAATCACCCCACTTAGCTCACTAATACTTATTAGCGTTGACCTCCAATTCTCAACCTTAGCCACCATGAACCACCACCACCACGTCCTCATCATCTCACAACACCCCCACGGCCACCTCAACCCATGCATCCAACTCGCCCTAAACCTCACACGCGCAGGTGCACGCGCCACCCTCGCCACCACCGTCAGCGGCTTCCACAAGCTCAAGTCACTACCACCCCACCACCACCTATCCATCGCCTCATTCTCCGACGGCCATGACGACGACCCCAACGCCGCCAAGGCGCCAGACTACGTCCCCCACCTCAAGCGCGTGGGATCCAAAACCCTCGCCGGACTCATCCAAACCTTATCGGATTCCGGCGACAAAGTAACCTTAATAGTCAGCACCCTCTTCATCCCTTGGGTGGCGACGGTGGCGCGTGAGTTCAACGTGCCGTCAGCCCTCCTCCTCATCCAAAACGCCACCTCGTTTTCAATCTATAACCGTTTCTTCAACCGTCATGATGGCATATTTGTTACTAACAATAATCACACAGATTCAACTAATGCACTGTTTTCACTTAAACTACCAGGGCTACCGGAGTTCAAACGTAGTGATATTCCTACGTTTGCACTGCCCACGAGCCCCTTTTTTCCAGCTATGAAGTCTGTAATTCAAGAACACCTTCAGTTTCTTGAAGAAAACCCTAGTACACGCATATTGGTGAACACTTTAAACGGCTTAGAGCCAGATTCAGTAGAATCAATGCCCAACGCCATCATCGTCGGCCCGTTGGTAGTTTCATCTTCTTTCTCCGGCGACGGTGGGGAATATTATTTTCAATGGCTGGATTCAAAAGCTGAAAAGTCGGTGGTGTTTGTGTCTTTCGGGAGCATGGCTGTTTTGACGAAAACTCAAAAACTAGAGCTTTTACACGGGTTGATTGCGTCCCACCGGCCGTTTTTGCTGGTGTTACGTGACGCTGGAGAAAATGAAGAAGAAGACGTAGAAATAAAGAAGTTGATTGATGAGATTGGTGATCAAGGGTTGATAGTGGGGTGGTGTTCGCAAACGCAGGTGTTGAGGCACCGTGCGATCGGGTGTTTCGTGACGCATTGCGGGTGGAACTCGACGGTGGAGAGTATGGTGGCAGGAGTGGCGGTGGTGGGGTACCCGCAGTTTGCTGATCAGACGGCGAATGCGAAGATGGTGGAGGAGGTGTGGGGGAACGGTGTAAGGATGGTGGTGGATGAGGCGATGGTGGTGAGGAGAGAGGAGATTTGCAGGTGTTTGACGGTGGTGATGGACGGTGGCGATAGGGCGGAGGAGATCAAGAAGATGGTGGAGAAGTGGAGGAATGTGGCAGAGGAATCGGTCAAAGACGGTGGTTCTGCGGTGGTGAATTTAAAATTGTTTTTGGAAAGCATTCTTTGAAAGAAACAAGATGATAGGTGATAATTTAACAAACCGACGGTGTTAAACTATGTATTTTTTTATGTATTTTACTATTGGATGATGTCTTTACTTAATGGCATGATGCAATGAACGTTTGAAGAGTTTTTCTAGATTTAAAGGGTTAAATGTTTAAAATAGTAACATGTTATTATACTTTTTTTGTTTGTTAAAATTTTACTTTAAAACAATAATCTTAAAGGGCTTCCTATTAAAAAGCCACGTACATAGCTTTTTAAAAAATCATTTCATATATTTATGAAAAATAATAACTAGTTTTGTTAGGGGAAGGGAGTTATGTCGGAAGTGAACACTAACTACATAAAGAGGCAAATGGGGCGGTCCTAATTTTTTGAAGGGGCGGGTGTTCTAAAAAACCGTCCTTTAAAGCCTTCTGAAAATTTAAATGAGAAAAAATTGGGCGAAATCGCCCCTTAAGTTACATTTAGGGGAGGGTATCAAGACCGCCCTTTATGCCCTTTTAGTGGCGGTTCTAAACCACCCCTTATGGCCTATTGAAAATATAATAAATACCTTTAGGGGCGGGTATTTTAACCGCCTTTTATGCTTCTTTTAGGGGCGGTTCAAAACCGCCCCTTATGTACTACTTAATATTTAAAAAATACCTTTAGGGGCGGGTATTAGAACCGCCTCTTATGTACCTTTAGGGGCGATTTTGGACCGCCCCTTAATACTATATATATATTAAACAAAAAACGATCATCTTCCTCATTGAAGCATTTCCTGCAAATCAAATGTTCTCTTAATTTTGAATTTCAAATCGAGTTTTTTTCAAAATCTCTCCATTAAAGGTACAAATCTCTCTATTGACGTTATTTTTAGTTTTATTGTACATAATGATGTATTTTATTATTAACTTTCGTTATTTATAGGTCATCTTCCTCATTAAAGCATTTCCTCCAAATCAAATGTTCTCTTAATTATGAATTAAAGGTACAAATCTCTCTAGAAGTTATTTCTAGTTTTATTGTACATAATAATGTATTTTATTGTTAACATTCGTTATTTATAGGTAAAACTTTATTATTATTTTTTTTGGTAAATTGATATGTATATATATGTGTATGTACATGAATGCGTGTTTAAAATAAAATATGTGTCTATATGTCGGATTGAATTATAGATGCACGCTTACAAGTTGTAGATTAGTATGTACAAAGTAAAATATATAAACTTGTCATACTTTGACCAGTTAATTAAGAAACACATAATATATATATATATATATATATATATATATATATATATATATATATGTAATATATGTTTATGTGTGTTTAGATCATATTTATGAATGAATTTAGGCATAAAACTTTAGAGTATACCCGTCCAAAATTTATCTAATAGTGATAATTTTTGGATTGTCCCCGTTGGGACTGCTTTTTGAATATTCTATCTCATTTGTACGTGTATACATTTTAACATGTTTGACTATTTAAGAAAAAATCGGTAGTTTTCTCCTATACTCCTTCGGGCTTGCGTTTTATACGCATTCTTGGGAAGTTAAGGGGAAATGCTGCCGATTTTTTATTAAATAGTCAACACGTTAAATGTATACATATGAGATAGAATTTTCAAAAAGTGAGTTAGGATCCACCGCGTTCGATTACCGGTTACGTACAACTACATCACTTGTTTGTTTTTTTACTTTCAGATGGATCGTGATACTTGGATGTATAAAAGTTTGCATTCATCAGAAATTTTTGCGAAGGGTGTTCAAGGTTTTAAAAAGGCAGCCAAAGAAAATCGTTTGAAAATAGGAAGCCGAAAAATTTGTTGTCCTTGTTTCGTTTGTAAAACCTTTCAATATTTTGAGGATACTGATATTATAGAGTATCATTTGTTGCGACGCTGGTTTATGCATGGATACTATTGTTGGTCAGAGCATAGATAATCAATTCTTGAGTTTAATACTTTGTCGACCACTTTACACATTCATGATAATACATACAATGACTCATTAAATTTTGATAGAGATGATGAGCTTCCAAATAAACCGACTAACAATTACAATACTGAAATGTTACATGACATGGAGACTAATATGAATAAGGTCGAACAAGAAAAGTTACAGCACATATTTGAAGAAGCAGAAAAGCCCTTATATACCGGTTCTAAACATAACAAACTTGATGTTGTGTTAAAGTTGTTTAAACTAAAGTCTGAAAACAGATGGAGCGATAAAAGTTTTACAAGTCTATTAGTGCTTTTAAATGAAATTCTTCTGGAAGACAACGAATTACCAATTTCAACATACCAAGCAAAAAAGTTGATGTGTCCGATGGGGTTGGAAGTTGAAAGAATACATGCATGTCCAAATAATTGCATCTTATATAGAGACGGGTATGAAAATAAACATAAATGTGATAAGTGTGATGCATCGAGGTATATACGAAAAAAAGATTCGGATGAATGTGATGATGATGTGACAAAAAATGGACCACCGGCTAAAATTTTGTGGTATCTCCCTATTATACCGAGACTTAAAAGATTATTTTCAAACGTAAAAGATGCAAAAATGTTGTGTTGGTATTCAGATGAACGTGTAATTGACGGAAAATTAAGACATGTTGTGGATTCACCTCAGTGGAGAATTATTGATAGAAAGCATCCAACATTTGTGAAGGAGAAAAGAAACATACGGTTTGGGCTTAGTTCAGACGGGATCAATCCATTCGGTAACATGAGTAGTCGTCATAGTACATGGCCGGTTCTTTTATGCATCTATAATCTTCCATCGCGGTTATGTATGAAACAAAAGTACATTATGATGTCATTGTTGATTCAAGGTCCAAGACAGCCTGGTAATGATATTGGTTTGTATTTATCTCCATTGATTAAAGACTTACAAAAGCTTTGGAACGAGGTTGTGTACGTATACGATGCTAATCAGAAAGAACAATTTAAATTGCGCGCCATGATTTTCTGCAATATAAATGATTTTCCAGCATATGGTAACTTGTCAGGATACGGTACCAAGGGTAAGAAAGCTTGTCCCGTTTGTGAAGACAAGACACACTCGATCTGGTTAAAAAATTGCAAAAAACTTGTATACATGGGACATCGAAGATTTCTTCCAAAAGGTCACATTTTTAGAAATAAAAAAGATGAGTTTGACGGTGAGTTCAAGTTTGGCACAATGAGGACAAGTTTCGATACATTTGCACGAGTTAAAAATCTGAACAATGCGGGGGAAAAAGATCACGTGTTGAGAAAGCAGCGTTGTGGGAAAAAAGATTAATATTTTAGGATTTACCTTATTGGAATGATGTAATGGTTAGACATTGTCTAGATGTTATGCATATAGAAAAAAATGTGTGTGACAGCTTGATAAGCTTATTATTAAATATTCCAGGTAAAACTAAAGATGGGATTAACGTTAGAAAAGATATGGAACTATTGGAAATACGTCCAGAACTTCATCTAGAACTATGTAACGACCGTATTTACCTGCACCTGCTTGTTATAATACAACAAGAGAAGAGTTTTGTAAATGTTTACACGGTATTAAGGTTCCATCAACTTATTCTTCAAACATTAAAAGATTGGTGTCGTTGAAAGATAGTAAATTACTTAGAATGAAGTCTCATGATTGTCATGTTTTGATGACACACATGATTCCTATCGCAATTCATGGATTGTTACCTGATGACGTTCGACATACTATCACAAAACTTTGTTTGTTTTTTAACAACATTCACTCAAAGGTGTTAGATGTAAACTCTTTGAATCAATGGCAAAAGGACATATATGTTACCCTGTGTGAACTAGAGATGTACTTTCCACCATCATTTTTTTACATAATGGTTCACCTCACATGTCATATCATAAAAGAGATTAAGGCTTGTGGTCCTGTATTCCTACGATACATGTACCCTTTTGAAAGATACATGGGTGTTTTAAAAGGTTATGTAAGATATCGTTATCGACTAGAAGGTAGTATTATTAAAGAATATACTTCTGAAGAGGTGACTGACTTTTGTAAGGTAACACCATCAATCATATGAGATTTGTGAATTATGGTGATTTGATGAATGTGATCATGTCTAGATGATAGCATGGACTTGATTAGGCATGATGTTGATGAATTCATGAATGAATTGGGTGCTAGATTGATTTTGGGATATTACTTTCCCAAAAGGGAAACTTTATTTAGTTATATCATTGGATATTGTTATTGAGCATGTCTATGATGTTAGGATCATGTTAGAATGTTTGTTGATGAAATCTAAGGTGGTAGATTATGTTGTTTGTGTTGTATGAATACTTGATGCACAACCTTGGAAATTTTGACTCTCATGGAATATACATGATAATGGATGATGTATGATAAGCTTTATAGCACTTAAGGGTTTGTAATATGGCATACATGAATAACTTGTGTGATAACTATGTATGATGGATTATTGGTTGTTGTGTTTGATCAAACAAGAATTTAACTTGACATGTCACCAACGGATCAAACGGGTCAACTTGGTCAAATGAGTCTTGTTTTCCAAAACCTTGGGTCAATGTGTTTATTGAGCACTTAGGGTTGTTAAAGATTCTATGTACACTTACTTATGTACCTGCGTGATCTAGGTAATCTCTGAAGGTTGTCTTTCCGCTCACTGTTAGCTTTTATTATCGCTCGTTCGCGCACCAGGTGAGTTCAATGCCCCGCTTTTACTTACTTCTCTTTTTGGGGGAGAAAGCATACTTGTTTTAGAATGCTTTACTGATATAACATGTGTTTGGTAAGACATAATGGGTTATACCATAGAAAGTCCTCACACTTTCGGATCGTTAATTAAGAAATCTAGTGGGAAATCTTGGGTAGTACTACTGGGTCTGACAAGCCCCACCCATGTGACCGGAAGTCAACGGGTGCAATATTGTCCTAAACTACTAATAGCGTCATGACCTGGTATGTCGTGGCGGGAGGCAAACAGACAAACATAGTCAGCTTTGATCGCGAAATCACTATTGCCCTTTACTAATGAAATTAGACTAGGTATATGTTTCAATGCACTTGTTTATATATATCTTTACTAACGCTACTGCTTATGATTGATTATAAACTTTTGAACTCACCAACCATCGTGTTGACTCTTTTCGTATGCTTTTCTCAGGTCGTTTCTAGCAGCTGCCCATAGGAGCACGCACTTGTCAAGCATGTTTTGTTCAAACATTGTTTACTTTTAATTTAGCATTTACTTACGTATTTTGGTTTGGGCGCGTGTTTTGCGCAGTTTACTTTTAGTACCTTGTGTTTGGTTATTTACAAAAATGCTTCCGCCAATATTTGAAACTTTTAAACTCTGATTTGTTTAAATGTCGCATATAGAGTCATTCTGAGTAACTAATGACTGAGATCCTGGTTTGTTCACTCGCCTCGCGGTAAAACCCCGCACGTGGATTTTGAGGGTGTGACAGATTGGTATCAGAGCCACTGGTTATAGGGAACTAGGTTGCATACACACTAGACTATAACCGCATAGTTTGTTAGTTACTCGTCACTTATTCCTTAGTGTATACTCATAGGCATACACATCACGTACCTCGCAGCATGGCATCATCATCAAGAGCTCTAGGCAAAAGACCTGCATGATCTGAGTCACCACCTCCTTCTCCTGTACCTGATAGGGGATCAGACTGGGCTCGACATCCTTACCCCTCTAAAGAGATGGATTGGTATCAGCCATTCGCATTACCCGAGCACGATCCTCTGTGGAACTGGAACTTCTATCCTACCTATATACACCGCATGGTTTACAGGGAGCGTGTACCAGCTGTAGCTCCTACCCGACCTAGAACTAGGTCATCGACAGCCTCTACATCACCTACTCTTCCTTCCCTAGACATCCCTCTCGAGCAGGCGATTGCAGCTTTGGTGGCTACGTTAGACACTGAACGACAACGCATTAGAGGACTTACTAATGAGAACTCCACTCTACGATATGAGATGCGTCAGTTGCATTTCCAGGTAGAGACGCTTAAGGAGCGACTCTCTATGGCCATTGGTGGGCATCATACCCTAGCAGGCAACGTTGTAACACTTACTGAGCGCATGAATGTGCAAGAGCACCACAACATAGTGATCGATGATAGATTTGCTGATCTGGAGGCACAGCTAGTGGCGCTTCAGATTGCCGAAGCCCCTGCACCTGAGGAAGATCCTATTGAAGAAGACCCAGAGGAGGAACCTAAAGAAGAACCGGAAGAAGCCCCGGAGGAAGAAGAACTAGCAGAGATGGAAGAGGACAGCGATGTGGCAAGCGTGCCCGACTATAAACGCAAGTGGGACAACTCTGGAAACAAGGGATCTTCGTCAAACAGCCAGCCTCAGCAGCCTCAGCAGCAACAACACATATAGCAGCATCAACCTCACCAGCAACAAAGGAGGTTTGACAACAATCGTAGTTTCAATCAGTCATCTTCTTCATCTCAAGGACAAGGTGGATACGTGGGGAAGTATCCCAAATGTAGTCGATGCAACTACCATCACACCGGCAGGTGTGATAATTTTCGATGCCAGCGTTGTGGTAAGGCTGGACACGTGGCAAAGGATTATCGTGGTGAATTGATGAAGAAGCCTCAGCAATCCCAAGAAACACCAAAAGGTTGCTTTGAATGTGAAGAGGAAGGACACTACAAGAGGAATTGTCCTCAGTTGAAGAAGAACGGGAATGGTGCTGGAAACGGTGTTAACAACAACAACAATAATGGCAATGGTGACAATAACGGTGGCAACAACGGTGGAGCTAAAGGGAGAGCCTTCATCATGGGTTCAGGTGAGGCTCTAAACGACCCTACTGCTGTTACTGGTAAATTTTTTGTTAACGGTCGTTTTGCTAATGTATTGTTTGACACTGGAGCAGATAGGAGTTTTATCTCTACTAAGTTTAGTAGCCTCTTAAGTGATATGTCTTCTCCATTGGAATCTAAATATACGGTAGACTTAGCTGATGGTAAGCAAATTCATGTGACACACATCCTTAAGGGTTGCGAGATAGAACTTGCTGGTCATACTTTTGACATCGACCTCATGCCTGTTACGCTTGGGAGTTTTGATGTAGTAGTAGGCATGGATTGGCTTTCCGAAAAGCAGGCGGAAGTCATATGTCACAAGAAGATTATACGAATTCCCATTGGTGAAGAAATTCTCTCGGTCAGAAGTGATAGGTATGGTGCAGTGATGGGCATCATATCATACATGAAAGCACAGAAGTTACTACGTAAAGGTCGCTTAGCTATATAAGCTCTTGTGACTGACAAGCAACCGAAGGAAAAGAAGATAGAGAATACTCCGGTAGTTCGTGACTTTCCTGAAGTGTTTCCAGAGGATCTGCCTGGACTACCCCCTTATCGTCAAGTTGAGTTCCAGATTGATTTGACTCCCGGAGCCGCTGCGATAGCGAGAGCACCTTACCGGTTAGCTCTGAATGAACTACAGGAACTATCTGCTCAACTGCAAGAGCTGTTGGATAAAGGGTTTATCCAACCGAGCACATCTGGTTTATCCAACCGAGCTCATCCCCTTGGGGAGCACCTGTTTTCTTTTTCAAAAAAAAGGATGGCACATTTCGAATGTGTATCGACTAAGAGTCACAGAGAGCTAAACAAAGTTACAGTCAAAAATCGATATCCCTTACCTCGTATAGATGATTTGTTTGATCAACTGCAAGGGTCAAGCTACTACTCTAAGATTGATTTGAGGTCTGGTTATCATCAACTAAGAGTTCGAGAGGAAGACATCTCGAAGACAGCATTCCGTACATGTTATAGCCATTATGAGTTCTTGGTCATGCTATTTGGGTTGACAAATGCAAGAGCAGTATTCATGGATCTCATGAATCGTGTGTGCAAACCCAATCTTGATCAATTTGTTATTGTGTTCATCGATGACATATTGATCTATTCATAGACCAAGGAAGAACATGAAGAGCACCTACGCCTAATCTTAGAATTACTCAAATAGAAACAACTGTACGCCAAGTTTTCCAAGTGTGAATTCTGGATATGTGTGGTACAATTTTTGAGTCATGTTGTTAACGAGAAAGGAATACATGTTGATCCTGCCAAGATTGAAGTGATAAAGAATTGGTCGGTTCCCAAGACGCCTAGTGAGATACGACAGTTTCTTGGACTGACAGGATATTATCGACGATTCATTGAGGGATTCTCTAAGATTGCTCAACCTCTTACAGCCTTGACTCACAAAGGAACAATGTATAAATGGGGTGACAGTCAAGAGTCAGCTTTTCAGTTGTTAAAGCAGAAACTGTGTAGCGCACCGATATTGGCATTACCAGATGGAAGTGATGACTTCATGGTTTATTATGATGCTTCTATCCAAGGACTTGGTTGTGTCTTGATGCAATGTGATAAAGTGATAGCCTATGCTTCGAGACAACTAAAAGTACACGAGAAGAACTACACCAATCATGACTTGGAGTTGGGTGCAGTATTTTTTCCCTTGAAGATCTGGAGACATTACTTGTTGACGGGTAGTCCTTTGGACGACCCTTAAATGCTTTAAAAACATGTTTTATCCCGCATTTGACCATGTAATTGTCTTGAATTAGATGACTACGATTGTTTTTTTCTCAGGTACACTAAAGGTTAAAATGGAGCAAACGTGTGGCGTTGAGCGGGAACAAGAAGGAAAAAGAAAAGAAAGAAGAAAAGAAGAAAGAAGGCCCAGAGGCCACCGTAGCTTACGGCTAGGCCGTAGGCTACGGTGGGTGTGATTTGAGAAAAAGGCCACCGTATCGCAGAATCATTTTGGCGTAAGGAGTTTTTTGGCCAACGTAGCCTACGGTGGGGACGTAGGTTACGGTGGGGTCTAACGTGAAAAATGTAACTACCCCTTTTAATGAAGAAATGAATCGTTCTTTGGACATCTAATCATTGGGGACGAATTGGGCGGTTTCTCTGGGCCATTTGAGCAAGTTTTGGTGGTAGAAAACAAGATTTTTTGTACTTTATTCATTTGTTATTTCATTTTGATTGTTATGGATTCCATCTTTGTCAGTGTTTGTGTTTGCAAAACAATGAGCGGCTAGTATTTTTATGTTTTCCCTTGGTTGTAAGGATTTCTAATTATGATTGTGTTGATGTTTGTTTATTTATGGGCTAATGATTTAATCTTGTGATTATGTTGTTATGGTGATTGTGTGTTGTGTGTAACGGGTCAATTGTTGACCGTTTGATTTTAACCATACGTTCTTGATGCCATAGGCATTATGGATTTAGTGGAAGGGATTGGGGTGGTTCATCAAGTGATAACCTTGCTGAACCAAGTACTTAGTCCTCTTTTATCACACACTAACACACACTCATGAACTATGTCTTTGTGGTTCTTCGCAATTAAACATTAACATCATCATTTGTTGAAATCCGGAGACCAAGGGGAAACATTCCTTCTCATTACTGAATTGTATCTTTGATAACTTACTTGATCACTTTGCTTAAATCTTTTCAATCAATCAACTAAAACTCTAGAATTTACTTTTGCTTTATTTAGTTTAGTCTAGTTATTATAACTTCTTGATACACATATTCCACAAAATCCCTATGTTTGATACCCACTTACCACTATCTATTTAGTTGCATTTGGTTTTTATTTGAGTGAGACTTCGACCTCACGTCAAATTGGCGCCATTTCCAGGGAGTAGTGCGCAACGTGTGTTATCTTAATATCTTACTTTGTTACTTTTCGGGATTTACGTTGGGTGTGCTAGTGTGCAGGTTCAGGTTTATACAGGTGCATGCATACTAGAAGCTCTCAATCATCATCACCATTGGCTTTTGATCCCAAAATTGAAAGAGCTGCAAGAAAGAATAAAATTCTACATCGTGAAAACAGAATCACCGGTTCGCCAATCCATGCAACGAATCCCAAAACACAACCACCACCACCACCACCATCCACTACAACCCAAGCAACACCGTCAACTCCTCAACCAACTGACACCACACTACCAACTAGTACCCAAACTGAATCTTCATTTAGCTATTCTCCATCAACTTTATTCCTACCATTTTCATCTTTCTTCCCATCACCCGGACAATCATCTTCAACATAACAACCAAACCCACAATCATTGTCCATAGTCCATACCACCCCTTTATTCCAACAACCCTTACAACCGGGGATGCAATATTCACCATGTTCATTCTCACAGAACCCCGGAGTGGGAGGAGGTATGCATGATGATAGACTCAATGAGGAGTTTGAGGGTTATGATGATGATGGTTATGCTTATAAGGGTGGAGGGAATCCAGGTGAGCACACTTATGTGCAAGGGAAAGAAGGGCAGGGATTGGTAAGACCTCAATTACAGGTTGTTCCACATCAGTTACCACCACAAGGGCCACCAAGACCACAGTTTCAAAGACCAATTCTTCAACAACAAGTGGGGCACGGGTTTCAATAACAACCCCCACAGTTTATACCTCACCAACCGGTCCAAAGACCAATGGGTCCCCCGCAATGAAGAGTTAGATTGGGTGTTCCACGAAGACATAATTGGGAAGCTGCTAGGGGTATTGAGGCACACTTTTGTCCAATTATCACAAATAACCCCTCGCTGGTAGTTATTCCTCAGAATCATCAAGGAAGAACTTTTGAAGTTAGAACAAATTCACTCCAAAGTCTACCAAAGTACAAGAGGTTAGCAACGGAAGAACCTTATTTTCATTTGGAGGCATATGATTCGATTTGCAATACTATCGGTGGTCAAGGTTTCTCTTCAGATGATGTCAAGTTGGTCTTGTTTCAGTTTTCGTTGGAGGATAAGGCAAAGAGGTGGTTTTATACTTTGCCATCTGCTTCGATTTACACATGGGCTGAAATGCAACAAAGGTTTTTAGAAGAGTTTTTCACAGCCCAAAAGACCAATGATGCAAGGAGAGGTTTGAGAAGTTTTCAACAACAATCAAGGGAAATGTTTCATGATGCATTTGAGCGATTTAATTTGATGATTAAAAATTGCCCTCATCATGGAATTGACTTGTGGGAATTGTTGAATGCCTTTCATGAAGGGCTTCATTCGGAAGATGCTAGTGATTTGATGTCTATCACGAATGGTACATTTGGTACCAACTATGAGCAAGACGATTGGGCATTCTTGGAACAAATGGCGGTCACATCAAAGAGAAAAGCTCAATCATTAAGGCGAGCTCGACCGGTCATTACACGAGCTCCGGTTCATGCGGTGGATGATGGTAATGTACAAACCACAAATCAAGTTTATAATGTTTGTACAAATTGCAACGAGTTGGGACACACCGTGGATGTTTGAACGGTAGCTTTTGAACAAGTGGAGGAAGTCAATGCTACGCAAGGGCAAGGGGGTGGTGGAAGAAATTACAACATGAACTCAAACAATTATCATCTGGGTTTGAGAAACCATCCAAATTTTAGTTATGGGAACCCGGCCAATCAATCCAACCCGAATTTCCAAGGAAAGCCCCAAGGTAACTATGTCCCTCGCCAACAATACCAAAGTCCTTAAGGAAATTATAGAGGAGGGAACAACCAAGGGTACCAAAAGCATTTTCAACCAACAGGTAATGATCAAAGGAATGCTTCGGGTCAAGCTTCATCAAGTGGTAATCAAGTAATGGATATGCTCAAGTCAATGCAATAAGATATGCAAAGAAGGAATCAATTGGATGATGCTCGGGCCTAAAAAGATGAAATTCGAGACAAGGCCATACAATCTTTGACCAATCAAATGGGTCAACTTGCAACGGATGTGGCAAATCTCAAGAAGAACAAGGGTCAACTTCCAAGCGACACTAAGGTAAATCCTTCCCACAATACTTCTCGTAATATTCCAATTAGCCATGTGAGTGTTTTGAGAAGTGGTAAAGAATATAAAACACAATTTTCACCAGTTTTAATTGATGGGGAGGTTGAGGATATTACCAGGATGGAAAGTGAAGAGGATGAACCAAAGTCTCAAAACAAGGTTTTGAAAGAAAACACAAATGAAAAATCTTTTGAAAGATCATGTGAAAAATCAATTTCCAAAGAAAATGTGGTTCAAAAGGACAAAGAGGTGAACCAAAGCCAAGTTCCATTTCCTTCGGCTCTGGTTGACCCGGGCAAAAAGAATGTGATCTCACACACATCATTGGAAAAAGAGGAGATCTTGGATGTTTTTAAACAAGTTAAGGTTAACATTCTGTTACTTGAGGAAATTAAGAAAATTCCGGCTTATGCCAAATTTTTAAAAGAGTTTTGTACTTTTAAAAGGAAAGAAAAGGTGTCTAAACGGGTTCAGTTGACGGAAAGGGTGAGTACGGTGTTGAAAGGAAATCTTCCACCCAAGCTCGGAGATCTGGGAACGCCATTGATAGACATACAAGTGGGTGATTTCAAAATGTCTAAGGCGTTACTAGATCTTGGAGCCCGGGTAAGTATCCTTCGAGGAAGTTTATATGACCAATACGACTTTGGTCCATTGAGACGGGTAGAGACAACGGTTGTTCTAGCCGATTTGTCTCCTAGACTTCCTCGGGGGATTGTGCAGGATGTGATTGTGCAAGTAAAAGAGTTTTATTATCCCGTTGACTTTTTGGTGTTGGATTATGCCTCGGTTGACCCGAGCCAAAGTCCAAATGTTATTTTGGGTAGACCATTCTTGAATACGGCTCATGCATTGATTGATTGCAGATTTGGTACGGTAAAAATCGCATTTGGCAATCGTCAAATGGTTTTAAATGTGTTTACTAACGATTCTCACTTTGAAGAAAGTGATGAGTGTTTTATGGCAGATGTGATTGACAGGTGTGACCCTTATAAATATGAGGAAGATTCTCTGGAGACTTGTGTTTGTGATTTTTCTGAACAGGTACAGGTGTGTGCATTGCGGATGGAAGAGCAAAAGCAAGAGGTATTGGCCACACATGAGGGGAGACCACCATGGACCCATCAATTTGAAAATTTAACGGCTGAGATCAATTCTGACAAGAAGCCATCTTTAGAATGCCCACCCAAAGTTGATTTGAAGCTTTTACCAAATCATTTGAAGTATGTGTTTTTGGGAGAAGATGAAACGTTGCCGGTAATTATAGCGTCTAATTTGGATGAAGCTAAGGAGTGCAAACTTTTGGGAGTGTTGAAAGCTAACAAGGCAGCAACTGGGTGGACAATAGCCGACTTGAAAGGTATTAGTCCCTCCATAGTGATGCACAAGATCATTACCATTGAGGATGCAAAGCCAACACGTGAAACTTAAAGAAGGTTGAATCCTAACTTGAGAGAGGTGGTGAAAAAGGAAGTCATCAAGTGGTTGGATGCGGGGATCATCTATCACATCTCGGATAGTGCATGGGTAAGTCCTACACAAGTAGTACCAAAGAAAGCAGGCATTCAGGTAATTAAAGATGAGAATGGTGAGCAAGTCGCCACCCGACCGGTAACCGAGTGGCGAGTGTGTATTGACTATCGAAAATTGAATTCGGCAACTTCAAAAGACCATTTCCCATTACCCTTTATTGACCAAATAATTGAAAAACTTTCGGGTCAAAAATTTTATTGCTTTTTGGATGGGTATTCGGGATACAATCAAGTGGTTATTCATCCGGATGACCAGCACAAAACCACTTTTACATGTCCATACGGTACCTTTGCTTTTAGAAGGATGCCGTTTGGATTGTGTAACGCTCCAGCCATGTTTCAATGTTGCATGATGAGTATTTTTTTGGATATGGTTGGGGACACACTTGAGGTATTCATGGATGACTTTTCTGTTTTTGGTCAAACATTTGAAACATGTCTTAATGAATTGGAAAAAGTGTTAAAAAGATGTGTCGAAAAGAGTTTGGTGTTGAGTTGGGAGAAAACTCATTTCATGGTGCAAGAGGGAATTGTTTTGGGTCATGTTGTGTCCAAACGGGGAATGGAGGTGGATAAGGCAAAAATAAAAGTCATTTCATCTTTGCCACCTCCTACAAATGTCAAAGGGGTAAGATCATTCTTGGGACATGCGGGGTTTTACCGGAGATTCATTAAAGGTTTTAGTAAGCCTTTGTGTAATCTTTTGTTGAAAGATGTTCCTTTTGAGTTTACTAATGAATGTTTGCAAGCTTTTCGTGTTTTGAAGGAACAGTTGGTACAAGCTTTCATCTTACAACCGTCGGATTGGACAAAGCCATTTGAAATCATGTGTGATGCAAGTGATAACACAATTGGAGCTGTGTTGGGGCAAAGGATTGACAAGAAGCCGGTAGTGATTTATTATGCAAGTAAGATGTTATCTGAAGCGCAACTGAATTACACCACAACCGAAAAAGAAATGCCTGCGGTGGTGTATGCTTTGGATAAGTTTCGGTCATACATTTGGGGAAGCAAAGTTTTTGTGTATTCCAACCACAGTGCGGTCTGACATTTGATGGCAAAAAAAGATGCAAATCCGAGGTTAATACGGTGGATTTTATTATTGCAAGAATTTGATCTAGAAATCCGGGACAAGAAAGGTTGTGAGAATGTTGCTGCGGACCATTTATCCCGAATTCCTTTGGAAGGAGTTGATGATACGAGCGAGATTAAGGAGCAATTTCCGGATGAACATGTGTTGCTCATTTCTAATGCACCGTGGTATGCTCATTTTGTGAACTATTTGGCCAAGGGTGTGATGCCACCACATTGGGCAAAGAAAAGAAGACAACAGTTTCTAGCACAAGTGAAACAATACATTTGGGATGAACTGGATTTGTTCAAGATCGGTGCGGATCAAATTTTGAGAAGACGTGTTCCCGAATCTGAGGTTAAAGAGATTTTAGCTCATGCCTATTCGTCCGCTTGTGGCCACTTTAGTGGACAAAAGGCGGGTCATAAGGTACTCACTTGTGGTTTTTATTGGCCTACAATTTTCAAAGATACAAGTGAGTATGCGAAGAGTTGTTTGAATTGCCAAAAGATGGGTGTCATATCAAAACAGGACGAAATGCCACTACAACCAATCTTGGTGGTTGATATTTTCGATGTATGGGGCATCGATTTCATGGGCCCTTTCCCGAACTCATGTGGTTACTTGTATATCCTTGTGGCGGTAGATTATGTGTCGAAGTGGGTTGAAGCAATTGCAACACGAACAAACGATCATGTCGTGGTGTGTAAATTTGTTCAATCCAATATTTTTTCACGATTTGGGGTACCACTGGTGATCATAAGTGATGGTGGATCACACTTCAAGAATTTCAATTTTGGGAAGTTGTTGAAAAGGTTCAATGTAAACCATAGGATTGCAACTCCATACCATCCGCAAACAAGTGGCCAAGTTGAGGTTTCGAACCGACAAATCAAAGAAATCTTGATGAAAACCGTCCGAGTTGATAGAAAGGATTGGTCGGTGAAGTTGGATGATGCATTATGGGCATATCGGACGGCATACAAAACACCAATTGGCACAACTCCTTATCGGTTAGTTTATGGGAAAGGTTGTCATTTACCGATGGAGTTGGCTCACCGGGCTTTATGGGCAATTAAAAATGTTAACATGGAGTACAATGAAGCCAGAGAGTTAAGGTAGTTGAAGTTGTGTGAGTTGGAAGAGATCCGGGATGAGGCGTATGAGTGTGCGTCCGCCTACAAAGACAAGTTAAAACGAGTTCATAAAGCGAAATTAAGGAAGAGAGTTTTTGAGGAAGGTCAAAAAGTGTGGTTGTACAATTCACGACTCAAGTTCTTCCCTAGAAAGTTAAAAAAGCAAATGGATGGGGCCATACGTGATTGTTCAAGTGGGTCAATTTGGTGAAGTGGAGATTGAAGACCCAAAGGATCACGTGAAGCAAGTGGTAAATGGACATCGGTCAAACCGTATTTGGAGGGAAATGATGTAAACATGCTTGAGGTTGATAAGGTGAGCTACCTTCTCCACCCGCTTGAGGATGGTAACGTTTGAGAGGCCCAGGTTTGCGTATTGTAATTGTAATTGTATAGTTACTGTCAATATTTGGTCATTTTGTTTTTGGGATATTGCCTAACCCAAGTGTGGGGAAACTCTTGGGAGTTTTCTTTGACCATAATGTTGGGGACAACATTGCTTTTTCACGGGGGGTAGGATATTCCTTTTTAGTTGTGTCGTTTAGCTATGTCGTTTTCTTAAGTTGTGAAAAAAAAAGAAAAAAAAATTCCTTTTAATGTGCCCAGTACCGTAGGCTACGGTGGAGCCATAGTTTACGATACCTCAGAAAACCCTACGGTTCCAAGGTTCTACAATACGGTGAAAAAAGTGAACCAGGCCCACCGTAGCTTACTGCAAGGCCGTAGGCTACGGTCCTGGGCATTAAAAAAAAAAAGAGAAACATGCAGAAAAACACCTACCACATACAAAAGTGACGGCCAATAACCCCTCTTACCCCACTCCCTCACCCCTTTTCAACTCTCATCTTCCCCAACCACAAACCCTAACCTCCATAACCACTCAAACATCAAAATCTTTCAATCTTTCACCATTTTTCATGTTTGTGAGTCAATCCTGACCAGAATTTCGTAAGGATTAAGGATTTGTGCTCAGATTTGGAAGCTTTTGGGTTTCATTACATCTTACAAGCAAAGAATGGGTCATAATGGAGGTGGAAAAGGCAAAAATGTTACAGAATCGTCGAGACAAGCAACTGCACATCAAAACAAAAGACGAACAGTTAATCAGGAGCCGGAAGAAGAGGAATCACCAAAGGGTTTGAAGCCGGAATGGACGTCCGGTTCACTATCTAGTCAACCACCAGAATGGCAAGCAGAATTATTCCACGACCAAATGAATGCGTTGACCCAACGCAGGGAAGCTTTTATTTGTGAAAAGGAGGTGAAAGGTGAATTGTTTGAATTATTTAGAGTCATTGAAAAATTTGAGGCTTTGGGGTGGGAAGCCGCTTTAAGATGTTATGACAATGAAGTTAAAAATTTGTTTCATGCTGAAATACAAGAGTGAGTTGCCAGTGAATGGGATTGATGTGGAAATGTCTTTTGACACATTGCGTAGGATAGCAAAATTTGATAGCAAACCTGCGAATCAGTACATGTATCCAAGTTTGGATGACTTGTATAACCACCCTAATAAGCACCCGAGGTGGTATGCAATGTTGGATGCTTTGTTGTGCTCGGTACCACCGACGAGAAGCTTTATAGGAAGAATCTGAAAATTAAAGCGAAGATATTGTTAGTGATAGTTCAGCAAAATGTCATGCCATGGCGGGGTGACAAGGTCGACGTGAGGCACCCGGAAATGCCAGTATTGTACATGTTGATGACGGGCACACCACTTGTGCCTTTAGGTTTTTGGTGATGCATAACATTTGGTTTAGCAGGAATAGTTCAGAGGAAGATAATCCCCTATTGTCGGTTGATTACCGCATTATTGAAGAAATATGGGGTGATTGAAGATGGGGACAAGGGGTCCTACAAAAGATATAAACCATTTGATTTGACCAATTTGGGGGCTGGTTGGACATACAAGGAGACTAAAAGGGACCATCGGTTGAAAAGCGATGGTCAAAGGTGGAGAGAAGTGAAGAAGGATGCCTGACCTTTGCGACCGGGCGTGGTTGAAGAACCGGACAGTGAGGAAGAAGCCCCGAGTGGGGATGAGGATTACAACGAGCACCATATTGATATGAATGTGGGCACAAGAGGGGCATGAACTAGTAGTGGTGGATTTGGATTCAGGGGAACACAGTCGGGTTACATGGGCAGTGCGTTTGATTATGCACCACAGCCCTATGATTTGAATTGGGCTCATATGGGGACTATGGAGCAAGTGATAGAACATAGGAGGCCCCCCATATTCTCTAGTTGGACTGATTATAATTAGATATCTTTTGATCACTAAACATACATGGGAGCTAGTATGGAAAGGGCGTTGAAGCGGAATAATGATCGGCAGGAGGAGATTGCTAGGGCTCAGATGTATGCTTTTGAGAATGAAATGAACAACCGTTACATGGATGATAGAGGTAGGAGGATGCATGAGGACTATCTCGTGGGTCGCCCAGTCATACCGGATCCACCGATTGTGGACTACACCACACTACCTCCTTATGATGGTAGTGGGTATTATCCGATTCCATCGTTACATCACTCTCAATGGGTGGATCCACACACTGGTCAATTGATGAACCTGCAGACTGGCGGTGAAGGAAGCTCTTCACAACAACAACAAGGTGATGAAGATGATGATAGAGGAGCATTCGGATTCGGGGCGGTTTGGTGCTCCCTCTTCGGACTATGATTCTATCAAGTGTGCTCGATTTCATTTTGAATATTGTGTATATATTTGTTTTCATGCTTTTATTTGGTTGGGTGGTTGGGTGGTGTTTTGAACTTTAGTTGTTTGATTGTTGGCTTGGTGATTGTGACGGTGTCATTATCTTTTATGTGCTTTTATTCCCTTCAAAATCGTACATTGGGGACAATGTACCCCAAGTGTGGGGATGGGGGGAAATTTTTAGGAATTTCAAGTTGTTATAATTAATTTTGTTAAGAAAAAAAGAAAAAAAAATTTTAAAAAAGTGGAGTTGTTTAAGAAGAATTCATGTTGACAAGCACGGGGTTAAAGGAAATTGTTTTACCCGATTGCATTTTAGGGTTGACTCACACGATTCATCGGCAACCCATATACCCTTACATGGTGAGGATTGAAACCACACATATTGCAACTTATAAATTGTTCTTGATTGAGAGTGGCAATGTGTGGTGAAGCACTAGAACTCGCGCAACACATACGTCCCGAGACCATAATGAACATGCATATAGGGATGACAGAGGCATTAGGGCAGCCTCGTCTGGATGTGTGTGAGTGTGGGATTTAGGGGTTGGGGCCTCATACATTACATATATGAGCCTGGATATGTGAGGGGCGGGGGGTTGGTCCATTAGTAGCCACTTTGAGCCTATTGCCTATCATTTGCAACCTTTAGCCCTCATTCCTAAAATGAAACCCTCGTGATTTAACCCAGTTTAACAAGAAGCAAGGAATAGTTGTGATCTTATAATTAAATAAATAAATAAATTAATTAATTAAAATAAGAAAAAAACGAATGAAAAGTTGAGGTAACAACAGTAATTGTTGTGGTTTGATAATTTGAGGAGGAAAGCACCTACAAGAAGACAAAGGAAAGAAACGAATAAAGGAAGAATTGGGTGTTCAAGAATAAGGAGACACCGGGTTGAATCACTGCGTCACCGAAAATATTTCCCATTCCTCACCTTGAGCCTTGCCCTATTATAACCATTAAAGCCTCTTGACTTATGTGTGTGTTCTTGTGAAATTGGTGGAGGTTCGATGGTTGTATGAGCTTATGGTTGCCTAGTCACATATGTGCTTGAGTGTACACAAAGATAACTGAGATGAGTGATTCTTGTGGGGGGTGATAGTGTGAGTTATGGCGGGATGCATTTCGGGTGAACCGTAAGATGGATGAATGTGCTATGAGTAACATGAAATCTTAAGTGTTCTGTAAGTGTGAATTGATGAGTTGCTTGAGGGCAAGCAACGGTTAAGTGTGGGGATGTGACGAGTAGTCCTTTGGACGACCCTTAAATGCTTTAAAAACGTGTGTTATCCCGCATTTGATCATGTAATTGTCTTGAATTAGATGACTACGGTTGCTTTTATCTCAGGTACACTAAAGGTTAAAATGGAGCAAACGTGTGGCGTTGAGCGGGAACAAGAGGAAAAGAAAAGAAAGAAGAAAAGAAAAAAGAAGGCCCAAAGGCCACCGTAGCTTACGACTAGGCCGTAGGCTACGGTGGGTGTGATTTGAGAAAAAGGCCACCGTATCGCAGAATCATTTTGGCGTAAGGAATTTTTTGGCCACCGTAGCCTACGGTGGGGACGTACGTTACGGTGGGGTCTGACGTGAAAAATGTAACTGCCCCTTTTAATGAAGAAATGAATGGTTCTTTGGACATCTGATCATTGGGGACGAATTGGGCGGTTTCTCTGGGTGATTTGAGCAAGTTTTGGTGGTAGAAAACAAGATTTTTGGTACTTTAATCATTTGTTATTTCATTTTGATTGTTATGGATTCCATCTTTGTCAGTGTTTGTGTTTGCAAAACAATGAGCGGCTAGTCTTTTTATGTTTCCCTTGGTTGTAAGGATTTCTAATTATGATTGTGTTGATGTTTGTTTATTTATGGGCTAATGATTTAATCTTGTGATTATGTTGTTATGGTGATTATGTGTTGTGTGTAACGGGTCAATTGTTGGCCTCTTGATTTTAACCATACGTTCTTGATGCCATAGGCAATCTGGATTTAGTGGAAGGGATTGGGGTGGTTCAATTATGATACTGATCATCGAGTGATAACCTTGCTGAATCAAGTACTTAGTTCTCTTTTATCACACACTCATGAACTATGTCTATGTGGTTCTTCCTAATTAAACATTAACATCATCATTTGTTGAAATTCGAAGACCAAGGGGAAACATTCCTTCTCATTACTGAATTGTATCTTTGTTAACTTACTTGATCACTTTGCTTAAATCTTTTCAATCAATCAACTAAAACTCTAGAATTTACTTTTACTTTATTTAGTTCAGTCTAGTTAGTATAACTTCTTGATACACATATTCCACAAACTCCCTGTGTTCGATACCCATTTACCACTATCTATTTAGTTGTATTTGGTTTTTATTTGAGTGAGACTTCGACGTCACGTCACTTGTACGGTACTAAGTGCACTATCTACACCGATCACAAGAGTCTTTAGCATATCTTTGAGCAAAAGGAGTTGAACATGAGGCAAAGACGCTGGGTGGAATTGTTGAATGATTATGATTGCACTATCAAATGTCACCCAAGAAAGGCAAATGTAGTTGCAGACACATTGAGGAGAAAGGAGACTGCTAAACCTCAATGAGTGCGAGCTTTGCAGCTTACAATTAGCACTCACTTACCTGAACAAATCCGAGAAGCTCATACAGAAGCCTTGAAAACGGAAAACATTGGGTCTGAATCTTTACGGGGAATGGACAAACAGTTTGAAGTGAAAGCGGATGAAATTCGTTATTTCATGGACAGACTTTGGGTACCTTTGTATGGAAACCTAAGGGACTTGGTTATGGGTGAGGCTCACAAGTCTAAGTCCTCTATGCATCCTGGTTCAGACAAGATGTATATGACTTGAAGGTGCACTATTGGTGGCCTAATATGAAAGCAGACGTAGCTACGTATGTGAGCAAGTGCCTAACTTGTTCGAAAGTTAAAGTGGAATATCAGAAGCCATCTGGGTTACTATAACAACCTGAGATTCCTACGTGGAAGTAGGAGCAGATTTCTATGGACTTCATTACTAAATTGCCCCGGACTCCAACTGGTTGTGACACGATATGGGTGATCATGGATCGATTAACTAAATCCGCTCATTTCTTGGAAATCAAGGAGACGGATAAAATGGATAAATTAACTCGAATTTATCTGAAGCAGATAGTCTTGAGACATGGTGTACCGGTCTCCATTATTTCTTACCACGATGCTCGTTTTACATCGCACTTCTGGCAGTCATTACAGAAATCTTTGGGTACGCGTCTAGACATGAGTACTGCTTATCATCCTTAAATAGATGGCCAAAGCGAACATACTATTCAGACATTGGAGGACATGCTACTTGCTTGTGTGATTGATTTTGGGAATAACTGGGAAGTTCACCTACCATTGGTGGAATTTTCTGACAACAATAGTTATCACACAAACATCAAGGCAGCACCATTTGAGGCGTTGTATGGGCGAAAGTGTAGATCACCAGTTTGCTGGGCGGAAATTGGTGATAGTCAGCTAACAGGCCCCGAGTTGGTGCACGAGACTACTGAGAAGATCGTACTGATAAGGAACCGTAGGGCTGCAGCGCAAGACCGACAAAATAGCTATGCAGACAAGCGACGGAAACCTTTGGTGTTTCAGGTCAGCGACAAAGTTTTACTGAAAGTCTCACCTGGAAAGGTGTGATTCGATTTGGCAAAAAAGGCAAGCTTAATCCGAGATACGTTGGACCATTTGAGATTCTGGAAAGAATAGGTCCAGTGGCGTATCGATTAGACCTACCTGACTCACTGAGTGGAATTTATAATGTATTTCATGTCTCAAATTTGAAAATGTGTTTATCGGACTAGGCGATGGTTGTACCACTGGAGGAAGTGCAAGTAGATGAACGACTACGGTTCATTGAAGAACCAGTTGAGGTGATGGACCGAGAGGTCAAAACTCGTAAGCAAAGTAAGATACCTATAGTCAAAGTTTGTTGGAACTCAAAACATGGATCGGAGTTCACGTGGGAACGTGAGGATCAGATGAAGCTCAAGTATCCTCATTTGTTCGAAACGACGATGCCAGACGGCGAAGGTATTGATTAGATTTCGGGACGAAATTTCTTTCAATATGGGGATGATGTGACAACCCACCCGAAACTTAGTCGATTTCCTTGTGCCAATGCAGTAGACCAGTGATGTAACTCAACCATGTAACGTAATTTTCGGGACAAAAATTCTTTAAACATGGGGATAATGTGACATCCGGTAATTTTCCGTTACCAAACTCCGTTAGTCCCGTTAGGTCTTGCATACACGTGTCGTGAACACACACTAATTGTCGTTGAACGTTGGTGACTTAATAACAATTATCTATGATAAACAGGCAATAATTTAACTAATAATGTGATTATTAAGTTGTGTTTATGTGCTTATGTGATTTTAAATATTATTTGTGAATTTTATCTTGTAACGTGACGACGTGTTATATTTATTGCATGTGTTTTGTAGCTATTGAAAATTATGCATGATTATCATTGTTAGTTTATAATACTTGTATTTTGTAGTTAAAAATCGTTAAAAAGTGTTAAAAAGGTTAATTTTCATAAAAAGTAGTAGAAGAGGGATTAAAGGGGTGATTTTAAATAAGTAAAGTTTGACAAAACCCAACCCTAATCCCCCACCCCCTTTTCGGCTGCGACTCATATCCATACACACACACATTGCGATTTTTGAACCAAGAACAAGCATCAAGCATCGATTTTGCTTAGTTCCAAGCATTACAACACGTTAGCAACTTCAATTCTTGGCCATTACACGATTAAAGGTTAGATTTTTATGAGTTTTAAGGTTTTTGGGTGTTGGTCGAACCCTAGTTCAAAATTGGGCTAGAATGTTGAATTTTGGTTGTTTGATGATTGTATGATGTTAGTTAGATTGTATTGATGTTAGTTACGTGGATTATAAAAGAAATTCGTGGTTTTGATGCGTTGTTCATACCTTATAAATAATAGTAAACTTTTGTGCATGAACTTGATGAATTGTTAATGGATTGATGATATTATGATGTTAATAATGTTGTATGAATGTTGGATTATAATAATTATGCAAGAAATCCATATATTGATAATGTAGTTCATACCTTGCTATAAGTAGAAACTTTTGAATATGAGATTTGTGAATTATGGTGATTTGATGAATGTGATCATGTCTAGATGATAGCATGGACTTGATTAGGCATGATGTTGATGAATTCATGAATGAATTGGGTGCTAGATGATTTTGGGATATTACTTTCCCAAAAGGAAAACTTTATTTAGTTAGATCATTGGATATTGTTAATTGAGCATGTCTATGATGTTAGGATCATGTTAGAATGTTTGTTGATGATATCTAAGGTGGTAGATTATATTGTTTGGGTTATATGAATACTTGATGCACAACCTTGGAAATTTTGACTCTCATAGAATATACATGATAATGGATGATGTATGATAAGATTTATAGCACTAAAGGGTTTGTAATGTGGCATACAAGAATAAGTTGTGTGATAACTATATATGATGGATTATTGGTTGTTGTGTTTGATCAAACAAGAATTTAACTTGACATGTCACCAACGGGCCAAACGGGTCAACTTGGTCAAATGAGTCTTGTTTTCCAAAACCTTGGGTCAATGTGTTTATTGAGCACTTAGGGTTGTTAAATATTCTGTGTACACGTACTTAGGTACCTGCGTGATCTAGGTAACCTCTGAAGGTTGTCTTTCCGCTCACTGTTAGCTTTTATTATCGCTCGTTCGCGCACCAGGTGAGTTCAATGCCCACTTTTACTTACTTCTCTTTTTGGGGGAGAAAGCATACTTGTTTTAAAACGCTTTACTGATATAACATGTGTTTGGTAAGACATAGTGGGTTATACCATAGAAATTCTCACACTTTTGGATCGTTAATTAAGGAATCTAGCGGGAAATCTTGGGTAGTACTACTGGGTCTGACAAGCCCCACACGTGTGACCGGAAGTCAACGGGTGCAATATTGTCCTAAACTACTAACAGCGTCACGACCTGGTATGTCGTGGCGGGAGGCAAACAGACAAACATAGTCAGCTTCGATCGCGAAATCACTATTGCTCTTTACTAATGAAATTAGACTAGCTATCTATTTCAATGCACTTGTTTATATATATCTTTACTAACGCTATGCTTATGATTGATTACAAACTCTTGAACTCACCAACATCGTGTTGACCTTTTTATATGCTTTTCTTAGGTCGTTTCTAGCAGCTGCCCATAGGAGCACGCACGTGTCAAGCATGTTTTGTTCAACATTGTTTACTTTTAATTTAGCATTTACTTACGTATTTTGGTTTGGGAGCGTGTTTTGCACAGCTTACCTTAGTACCTTGTGTTTGGGTTATTTACAAAACGCTTCCACAAAACACGCTCCCAAACCAAAATAGTAAGTAAATGCTAAATTAAAGTAAACAATGTTTGAACAAAACATGCTTGACACGTGCGTGCTCCTATGGGCAGCTGCTAGAAACGACCTAAGAAAAGCATATAAAAAGTGTCAACACGATGGTTGGTGAGTTCAAGAGTTTGTAATCAATCATAAGCAGTAGCGTTAGTAAAGATATATATAAACAAGTGCATTGAAATAGATAGCTAATCTAATTTCATTAGTAAAGAATAATAGTGATTTTGCGATCAAAGCGCACTATGTTTGTCTGTTTGCCTCCCACCACGACATACCAGGTCGTGACCCTGTTAGTAGTTTAGGACAATGTTGCACCCGTTGATTTCCGGTCACCCTGGTGGGGCTTGTCAGACCCAGTAGTACTACCCAAAATTGCCTGCTAGATTCATTAATTAATGATCCGAAAGTGTGAGGACTTTCTATGGTATAACCCACTATGTCTTACCAAACACATCTTATATCAGTAAAGCATTTTAAAAACAAGTATGCTTTCTCCCCCAAAAAGAGAAGTAAGTAAAAGTGGGGCATTGAACTCACCTGGTGCGCAAACAAATGATTGTAAAAGCTAATGATGAGTTGAAAGACAACCCTTCAAAGGTTACCTGGAACACGCAAGTACATAAGTACGTGTACACAGAAAACTTAACAACCTTAAGTGCTCAACAAACACATTGACCCAAAGTTTTGGAAAACAAGATTCATTTGACCAAGTTGACCCGTTTGACCCGTTGGTGACATGTCAAGTTAAATTATTGTTTGATTAATTATAGCAATCCATCATACATGGTCATCATACAAGTTATTCACGTATGTCACATTACAAACCCTTAAGTGCTATAAAGCTCATCATACACCATCCATTATCATGTATATTCCATAAAAGCCTAAATTTCCAAAGTTGTTCATCAAGCATTCATACAACCCAAACAACACAATCTACCACCTTAGAAATCATCAACAAACATTCTAACATGATCCTAACATCATAAACATACTCAATTAACAATATCCAATGATCTACATAATAAAGTTTCCTTTCGGCAAAGTAATACCCAAAACCAATCTAACATCTAATTCTTTCGTGAATTCACCAACTTTATGCCTAATCAAGTCCATAACAAACATCTAGACATGAATAACATAATCAATTCATCATAATTCATCAATCTCATGCATAAAAGTTACTATTAATAGTAAGGTATGAACAACCACTTAATTTCAACCATAGATTCATCAATATTACACCTAATCTAGTTCATAGCATTCATAATCATCCATTTAACATCAACAATTCATCAAAACATGAATTCTCATGAAGAAAAGTTTCCACTTTTGGCAATGTATGAACTAGATAATAAAATCATAGATTTCTTGCATAATCTACATAGATTAACATTCATACAACATAACTAACATCATATCATCATCAATCATCATCAATTTCGACATTCATCACATGTTTCAGCTTAGGGTTCATCAATAATCAAAAACCATGAAAATCCAATAACATCTAACCTTTAAATGTGCAAAGATGATGATTAACACTTGTAACATTGAATCCCACCAAAATCGACTTGTTTGTGCTTGTTCTGGATAAAAATCGCAAAGGGGAGGGGAGAAGGGTGTTCGGCTGAATGGGGGGGGGGGGTTTGGGGGCTAGGTTTGCTTAATTTTGGTAATATTTAGTTTTATGGTAATTGCAAAATGTGACAACTCACCCGAAACTCACTCGATTACTTTGTGCCAATGCAGTAGACTAGTGAGGGAACACACCATGTAATGTAATTTTCGGGACGAAAATTCTTTCAACATGGGGATAATGTGACATCCGGTAATTTTTCCGTTACCAAACTCCGTTAGTTCCGTTAGGTATTGCATACACGTGTCGTGAGCACACACTAGTTGTCATTGAACGTTGGTGATTTAATAATAATTAACAATGATTATCTGATAATAACTTGATTAATAATGTGATTGTTAAGTTGTGCTTATGTGGTTTATAGAATTTAAATATTATTTGTGAATTTCATCTTGTAACATGCCAACGTGTAATATTTGTTCCATGAGTTTTGGTATTTATTAGACATGTATATGATTATTATTGTTGATTAATAATGCTTGTATTATTAAGTTAAAACCTTTTAAAAAGTGGTTAAAAGATTAGTTTTTATAAAATATAAACAATAAGGGCCAAAAGGTAATATTTCTAAACATAAAACTTACCAAAAATCAAACCCTAATTCCCGTTAACCCATTCGGCCGCGACATCACCAAAAACACACACACACTTTGAAATTTCGACCAAGAACAAGCAATGATCATCAGATTTGATCGAGTTCCAAGCAATACAACAAGTTAGAAACTTTAATTCTTGTCAATTACGCGATTAAAGGTTAGATTTTTGAGGTTTTTCATGGATTTTGATGTTGGCCGAACCCTAGTTCGATTTTTGTTCAAGATGTCGAATTTTTGATTGTTGGTTGATTGTATTATGTTAGTTAGGTTGTATTGATGTTAGTGTACATGGATTATACAAGAAATTCGTGGTTTTGATGTGTAGTCATACCTTACTAATAATAGTAACTTTTATGCATGAACTTGATGATTTGATGATGAATTGATAATGTTATGATGTTAATGATGTTGTATGAATGTTGGATAGTGATTGTTATGCAGAAAATCCATGAGTTGATCATGTAGTTCATACCTTGCTAAAAGTAGAAACTTTTGGATACGGGATTGGTGAATTATGATGATTTGATGATGTTGAACATGTTTAAATGATAGTTATGAGCTTGAATAGGTATTGTGTTGATGAATTTATGATTAAATTGAGTGTTAGATTGATTTTGGGATGTTACTTTCTCAAAAGGGAAACTTTATTTATGTAGAACCTTAGATATGGTGAATTGAGCATGTTCATGATGTTAGGGTCATGTTAGAATGTTTATTGATGGTGTCTAAGGTGGTGGAATGTGTTAAATGGGTTGTATGGATACTTGATTGGTCATATAGGAAATTGTACTCTTATTGATTATACATGATGATGAATTATGTTAGGAGATTATAGGATCATGTTTGGGATTGTAATAGATTATTGTTGGGTATGTTGGTTGGCATGAATCTTGTTGAACAATGCGTGCGAATCTGAGGCCCCTACTTAGTAGGATTAGCAGGGTTTAGGGTGTGAAGTCGTGAGTGGCTTCACATGGCATGTTGTCCATGATTAGATTTTATATATGATGTAGTAGTTGTGATGAAATTGTAATTGGTTGAGCATGTTGACTACTTGAGATTCACATGAGTCGTATGATAATCTAAGTGGTATGATGATCTTGGTAGAACAAGTGGTTGATGAAGTGACATATGTGAACAACTTGTATGATAACTGTGTATGATGAGCTACTATGCTTGATTAAATAGGATTTCAACAATAATGTCACTAACGGGTCAAACGGGTCAACTAGGTCAAATGAGTCTTGTTTTCTAAAACCTTGGTCAATATGTTTATTGAGCACTTAGGGTTGTTAATGATTCTGTGTACACATACTCATGTACTTGCGTGTTCTAGGTAACCTCTGAAGGTTGTCTTTCCTCTCCTCAAGTTAGCTTTATATCATTCGTGTGCACACCAGGTGAGTTCATGCCCCACTTTATTTACACTCTCTTTTGGGGTAGATAGCATACTCGTTCTAAAACGCTTTAATCTTTATAAGTTGTGTAAAGTGTAATGTAGTGCGATATATACTATGAAAGTCCTCACACTTTTGGATCGTTAATATTGGAACTAGTGGGAAATCTTGGGTAGTACTACTGGGTTTGACAAGCCCCACCTGTGCGGCTCGAGGTCAAACGGGTGCAATATTGTCCTAACACATGGTGTCACGACCTAGTAAGTCGTGACGGAAGGCAATCAAACGAAACACTGTCAGCTTCGATCGCGAAATCACTACGATTATTACTTGTGAATTTAGACTAGCTATCTAATTCAATGCACTCTTATGTTTTATAACTGTTACTGTTATGTTTTACGCAAACTCTTGAACTCACCAACCATTGTGTTGACTCTTTTAGTATGCTATTCTCAGGTCATGGTTAATGAAAAGCCTAGGAGCACTCATGGGTCAGCATTTGTGGGTTAGGATTGTTGGGAACATTTGTTGGTTTTGCTATTGAAATAATTATGTATTTGTTTTGAACAACGGTTGGCGTGTGTTTGAACATTTTATATTGTGTTGCATTACTTTGGTTTGTCTTGTTTACTGAACGCTTCCGCACAGTTTTAAAGTTTTAAACTCTGATTTTGCTTCTGATTTTGCTTGAATGTTTCATATAGAGTCGTTCTGAGTAACTAATGACTGAGATCCTGGTTTGTTCACACGCCTCGCGGTAAAACCCCGCACGTGGATTTTGAGGGTGTGACACAATAACCCTCCTTAATCACCTTTTGCAAAATTTGATTCTTTTAACATTTTTAACAATCTTTAACTACAAAATACAAGTATTATTAACCAACAATAATAATCATGTATAATTTCCACTAGCTACAAAACACATGAAATAAATATAACACGTTGTCACGTTATCAAGTAAAATTCACAAATAATATTTAAAATCTATAAATCACATAACAACAAACTAATAATCAACATTATTAATCAAGTTATTATAAGATAACCATTGTTTATAAATATTAAGTCACCAACGTTCAACAACAACTAATGTGTGCTCACGACACGTGTATGCAAGACCTAACGGAACTAACGGAGTTTGGTAATGGAAAATTACCGGATGTCACATTATCCCCATGTTGAAAGAATTTTCGTCCCAAAAATTGTGTTACATGGTTGTGTTACATCACTGGTCTACAACATTGGCATAAAGAAATCAGGTGAGTTTCGCGTGGGTTGTCATATTATCCCCATCTTGAAAGAAATTTCGTCTCTAAATTTAATCATTACCTCCGCCGGTTGACATCTTCGTTTCGAACAGATGAGGATACTTAAGCTTCATCGGATCCTCACGTTCCCACGTAAATTTTGGTCCACTTTTTGAGTTCCAACGAACTTTGACTATGGGTATCTTGCTTTGCTTAAGAGTTTTGACCTCACGGTCCGTCACCTCAACTGGTTCCTCAATGAACTGTAGTTGTTCATCTACTTGCATTTCCTCCAGTGGTACAACCATCATCTCATTCGATAAACACTTTTTCAAATTTGAGACATGATATACATTATAGATTCCACTCAACGAATCAGGTAGGTCTAATCGATACGCCACTAGACCTATTCTTTCCAAAATCTCAAATGGTCCAACGTATCTTGGGTTAAGCTTGACTCTTTTGCCGAATCAAATCACACCTTTCCACGGTGAGACTTTCAGTAAAACTTTGTCGCCGACCTGAAATTCCAAAGGTTTCCGTCGCTTGTCTGCATAGCTTTTCTGTCGATCTCTTGCTATAGTCATACGGTTCCTTATCTGTACTATCTTCTCAGTAGTCTCGTGCACCAACTAGGGGCCTGTTAGTTGACTATCACCAATTTCCGCCCAGCAAACTGGTGATCTACACTTTCGTCCATACAAAGCCTCAAATGGTGCTGCCTTAATACTGGTGTGATAACTATTGTTGTAAGAAAATTCCACTAACGGAAGGTGAACTTCCCAATTATTCCCGAAATCAATCACACAGGCACGCAAAATGTCCTCCAATGTTTAAATAGTACGTTCACTTTGCCCATCCATCAACGGGTGATAAGCAGTACTCATGTCTAGACGCGTACCCAAAGATTTCTGTAACGATTGCCAGAAATGTGATATGAAACGAGCATCACGGTCAGAAATAATTGAGATCGGTACACTATGTCTCGAAACAATCTCCTTCAGATAAATTCAGGTTAACTAGTCCATTTTATCCGTTTCCTTGATTGCCAAGAAATGAGCAGACTTAGTTAATCGATCTACGATAACCCATATCGTGTCACAACCAGTAGGAGTCTGGGGTAATATGGTAATGAAATCCATAGAAATTTGTTCCCACTTCCACATAGGAATCTCAGGTTATTGTAGTAATCCAGATGGCTTCTAATATTCAACTTTAACTTTCAAATAGGTTAGGCACTTGCTCACATACGTAGCTACGTCTGCCTTCATATTAGGCCACCAATAGTGCGCCTTTAGATCATGATACATCTTATCAGAAGCAAGATGTATAGAGTACTTAGACTTGTGTGCTTCACTCATAAGCAAGTCCCTTAGGTTTCCATACAAAGGTACCCAAAGTTAGTCCATGAAATAACGAATTCCATCCGTTTTTACCTCCAACTGTTTGTCCATACCCCGTAAAGATTCAGACCCAATATTTTCAGCTTTCAAGGCTTCTGTCTAAGCTTCTCGGAATTGTTCAGGCAAGTGAGTGCTAATCGTAAGCTGCAAAGCTCGCACTCATCAAGGCTTAGCAGTTTACTTTCTACTCAACGCGTCAGCGACTACATTTGCCTTTCCTGGGTGATATTTGATAGCGCAATCATAATCATTCAACAATTCCACCCAGCGTTGCCACCTTATATTCAACTCCTTCTGCTCAAAGATATGCTGAAGACTTTTCTAATCGGTGTAGATAGTGCACTTGGTACCGTACAAGTAATGCCTCCAGATCTTCAAGGCAAAAACTACCGCACCCAGTTCCAATCATGAGTGGTGTGGTTCTTCTTGTGTACTTTTAGTTGTCTTGAGGCGAGGCTATCACGTTATCATGTTGCATCAAGACATAACCAAGTCCTTGGATAGAAGCATCACAATAAACCACGAAATCATCACTTCCCTCCGGTAATGCCAATATTGGTGCGCTACATAGTTTCTGTTTCAACAACTGAAAAGCAGACTCTTGACTATCACCCTATTTATACATTGTTCCTTTGTGAGTCAAGGCTATGAGAGGTTGAGCAATCTTAGAGAATCCCTCAATAAAACACCGATAATATCCTGCCAGTCCAAGAAATTACCGTATCTCACTAGGCGTCTTGGGAACCAACCAATTTTTTATCGCTTCAATCTTTGCAGGATCAACATGTATACCTTTATCGTTCACAATATGACCCAGAAATTGTACTTCATGTATCCAGAAATCACACTTGGATAATTTGGTGCACAGTTGTTCCTTTTTAAGTAATTCCAAGATTAGACATAGGTGCTCTTCATGTTCTTCCTTGGTCCTTGAATAGATCAATATGTCATCGATAAACACAATAACAAACTGATCGAGATAGGGTTTGCACACATGATTCATGAGATCCATAAACACTGCTGGTGCATTTGTCAACCCAAATGGTACGACCAAAAACTCATAATGACCATAACGTGTACGGAATGCGGTCTTCGAGGTGTCTTCCTCTCTGTCTCTCAGTTGATGATACCCAGACCTTAAATCAATCTTAGAGTAGTAGCTTGATCCTTGAAGTTGATCTAACAAATCATCTATACGAGGTAAAGGATATCAGTTCTTGATTGTAACCTTGTTTCGTTCTCTGTAGTCGATACATATTCGAAATGTGTCATCCTTTTTCTTGACAAAGAGAACAGATGCTCCCCAAGGTGATGAGCTCGGTCGAATAAACCCTTTATCCAACAGCTCTTGAAGTTGTGCACATAGTTCCTGCAGTTCGTTCGGAGCTAATCAGTAAGGTGCTGTTGCAATTGGAGCTGCTCCGGGAGTCAAATCAATCTGAAACTCAACTTGATGATGAGATGGTAGTCCAGGTAGATCCTTTGGAAACATCTCGGGAAAGTCACGAACTACTGGAATATTCTCCATCTTCTTTTCCTCTGGTTGCTTGTCAGTTACAAGGGCTAATATAGCTAAGCGACCCTTACGTAGCCACTTCTGCGCTTTCATAAAAGATATGATGCCTATCACAGCACCACCTTTCTTGCCCTTAACCAAGAGAATTTCTCCACCAACAGGAATACGTATAATCTTCTCGCGACATATGACTTCTGCCTGCTTGTCGGAAAGCCAATCCATGCCTACGACTACATCAAAACTCCCAAGCGTAACAGGCATGAGGTTGATGTCAAAAGTATGACCAGCAAGTTCTATCTCGCAACCCTTAAGGATGTGTGTCATGTGGATTTGCTTACCATCAGATAATTCTACCGTATATTTAGATTCCAATGGAGAAGGCATATCACTTAAGAGAATACTAAACTTAGTAGAGATAAAACCTCTATCAGCTCTAGTGTCAAACAATACAGTAGCAAAACGACCATTAACAGGAAATTTACCAGTAACAGTAGTAGGGTCGTTTAGAGCCTCACCTGAACCCATGACGAAGGCTCTCCTTTAGCTCCACCGTTGTTGCCACCATTATTTTCACCATTGTCGTTGTTGTTGTTGTTTCCACCGTTTCCAGCACCATTCCTGTTCTTCTTCAACTAAGGACGATTCCTTTGTAATGTCCTTCCTTTCCACATTCAAAACAACCTTTGATGTTTCTTGGAGTTGTTGGGGTTTCTTCATCAACTCACCACGGCAATCCTTTGCCGCGTGTCCAGCCTTACCACAACGCTGAAATCGAAAGTTGTCACACCTGCCAGTGTGATGGTAGTTGCATCGATTACATTTGGGATACTTCCCCACAGATGCACCTTGTCCCTGAGATGAAGAAGATGACTGATTGAAACTACGGTTGTTGTCAAAACTCCTTTGCTACAGTTGATGTTGATGCTGCTAAGTATGTTGTTGTTGCTACTGATGTTGCTGAGATGGGCTGTTACACGAAGATCCCTTGCTACCAGAGTTGTCCCACTTGCGTTTATTGTCAGGAACGCTTGCCACAGTGCCCCATTTGGGTAGCTTTCCTTGCTCCACCGCTTGGTCAGTAAGCTTGTGAGCCAATCAAATAACCTACGGGATGGTAGTAAGGTTCACAACAGTCACCATACTTTGTATCTCTGGAACCAAGCCACGCAGATAAAGCTTAATTCGTTTGATTGGCGGATCGATCATGCTAAGGCAAAGTGTCGCCAACTCGTTAGACCTCATAGTGTAACCCTCGATCTCAGATCCTAAAGTATCTCTACTAGGAGACGCAGCTACCAGCCAAGGTATGAATCCCACTAACAGACATCAAGAGACGCTCCTGAAGTGTCTCTACCAGTAAACGCAGCTGACGCATCTCGTCCGTAAGTCCTCTGATGCGCTGTCGCTCAGTGTCCAGTATAGCAACCAAAGCTGCAACCGCCTGCTCAAGAGGAATACTTAGAGAAGGAAGGGTAGGTACCGTAGAAGCAGTCGCTGACCTAGTCCTAGGGCCAGTAGTAGCTATAGCTGGAACACGCTCCCTGTAGACCATGCGATCAACATAGGCGGGATAGTAACTCCAATTCCGTGGAGCGTCGCACTTGGGTAATCCAAAAGGCTGATCCCAGTCTATCTCTTCAAAAGGATAGGGATGTCAGGGCCAGTTAGGTCCTCTAACAGGTACAGGAGGAGGAGGAGGTGACTCAGAACGTGTAGGTCTCTTACCCAGATCCCGTGAAGACGATGCCATGTTGCGAGGGACGTGGCGTGTATGCCAATGAGTATATAGTAAGGGATAAGTAACGAGTAACTAACAAACTGTGCGGTTATAGTCTAGTGTGTATGCAACCTAGTTCCCTATAACCAATGGCTCTGATACCAATCTGTCACACCCTCAATTTCCACGTGCTGGGTTTTACCTCGAGGCGTGTGAACAAACAAGGATCTCAGTCATTAGTTACTTAGAATGACTCTATATGCAATATTTAAACAAATCACAGTTTGAAACTTTAGAATATTTGTGGAAGCGTTTTGTAAATAACCCAAACACAAGGTACAAAATGTAAACCGCGCAAAACACGCGCCCAAACCAAAATACGTAAGTAAATAATAAATTAAAAGTAAACAATGTTTGAACAAAGCATGCTTGACACGTGCGTGCTCCTATGGGCAGCTGCTAGAAATGACCTGAGAAAAGCATAATAAAAGTGTCAACATGATGGTTGGTGAGTTCAAGAGTTTGTAATTAATCATAAGCAGAAGCGTTAGTAAAAAAAATATAAACAAGTGCATTGAAATAGATAGCTAGTCTAATTTCATTAGTAAAGAACAATAGTGATTTCGCGATCGAAGCGCACTATGTTTGTCTGTTTGCCTCCCGCCACGACATACCAGGTCGTGATGCTGTTAGTAGTTTAGGACAATGTTGCACCCGTTGACTTCCGGTGACCCTGGTGGGGCTTGTCAGACCTAGTAGTACTACCCAAAATTTCCCGCTAGATTCCTTAATTAACGATCCAAAAGTGTGAGGACTTTCTATGGTATAACCCACTATGTCTTACCAAACATATGTTATATCAGTAAAGTATTTTAAAACAAGTATGCTTTCTCCCCTAAAGAGAAGTAAGTAAAAGTGTGGCATTGAACTCACCTGGTGCGTAACGAAGATTGTAAAAGCTAATGATGATGGAAAGACACCTTCAAAGGTTACCTAGAATACGCAAGTACATAAGTATGTGTACACAGAAAACTTAACAACCCTAAGTGCTCAACAAACACATTGACCCAAAGTTTTGGAAAACAAGACTCATTTGACCAAGTTGCCCCGTTTGACCCGTTGGTGACATGTCAAGTTAAATTCTTGTGTGATCAAGTATAGCAAATCCATCATACATGGTCATCACACAATTTATTCACGTATGTCACATTACAAACCCTTAAGTGCTATAAAGCTCTCATCATACACCATCCATTATCATGTATGTCAGGATCAGTGATCTAAGTTTGATCAATTAGAGTTGAATCACAGCGGAATTAGAGCAAGAATTAAGCAAATATAGCAAGAACACAATAAATATTCAATGGAACAGTACACGGTTATATAGAAATAGGGTTTTCTGCAAAGGGATAATAACATTCATGCACACATGCTTCGGTATGGCGGCTGCTAGGTTTTTCTAAGCTGCACGGATTACAATTTGGTCAGCATTCCTTATATAAAGGAATGTGACGTCTGCTGATGTCACTTGATAGTGACGTCTAACAGAATTATTACAAACTACTGAAAGTAAGCAAACTACTGAGAATGTTCACAACAACTGAGAACATCTCAGAGTATTCTAAGTACACGAAGAAACATAAAACTACTGAAACTACAAGTACAGAAAAGAAAATACAACTACTGAAAGGAAACCATCACAACTACTGAAGAGGTCTTCTTCAGCTGTTGTGACAATCATCTGAAACTTGGTCTTCAGTCTTTGTCTTCAGCTCTTCACTTCAGACTTTGTCTTCAGCTCTTTCTTCAGACTTTGTCTTCAGCTCTTGTCTTCAGACTTTTCTTCAGCTCTTTCACTTCAGACTTTGTCTTCAGCTCTTTCTTCAGACTTTGTCTTCAGCTCTCTTCAGACTTCTTCAGCTCTTTCACTTCAGACTTTGTCTTCAGCTCTTTCACTTCAGACTTTGTCTTCAGACCTTGTTATCAGCTGATGTCTTCAGCTGTTGCAGACTACTTCAGTTGTTGTAATGTCCGTGGGACTTAAAGGTTTTTCTGATCAGGCTCATTGGTTCTTTTGGTCCAACAAACTCCCCCTGAACCAATGCAGCCAAAACCTTTAAGCTTATTGAGGTCCCACTTATTCTTGGCAGAACTCTCTTGATCAGCTTTAGAGATATCAGATAAGCACAGGCCAGGGAACAGGTTTCAGTAGATGTGAATGTCAAAGGATGGAAGGGAACTCTGTCTTGGGGAACTGGACACAGAGCCGTTATCCCAACCATGAAACCTACTTCCCATTGATGAGTCTATAAGACTCTCTGACGTAGGCCTCAAGGAGAACAACTTGTTCCTCCTTAGTGAGTTCTTCTGCTTCTCCTTCGAAGAAGAACTCTGGGCCATAGTACTCTGATAAGTACTTTATCGTCTTTCCATTTTTCAACTCAACAGTTGTTATCTCTCTGTAAGCAAATTCATCTGGGTGAGTCCCTTCTAATAACAACTGGAGTTCATTTTTCTTGATCTCTTCAAGCCTCTTGTATAACAACCCCTTCTTGACCATTTTGTTCTCCATTAGAGTTTGAGGGGTCATCTTTGACTTGTAGGCTCTCTTGAAGTCTTCAAGTATTTCCCAGGGTGAGACTACAATGGCCAACATAATAGCAGCATCTATGGTCTTTCTCACTTGGCCATTGTATCTACTTGGTATGGATTTCTTATGAATTCTAGAACTAACCCTGGGGTCTGGCCAAATCCTTACTCTCTCCTTTTGATATTGAAAGGTATACCTGAGAGCATACAGCCTTTGAGCGTGTTTCTTCATGGCTTGTATAGATGATGACTGAGGAAACTCTTTGTCAATCATCTTCAAAAGTTGCTCATCGTGCTGTTTCTGCTGTTCTTCTTCTTCAATCTTAACTTTCACCATTTGCCTCTGAAAGTCTGGTGTGATCATTTGTTGACTTCTGGGCTCAGGTAATTTTAGAACAGCAGAGATTGGCAGACTATCTTCTTCATCATCTTCTTCTTCTTCTTCTACCATCCTCAACACCCTTCTCCTCCTTCTGGGTGCATCACTGGATGTGGTTTGAGGTGGTTTTTGGGGTAAGGGAGTTGGTTTTGAGGGTTGAGTTGATTTGGAGAGTTGTGGGGTTGGTTGTTTTTGAGAGGGAGTTTGGGAAGGCTGATCTAGCATTTTTATGGTGAGTTTGGCTTTGGAAAGCTTGGCCATATCAGTTCTCTTCCCAGCACCTGCTTCGTCTAAGGCTTCTATAATCAACCCCTTATTGAATTCTTCAGAAGCACAGATTCTGGTGGTTATTGCCAGAATACTGTCTCTGGTCCATGATTTAATCTCAATTAATGATCTTCCCAAGTATTTTGCAATAAACCTGATCATTATCTCCAACCTCTCCCTTTCCATCACACTATAACTGGCCCATCTTTCTTGTATCTCATTAATCTCCAGCCTTCTGATCTCAGTGTCTAATGTGGCTGTATCAAAGCCCTGTCTGAAGAGTTGATCTATTATTCTGTCCATTGATCTGCTGTGAGCTTCATCAGCTTCTTTAATCAGATCTTCCAATGATTTCTCTTCATCAGGCTTTTGAGTTTCAGCACTTTTCTTTCTCTTGTATGTGATCAGCTGTTTTTCCTGTTCTTTTTCTTGTTGTTTCTCCTCTTCCACTCTCTTTCTCTTTCTTTCTTTCACTGCCTTAGACTCCCCCTTTTTGGGTGCATTGGGTTCAGGGGTTTGAATGGCAGAAAGCTTCTTTTGCACAGCATCATCAACAAGTGTTTTTAGATTCGAGGAGATCCTCTCATCAATGGCTTTATGCACAATCTCATTGATGATGGGAGTGATGAGAGGTAAGGAATTTTGAAATGTAGCAACCATCTGCTCAGAGGGGTTCTGTCCCTGAGAGGTGGTGCCAACAACAGTGGCTGGTGGCTCAGTTGAGTGAAGTGGCGGAGTGTTTGGGGAACCTTCAGATGAAGGTGCCATCTGTGGGTTTATTGGGGCAGATGGACTTTGATCCTGAGACATTTTGGCAAGCAGTTCTTTGAGTCTGCTCACCTCAGCCTCAAGGATTGTGTTATGGGCTAAGACATCGTAGAAAAAGCCCAGGTCATCATCAGTTTTGCTGAATCACCTGACCTCCTGATTGAATCAGGATGTACATGCCCTGAGTGTAGATCAGTTGTAGCATGTGCCCCTTGTTCTTGGTTCTGGGGACTTCCTGCCTCAGGACTGAGTCCTTCATCGGCAGTTGCCTCTGGTGAGGTCTTAGAGATGTTACCAACTTCATCCTGTTCATTTGCTGAATCAGTAGAAGTGGCAGCCTCACCAGATGTTCTAACCTCCTCCTCTACACGGGGAGATTGAACATTATAACCCCTGTGCTGTGGGTTATCAGCAGCATTTTGGTCCTCTTCCTCAGCTGTTGAGGTTCTCCCCATTGTAATTGGTGTCTGGGGAGGAGGAGAGGAATGCAGCTGACTCAACACTTGTGCAACAATAAATGTTGGGCTTTGAGGGGCGGTTGCATTTGGAGATAGGTTTGAAGCAGATTGCACCCGGGGTGACTGGTGCTCTTCAATGGTAACCTTCTCAATTGAGATAGGTTCCAGCATTGTGGTATCCCCAATTTTGGTTGCATCAGGATCCTGTTGAGAGGATGCCTGAGCGGCTAGGGCTGGTGGAGTCTTTGACACTACTGGGGGGTTAGAACCAGTAAGTGTTTCCTGTATTGGTGGTACAGGGGCATCCTCAGGGGACTCATCTCCCTGAGTAGCCTTTTTGGGCTTTTTGGTGTTGGGTTTGGTGGGGACTTTGGATCTGGAAGTGGAGGCTGTGGGTTCCCGCTGCTTGGGTTTGAGCAGCCGGGCAGCCCCTTTCATTGTAGGGTCAGAGTTGTGCCTGGAGTATACTTCAGGCAATACAGCCGGAGCAGGGACTCCAAGGCCAACAAGGCCGTCTGATTTTAGCTGTGTTAAAATTATGGCCATGAGAAACCTGGGATATAATATCCATCTGTTTGCCACAGGTTTCAAGGCCAGATCCTTTAGTTCCATAAAAACTATCTCAGAAAAATTTAAAGTTTGTCGTTCAAAGATAGAGTATAATACCTGTTGCCATCGGGAGGACATCTGATCCCATGAGGAGGTTTTTGGTGCAAGGCAGACATTCACCATGTGGAATATAAGACGTTCAGCATCATGGAAGTGCTTCTTCAGAATGGTGGTAGCACTTAAGTCTCCTTCATACCCGTTGTTGATGAAAGACATATCGGTTGTGCCTTTCGGGTATTCTGTGACACAGGTGGCATCATGTAGATCTAGGGTTTGTCGAATGATGTCCGGAGTGATGACCACCTGTTTCTGGTTGACCAACGACTGGAGAGTGATTTGGCTATCATTCTCACTAGTTTGCACAGAGACGTTGGTCCAGAACTGGCTTAGGGAATCGGGGTATATGGTAGGATTCAGAAGAAACGCGGTTCGGTACTGGGAATCTACCATAAGATCGATGGCGTTATCAAATTTGTTCCAGAAGGCCGATTTCGAGAGGTAGGCAACACAGTTGTGTCTGGGTTTGAGTTTCATGGTCGCCATTGTTGAGAGAGTGAAGGACGGAAAACGGCTAATGAAACGTTTGAAAGTAGGTTTAGGTATTTATAGGGTAAGAAAAGGCTGATATAAAACGACTGAAAGTGTTGGTGCTGTCATCAGTTGTTTGAAAACAACTGAAGACCTGGTTTTAACTTTCAGAAGTAACAACTGAAGACTTGGTATTAGTCATCAGTAGTTGTAAAACTACTGAAGACATGGTTTTGGCTTCAGGTGTTGTAACAACTGAAGACTTGGTGTTAGTCATCAGTAGTTGTGAAACTACTGAAGACATGGTTTTGGCTTCAGTTGTTTGAAGTGAAGCAGCAGTTGTAGAAACAACTGAAGAGAAAAATTTCTCATCAGCTGTTGTCGTCAATTCTTAGCTCATCAGCTGTTTCATTCTGACCTCAACACTTCATCAGTCTGTCTGAGTTTCAGATGTTTCATAGGTCATCAGTACTTATCTGTTATTCTGACATCAGCAGTTGTAACTACAGCAGTTGTAACTACAGCAGTAGTTGTAACCACATCAGTTCTTTTCAACAGATGAGTACTTCAGTACTTTTAAGTAATTTAGTCTTCAGTAGTTATGAAAACTACTGAGGATAAAAGAACTTCAGTACTTATTTGTGACAGTAGTATACGAATGCTCATCAGTACTTGTTGACTGAGATCATCAGTAGTTGTCACTTATTCTAGCTGCAGCATACCAAGCCTTAACACTAGGTTTTGGAAAGTGAACTGTCCAAAGGCTTAGTAAATATGTCTGCAAGCTCATCAGCACTAGGAACAAACTTTGGATCAATCAGACCTTTTTCAAAACAATCCCTAATAAAATGGTGTCTGATCTCAATATGTTTGGTCCTAGAGTGCTGGACTGGATTCTTGACAATACAAAGAGCTGAAGCACTATCCATTAGTAATGGAGTCTTAGTCTCTGTAATGCCATAATCCAGTAATTGATTCTGAAGCCAGAGTACCTGAGATGTACAACTTGCAGCAGCAATGTACTCGGCTTCAGCAGTGGATGTAGCAACAGATGTTTGTTTCTTACTCTGCCAAGAAACCAAACAGTTGCCTAGGAATTGACATCCACCAGAAGTTGATTTTCTAGTTAATTTACACCCTGCATAGTCACTATCAGAAAAAGCAACTAATTTGCAAGAGTGCCCAGTGGAATACCAAAGACCTAGAGATTGAGTACCTTGCAGATATCTAAAGATCCTCTTGACTGCAATCAAATGAGACTCTTTAGGAGCAGCCTGAAATCTAGCACAAACACAAGTTGCAAACATAATATCTGGTCTAGAAGCTGTTAAGTACATCAAGGACCCAATCATACATCTGTAAAGTGTTTCATCAACAGCTTTACCTTTCTGATCTGCATCCAGTTGTGTGGTGCTGCACATGGGAGTAGAACAGGGCTTACAGTGTTGTAAATCAAACTTTGCCAAAAGACTTTTTGTGTATTTTGACTGATGAATGAAAGTTCCATCAGCCTTTTGTTTGATTTGCAAACCTAGAAAGAACTGTAATTCTCCCATGGCACTCATTTCGAATTTTTGTTGCATCAACTTTGTAAATGCATCACACAACTGTGGATCAGAGGAAGCAAAAATAATATCATCAACATAAATTTGAACAAGGAGCTTATGCTGACCCACTTTCTTAATGAACAAAGTTTTATCTATGGAGCCTCTAGTGAAATTATTCTGAAGAAGAAAATTTGACAGTGTTTCATACCAGGCTCTAGGAGCTTGTTTCAACCCATAAAGAGCCTTATCAAGTTTATACACCCAATCAGGATGTTTATTATCCTCAAAACCTGGTGGTTGACACACATAAACCTCTTCTTTTATTTTACCATATAAAAATGCACTTTTGACATCCATTTGAAAAACTTTAAGATTGTGGAATGCAGCATAGGCTAAGAACAATCTAATTGCCTCCAGTCTGGCTACAGGGGCAAAGGTTTCATCATAATCAATACCTTCTTCTTGTGAAAACCCCTGGACAACCAGTCTGGCCTTGTTCTTGACAATTTGCCCATTTTCATCTGTTTTATTCCTAAACACCCATTTAGTGCCTATTGCACACTTACCTGGGGGTAGAGGAACCAGTTCCCACACTTGCTGCTTTTTGAACTGAAGAAGCTCAAGCTGCATGGCATCAACCCATCCATTGTCTCTTAATGCAATATGATAGTTCTTTGGCTCTTGCTGACTGATGAAAAGAGCATAGAAGCAGAAGTTGGACAATTGACTTCTAGTTGAGACACCAGCATTGATATCACCAATGATTTGAGACGTTGGGTGATTCTTCAGCTCTTGATACACTATGAGATCTGTGCAAGTGTTTGTAGCACGCTCAGCAGCAACAGATGTTGATCCAGATTCTTGAAACCAAGTGTTAGATGGCAGGTCAAATGAAGTAGAGGATTCAGAAATCTCATCAGCATTTGTTGTGGATGGTGCTACTGAAGCTACAGGAACATCAAGTTGAGTAGACTCAGGCAGTTGATCACTAAACTTGAATAGGTGAGTACTGGGATCATCATGAACATCAGTACCACCAGATGGATGACTAGCTGCAGAAGGTGATGAATTCACATGATCTGCAACAGCTGGAGGCTGATAAGGAACATATTGCAGTATGTCCAGATCAAACAACTCCACAGGGTTTTGTGGGATTTTGTCCTTAGGAGATTCATTGAACTTCACATGCAAGGTTTCTTCAACCATCTTTGTTCTACAGTTGAACACTCTGTAAGCCTTGCAAGTGGATGAGTACCCAACAAAATACCCTGCATCCACCTTAGAATCAAACTTTTGGAGTTGATCCTTTGTGTTGAGAATGTAACAAGGACACCCAAATGCTCTGAAGAATGAAATTAGAGGAGCCAAATGATGTAGAACTTCATAAGGAGTCTTCATCAACCTCTGATTCACTAAAGCTCTATTTTGCACATAGCATGCTGTGTTGACAGCTTCAGCCCAAAAGGTCAGTGGCAAACCAGAGTCAGCCAACATGGACCTTGCAGCTTCAATTAGGGTCCTGTTCTTTCTCTCCACTACTCCATTTTGTTCTGGAGTCCTTGGGATGCTATACTGCCTCTTGATTCCTTTTGAAAGGTAGAAATCATCAAGTGTATGGTTTCTAAATTCAGTTCCATTATCACTTCTTATACACTTGACTGATAGGGAATACTGCTTCTCAACATACAACACAAAGTTAATAATTGTCTGAGCAGCCTCATCCTTTGAATGCAAGAAGAAGGTCCATACAAATCTGGAGTAATCATCCACAATTACCAGACAGTATTTCTTCTTTGCCATGCTCATTACTCTCACAGGACCAAAGAGATCCATGTGCAGTAATTGCAAGCAGGCAGTGGACTTTGGTTCTTCTATAGGAGGGAATGAGACTTTGTGTTGTTTTCCTTTTAAACAAGCAGTGCAGGTTTCATCACAGAGGAACTCCTTTATTGGTAGACCTCTTACTAAACTATTGTGGATCAGCTGATTCATGTTTTTGAGATTAACATGACCCAGCCTTCTATGCCACAGTTTAGATTCCTGAGGAGAGGCCTTGGAGAACAGGCAAGGATGACCTTTTAACGCAATCTTCTTTGACAAATCCAAGGCATATACTCTTCCTATCCTGTTGGCCTTCAGGAGAGTATGTTCATCCAATACCTTGTCAATCAGCCTCAGAACTTTGGAAGACAGAATCCGGCAGTTCTGGCTTGTGAAAAGTGCAACATGCCCTTTATCACACATCTGACTGACACTCAGTAGATTATACTTGAGATTCTCCACATGGTTAACATCATCAAATCTGATTTCTCCATTTGACACAAATCCTTTCCCGATGATGTAACCCTTAGCATCATTTCCAAATGAGACAAATCCCTTCTTTCCTTGAGAGTAGTCATTAAGAAGAGAACTGCTCCCAGTCATATGCATAGATCCTCCACTGTCTACATACCAGATGCTTCTTTGGCATGCTGAAGAACCCTGCATTTATCATAAGAAACTAGTTAGCTTTAGAGACCCAAACCTTTTTGGTTTTGGGTCTGTTTTCATCAACAGATTTAACCATAACTTGTTTCTCATGATTAACAGCTGATGAAGGTGGAGATGGTGCTGAAATGGAATTCTTAGATTTGGGCTTGGATTTCCTTTTCAGTGGTTTGATCACAGGTGCATCTAGTTGGTTAACTCTCCCCAACAAATGCTGAACCATCATAACAAGTTGTGTCTGATTTGTTGCTAAAGCCTTCAGCTCATTTGACACATCAGTACTTGTTTTTGATGAGTTCCTGTGACCCACCATTTCCTCCTTCTTGAAATTCACAGACTTCGTCTGATGTTTATCATGAGGAACACTATCAGCTGTTTTCTGATAAACCCCATCCTTCTTTTTGGATTTTGGTGAGGCCTTGGGTTTATCAGTTTGAGATGACTGTGGTACAAACTTGGTTTCAAACTCATTTTTCATTTTATTTATCTCTTCTTTAATGAGCTTATCTCTGTTGAGTTTGGAACCCTTTTTGTACCAGCATTCATCAGATAGATGATTGAATTTACCACATATTTCACATGGCTTATTCTTCATCTTGGATTGATCAACTGCTGAAGTGGAAACTACTGAAGGTGTGATCTTCAGTACTTTCCTCCTTTCAGTACTTGTGTTAAGTACTGAAGGATCGGTAACAACTGAAGACTTGTTCTTCAGCTGTTCTCTATCCGTCCTGAAAGACCGTATGATAGATTCCTCAGCAGTTGTTAATCCTTTTATTTCATCAGATTTGAAATGCTTTTCAGATGTTGTGACTTGCCCTTCAGTACTTGGAGTACTTTGAGGAACAACATCTGAATTTCTCAGCTTCATGTGTTTATCAGCATTTAAACCATCAGGCAATTGATTTGCTGAGATCTTAACACTGACTTCATCCTCTAATTTTGTATTATCATTTGAGGATGAATCACATGATGATGTGGTTTGGAAATTACTTTCACCTTCAGATTTTACTATTGATTTTGAAGTAAAATCAGTAGGTGGTGCAGTATGATTGTAACCTATTCCAAACTTCACATTTGAAGCTGTTTGCTTGCTGAGAAGCATTTCAAATCCCTTGCAGGATGTTACCCATCGGTCACACTCAACTTGGGTAGCTGCAAGTGTCTCTTTGAGACTTCTGTGGTTCTCGAGTATGACCTCTACCTTAGCCTTTTCATCATTAAGTTGGCATTTAAGCTTGTAAATCTCATCATCTTTGTCATTAAGTGCAGACACATACTCATCTTTTCTTTTGGAAATAGTTTTCTCAAGCTCAAGATTTTGATTGATTAAAGCTACATTTGCCTCTCTAATAGAGACAAAGGCAGCTATGCATGATTCAGAACATAACTTGGCTTTAGCCTCAGAAGATATCTGGGTTACCTGTGAAGATGAAGCATCTGAGCAGGAACCCTCAGTAGACTCCAGGGCCATGAGAGCAAGATTCCCAAAAGGATGTTCACCACCATGTTGACCAGCACCAGCAGATAATTGCTCATTGAAACCAGAAAGATCATCTGGTAAGCTGCTCCAGTCAACAACTCCTGGTGTGAAGAAGCTGTGATGAGGTTGAGATTGTGATGGAGATGGTTGAGGCTCAGGTAGGGCTTGAGGTTGTTGTGCTATAGGGACATGAACTGGATTTGGCTGTGGCATGTAATAGCAGGGATAAGGATATGGCATTGGACCCTGAGGGACAAAGTATGCAGGAGATTGAGGTTGTGAGTGATGACCAGAACTAGCAGGATGTTGCCTTTGTTTTGTGAACTATTGCTTGGAAAGGTCACAAAGGGTGCAGAGGAGTTAGATCCAGTTGATCTACACTCTCTTGCAAAGTGCCCAAGCCTGTGGCATTTGTGACACCTCAACTTACTCTTGTCAAAACCAACTTTGGTTTTGCCAGAGAGTCCTGGAAATTTCCTACCAGTTCTCTTGTAGAACTTTTGAGATCTGATATTGATCAGGGCCATTTGGCTCAAAATATCCATCTCTTCTAAATCATCATCAGCAATACCCTGCAAATCATCCATGATAAAGCATAAATTATCACTATTACACCCAGAATGACTGTCAACACCAACAAATGCATGATCAGAACTGTTTGAAGAGAAATCTATATGCTCATCATAATGACTTTCTGATCCAGCATATTCTGACTCATGACCGACCAAGGCAGTGTTACCTGGTACAAAGTCATCAGAGAGCTTTCCTGATGATGCCAGTTTCCTTTTCTGCTCTATCTCTCTTTCAAATGTAAGCAGTTTCCCATGGAGTTGGGTGAGAGATAGGCTATCCAGATTTGCACTGGAGCGTAGGACAATGGTGTATGTGTCCCATCTCTCAGGCAGTGATCTGAGGAATCTGTTGTTCATCTGGCTGTTAGTATACTCATGCTTGACCATTTTCAGCTCAGAGATCAAGCAGGAGAAACGCTCAAACTGTTGAGTCAGTGTCTCACCCTTCCTATGAGAGAATGTCTCATATTGTTGGGCGAGGATTTCTCTGTTGTTTGCTAAGACCTCATCAGTTCCTCCGAATTGTTCCTTCAAAGCATTCCAGAGGTCATGAGCAGTTTCATGATGCATAAGCCCAGAATAGATTTCATTCGGCAGTGCCATGGCCAGAATTCCATGGGCTTTAGCATCAATCTCAAACAGTTTACGATCTTCATCTGAGTATTGCTCCTTCTTCTTCGGAACCATTTGATTGGTCTCCGGATTGTTCACCATAGGCTTGTGTGGACCGTGAACCACAGATGTCCAACAACCTGAACTGTTAACAGACAGGTGATGGAGCATTCTTCGTTGCCATATGTTATACTCACTCCTAACCAGCATCGGAGGCTTGGTTGAGGAGCCAGTATTGTGAGGATCATTAGATGGAGTAGTCATTCTCAGATTCAAACCAAATCAATCAAGTTTCAAAAGATTTAGCACAAAAACACAACAAACTCAATAAGAACCAAGAAGAAACTCAAATTAAATAACCAGAAGCAGCAGAAAATCAATCTTTATAACCAATTCTTGCACATATGCTAATTCGATCAAACTATAGATATCAAAATAGCAGTTTCAATGATCAATTGTTAAACCGATCAATGATTAACCAGCTCTGATACCATTTGTTAGGATCAGTGATCTAAGTTTGATCAATTAGAGTTGAATCACAGCGGAATTAGAGCAAGAATTAAGCAAATATAGCAAGAACACAATAAATATTCAATGGAACAGTACACGGTTATATAGAAATAGGGTTTTCTGCAAAGGGATAATAACATTCATGCACACATGCTTCGGTATGGCGGCTGCTAGGTTTTTCTAAGCTGCACGATTACAATTAGGTCAGCATTCCTTATATAAAGGAATGTGACGTCTGCTGATGTCACTTGATAGTGACGTCTAACAGAATTATTACAAACTACTGAAAGTAAGCAAACTACTGAGAATGTTCACAACAACTGAGAACATCTCAGAGTATTCTAAGTACACGAAGAAACATAAAACTACTGAAACTACAAGTACAGAAAAGAAAATACAACTACTGAAAGGAAACCATCACAACTACTGAAGAGGTCTTCTTCAGCTGTTGTGACAATCATCTGAAACTTGGTCTTCAGTCTTTGTCCAGCCTTGTGTTTCAACTTCATTTCACCAAACAACACAATCTACCACCTTAGACTCATCAACAAACATTCTAACATGATCCTAACATCATAAACATGCTCAATTAACAATATCCAATGATCTACATAAATAAGTTTCCCTTTCGAGAAAGTAACACCCAAAACCAATCAAACATCCAATTCTTCGTGAATTCACCAACTTTATGCCTAATCAAGTCCATAACAAACATCTAGACCTGACTAACATCATTAATTCATCATAATTCATCAATCTCATACATAAAAGTTCCTATTAATAGTAAGGTATGAACAACCACTCAAGTTCAATCATAGATTCATCAATATTACACCTAATCTAGTTCATAGCATTCATAATCATCCATTTAACATCAACAATTTATCAAAACATGAATTCTCATGAATAAAAGTTTCCACTTTTGGTAATGTATGAACTAGATAACAAAATCATGAATTTCTTGCATAATCTACATAGATTAACATTCATACAACATAACTAACATCATATCATCATCAAATCATCATCAATTTTGACATTCATCACAAGTTTCAGCCTAGGGTTCATCAATAATCAAAAACCATGAAAATCCAATAAAACTCTAACCTTTAAATGTGCAAAGATGATGATTAACACTTGTAACACTTGAATCCCAATCAAAATCGACTTGTTTGTGCTTGTTCTTGATCAAAATCGCAGAGGGGAGGGGAGAGGGGGTGTTCGGCCGAATGGGGGGGTTTGGGGGCTAGGGTTTGCTTAATTTTGGTAATATTTAGTTTTATGGTAATTGCAAAATAACCCTCCTTAATCACTTTTTGCAAAAATTGATTCTTTTAACATTTTTAACAATCTTTAACTACAAAATATAAGTATTATTAACCAACAATAATAATCATGTATAATTTCCACTAGCTACAAAACACATGAAATAAATATAACACGTTGTCACGTTATCAACTAAAATTCACAAATAATATTTAAAATTTATAAATCACATAACCACAAACTAATAATCAACATTATTAATCAAGTTATTATAAGATAGCCATTGTTAATTATTAAGTAGTCCCAACGTTAAACGACAACTAGTGTGTGCTCACGACACGTGTATGCAAGACCTAACAGAACTAACGAAGTTTGGTAACGGGAAATTACCGGATGTCACAGATATGAACGATGTCAATGATGTCGTCAATGATGATGTGAATGTTGGATTTGAAGAAGTTTTGGAGGCCGTCTTCAAACTATGTTAGTTTTCAAAAAAAATTTAGTATAACAATATATTATATTTATATTTCTTAGTACTAATGTGTTACTTACAATCGTTTTTAGTTTTTGGGAGATGATATGTTTGATGATAATATTGCAGGCCCTTGTACCAACTTGGTTAGATTTGAAAACATTTTATATAACAATTAATATATACATATATAAATTACTCTATTTTTATATATCTGTACTTATAACGTGCTAATGTTTAATCGTTTTTAGTTGCGATCTGTGGTGCCACAAGTACACCAAACCACACCAGAAAACATGTTATAAACCACACCCATGCAAATCCAACCTGTAAACCAAACTGCACCCGCACCCGAAGATCATCCTACATCCCAAGTACAACCCGAAACAATACCTTCTCCCCAACGCCCCCCGACCCAAATTTGTTGATCCCGAGTTAGTTTTGGCCATAGATAAAGTCAAACTAACCCGTAAACCGTTTCAAAGCATGTTTGAGGAATTATTTTTGGCCGTTAGGAAGAAGCTTGCAATTATTGTTGATGCACCTCATGGATGTACCCCGAGCCGAAAACGCAAGCTATTCCATTAACCGATGTGGCACAAATATTCATCAAAGATTGGCTTGACATGTCAATACTTCATTGGTTTGCAATGTAAGTTGTTATTACAAGTTTGGTGTAACATATCATGCATTAATTGTAGTTTAATAATATAATCTACTTCTTTAATGTCAAATCTTAAAATTGTGATTTCATTTCTTTTGATTTAAGGCATTTCTATGAAACTCGAAAGTTCAAATGCCCTTTTTTTGACCCAACCGAAATAGAGGCTCAAAAATGTATTCGTCAAAATGATGAAGTTCAAACACACATAATTAGCGTATCTCAACATCATATGGATAAACGTTTCATTCTTGCACCTTACATTCAAAGGTAATATATACCATCATACAATGATATATATATATATATATATATATATATATATATATATATATATATATATACACACACGCTAACTTTTATTTTTGTAGTAATCATGGGTGCTTATCATTATGGATACATTTTTTGTAACACCCGAAACTTCGGTCAAATAAAAAGAAAATAAAAGTATCAAGAAGAAAGCAAAAAGAAGCCAAAGATGATGGGTGTTTTATGTAAAAGTACACAAAAGTCAAAAGTTCACTTTATATGGGCATGGCTGCCCATATCACTCCTGCTGCTACTGTGTTCAACCGAATCAGAAGAAGAAGAAGCTGAATTCGATTTCTCTCGGTTTCAAGGAGAAGAAGAGGCTGATTCTCGCTTGTGGTTAGTGTTCTTTGTATTTTATGGTTCGGTTTGTTGGGTTTTGGCATGAAACCGATTCATATGTGTTTATGTGTTTTGTTGTCTGTTTTTCCTTGTTTTAGGCGTTTGAACTCTTGTGCACACGAGTTTGGAGGAGTTTTGCTTGTTTGCTGCACTAGGTGAGTTCTAGACCCTGTTTTTATGTGTTTTAAACTTCTTTAGGGCTGAAAATGCATGTTTAAAAGGTTTTACAGCTGTTTTATGCTTCACCGTATATATATGGGTGTTTGTGTTTATGCTTTATGGTGGTTTATGTGTTGTTGATAAGCATCATTGGTTACAAACTGTTGGTGTTTTCGTGGTTGTATGCCTGCTCTAGATATTTAGCATGTTAGATCTATGATAAGGATTGGTTAGATCGAGGATTGGGGACTGAATAATTGCATAATTGCATTAGCAGGTTGGTTAGTTCATCCGCATTTAAGTACTTGTTCATGCGCATTGTTGTTTGTTCATCCGCATTTGTAGTTGCTTATGCACCCAAGTGTTCTTCCGCATTTCTTTTATTCAAGCGCATTTGCTACAGTGTTCATGCGCATTTGTTTCAGTCATTCGCATTTGTTCTACCAGCATTTAGTTGGACACTTGAAATAATCTGAAGGCATTCATCCGCATTAGTATTGTTCATCCGCATTAGTATTGTTCATCCGCATTAGTATTGTTCATCCGCATTAGTATTGTTCATCCGCATTTGTCTAAGGACTTAGGATTTTTCCGAAGCTTGGGAAGTAGAATGTAGCGGTAAGTTCTGGAATGGTTTGCTGGTTCATGTCTGTTGTGGGCTGTTGTTGATGCTTTATACTATGTATAATGTGACTTTACGTGGTGTGTTTATATTTGTATGCGTAAAGTATTATCGTAAAGAAAGTGAAAGATTAATGTTAATAAAGAAGTGGAACATAAGAAAAGTATGAAAATTCTTGCAAGCAAAGGTTGAGGTGAGTGACTGTGTTGTCACAAAATACTTGTAGCAAAAGTTGAGGTGAGTGACTGTGTTGTCACAAAAGACTTGTATGCCAAGGTAAGGTGAGTGACTGTGTTGTTGTAGGAACCTCTGAGGTTAAGAGGCTGATGCAACCAAAGGATCAATCAAAACATGCCAAAACAACCAGGTCTTCCAACATGCACTAAGGAACAAAGAAGAACTAGCTTCGGAAGTTTACACACTCAAGAAAAATGCTAAGTGTAAAATCTTCCGAAGCCAATGTTCAGAAGAAACTACTAAGGAAACTTTACACGAAGTGTCAAGTCTTCCGAAGCCAAAGACTCAACTCTTCCGAAGGTTATAGATGAAGTCTTCCGAAGCTCTCAAGACAAAGTCTTCCGAAGCTGAATAAAGATAAGACTGATTACTTTAGAAGAAAGAGAAAATACACCTTTTTCTGTCAACTTTATCATAAAGCAACATCCTGTCCGCTGCATGCTCCGGTGGTTCACCAACTATCATAAGTTGGTAAAACCTCCATGCTTTATGATAAAGTAGATAAGGTCTTTGTCTGCAAGTTTCTGTATTTGTTTTCTGTTTGGCTTTTTGTAATAGGAAAGTCAGTGGGCTATGGCCTGTCATAGTCACTAGTCAAAAGGCAATCTGCCTTTTGACTTTAGGCTGATCTTGTTGTCTAGATTAGTCACATCCAACTGTCTTTTTGCATATTGACGGTTGTTGGTTTAGTATAAAGAGTTAAAGTTTATTGTATTTCATATATCAGTGCAAACACTTGTAATAGAACTGAAGAAGCAATATACTACTACCTTGAAAATTATTTTCTTGTGTTCTTACTCTTACTTTACTTGTGTTGTGCATTGTATCATCTGCTTAAAGTTCTAAGTTCCCCATTTGAATTGTTAAGTGATCCTAAAGATCCTCCTAAGTGTGTTAACTAAGTGCAAAGTCCCTTTTTAACAGACTTGTATGCCAAGGTTGAGGTGAGTGACTGTGTGTCACAACAGACTCGTAAGGGGTTTAATCCATGAGATTGAACCGAAAAATGTCGTGATGCTCACCCCGATACTGTGACGGTCTTCGGACATGAGGTGGGGGTGTTGCAAAAAGAGATGGGGTCCTTGTCGCGTACCCCGGTACTGTCGGTCTTCAGACATGAGTAGGGTATTGCATGAGACAGGATCCAGATTATAGTGAAAGATAATGAATGAATGAATACGTGAGTTAATGAAAGATAATTAAGTCTATACCTTGATGTATGTATGATGAATGCTCACGTGTGAAGGAAAAGAAAGTATTTTATTGAAAGGGGTATTTTCATATATAAGTCCTACAAGGTATTTTAAATGTTTTAAAACTAGAACTCACTCAGCAACGCTGACTTTTATGCATTTTCAATTGGCAGGTAATTGTTGCTGAGGATGGCACGCGGGGGAAGCTACTCGGCAGGGCAAGATTGGCATCCATTCATCTTTAATGATATTGTTGTTTTGTAATGCAACGTAACAGGGTCTTTTGTAATTCAAGAAAACAATGATGTATTGCTTAACAACGTTAATTATTAATAGAATGAATGGTTTTTATTAATTTAATTTTCGCTGCAATATTTTATGAAATGTGTGATGTTTTATGTTTTATGCTGTGATTGACCAACTATGAGGTCTCCGGGATCGGGGCCTTACATTTTTGCATTGCGGGTACGTTGTGGACTCCAAGAAAAGCGAGGGAAAAGGCGTGAAACAATATCGTCTTATTCAAATACTACAAGAAATTTTTGGAAAAGAGAAAAGAAATGATCCTAAAGTGTGGAAATGGGCAATGGTTAACGTATGCGATCCATCAATGCTTATAATTGATTAGAAAATAATTTCTCTAAATTGATTTGAATAAAACAAGTGTTTGCAACAAAAAGGTGATTGGGAATGTGGCTTGATGGTTATCAAGCATATGATGGACTTTGTCAATCATGTTCAGCATGATTTCCTCATTCGTGTAAGTTTTTATATATTTTATTAAAGAAAATAGTAGATTATATACTTACAATTTTTTTATATATTTGTTTTTAGTTATGGAATACACAAGGGATTATTCCAACGGAAGAGCTTAATGATTTAGTCATACAATGATTTCGGAAGTGATTGACAAGCGTTTTAGTTAAAACGGTGATGTTTCTGTTTTATTTATGTTGACTTGATGATATTATCTTGAGAATTTTTGGCGTATATACGTGCTTTATGTCTAGATATCGTATATTGAATTGACTTTGAACGTTTGATACACAATGTATGATACTTTAATATATGAAACATTTGATAAGCAATCTTATAATTTTTGGTTGATTGAGCGGTTTGTACAGGAAAATATTTCTGGATATTAAACAATAAACTTTTTTTCTCATTATTTGAACATAAGGAGGGGTTTAAAAACCGCCCCTTATTGATGTACATAAGGGGGGTTTAAAAACCGCCCCTTATTGATGTACATAAGGGGGTTCAAAAACCGCCCCTTATCAATGTACATAAGGGCGGTTCAAAAACCGCCCCTTATGAAAACCGCCACATATGAAAATATATCATAAGGTGCGTAGCCATATGGGGCGGGCTAAAAACCGCCCCTTATGGCCAAATTACCCGCCCCTTTTGCCCCTTTTTGTAGTAGTGGAAAAACGTATCACAATCATATCGTTATAGTGTTATTGTGACGTCAAGGGAAGGGGTGCGCCTACTGTGTCTTGCTGCAACACCATCTCGATTCTTGATAAATAAGCGTTGAAAGTTTTAAGTACAGACATGTAAAACCTACGATAAATGTATGTGGCAATTGTATCTTTGTTGTTTCATAAACAATACGGAAGGGTTAACTTCATGAAACAATGCAAGAGGATGGTGATCACCTTTGATCAAGCTTGATCATAATATGCTAGAAAATATAAAGAACATCATGAACCTCGTCATGGGTATAAGAGATTTTTTTATGACTATCATCCAGTGTGAGAATAAGTATTTATGTATGGAAAATAAGCAAAAGCAGAGAATATTTGAGAGTTAGAGAGTGGTGATGTGCATGTGTTTACTTATTTTTTGAGTTAATTATATGAAAGGTTATTGTTCTTAAGCCTGATTTCACTTTTAATTCATAGGTTTGATAAATTACAAGGTCGGTCCAAACGTTTAAAAACATATCACAAATGGTCTCTATTATGGATGGTCGTTATCTATTTCTATTTAACCTTTTAAGAATAACCATTATTCCCCTATTTAAAAAATCAAATAAAACAACATAATGGGACCACATGTAATTAACTCAAATAAATACTACATTTAGACTTTCCCTTCCAGGCTTCCGTTATCGGCACTCCCAGGCTTCCATAATGGGAGTCCCAGCCGCTTTCGTAGCTCGCATCGCTGGCTGCCAACAACACGATGGACATATGAGGGCATAAATGTGTTTAACAAGAAACCAGCTCATTGTTTGAAGAAAGCTCCCACGGTTCATAAAAAATAAAACTAAGTGTACCATTTTTGACTTAATACATTGTCGTCTCCTAAGGCTGGCAATTTCTAACACGGATATGTTGCTACGACACGATACAATACGAAATTAACAGGGTTTATATTTAAGCTTAACAGGTTTCGTGTTTTAAACAGATCGACATGTTAAGACATGTAAAAGTTCGTGTCTAAAGATGTTAAATACAAATTTAGCCTGTTAAGAAACTTGTTTATAATTTGTAATTTTAAAAATAATTAAATATACATCTTTGTTCTTTATTTATACTAATAAATCAAAATAATTTTGGTCATATGTTATCTTCTCATAATTATTTTATCACATGTTATTCTCTTACAACTATTTTAACACATGTTATTATCATAGGAAGTTAACTATTTAATGATAATATTAAATGAATTATGTTGTATATCCATCCCAAAATGTTAAACAAAATTTTAATAAATGAAAATCAGGTTTTCTTATCAAAAAACGTGTGAAGTTTTTTTAATATAAAGAAGTGTTTAAAAAATAACATTGTCTAAAAATAACTTTTTTATAAAAAATAGAATGTTTAAAAAACAATTTTTTTACAAAAAGTTTTTTTAGATGAAAGTTTAAGAAAAAGTTGTTATTACTTAAGGTAGTTAATTATATACAATTTCAATAATAACTTATCTCACATTTTTTTATAGTTTTTACATATCGATTAATAACCCCTAATTTAATATTACTATTTAACCCGTGTGATACACGGGCTTTCTAAACTAGTATATAATAAAAGAAAAGAGTTTTGCCATTTTTCATCATAGTAAACACCCTTAGCCATATGTCAAATTTTTAAACAAATATTGCCACTTGTTATCATACTAAGTACTCTTTTTAAACTCCTAAATTTTATCTTAATTTGTTTTCCTAAAATATAACCTTTCTAAAATTTTAATCAATTTCATTTATATTTTAAATTTTCTCTTAAATGTCAAAATGGAAACAATTATTTGTATACTTCTACATTTCCTCGTAATTTATTTTTGGAAAATAAAAGGCCATTTTGTAATATATGGATAATGATCTTAAACGAAAACTATGGTAAACGGTCTGAATTTTCAAACATAATGATAAGGGATTAGTTTTCCACAATTTCATTTTATATACAATCACAATACAATTTATATTAACATGTTTCTTCACGTTTGCACCTAAGTTTGTTATAACATTTTATTAATTTTATATTTTAACAATTTATTGGCTTTCACCTTTACATATTTATAAAATTGATATATGTACATAACATTGAAAATTAAAATTTTCAATTAACACGTAATAAACATTTGAAAATTGCACCAAAATAACACTTAGTTTTCATCTTTTTGCTTTTACAAATTATATTTTCAGTGTTTAGATCAACATATTTATGATTTATTATTTCATATTCTTTTTCATTCATCTTTATCTATCCCAATATTTAAACTTTTATAAAAATAATTAATAAAAAATTATAAATTATTTGACATTTCTACTAATATAAGTCAATTAAGTAATATAGAAAAAGTTTTATTAACGACCAATTTCATGTATTATTTTCATTTATATGTTAAATTAGAAATCAATGTAAACATGAAAACAATAATTTATAAAATCCTATATTTTTTTTTAATCGTTTTTCTAAGTCAAAACCGAAATCTTATATATATGTAGAATATTTGAAATTTAAATGAAATTATGATAAGCAAAAACTTAATTTATAAAAATGATAGTAGTATTTTGGGAATTAGTTTTCCACAACTGTTAGTACTTTTTTTCATTTTTATGTGATATGTAACTTACTTCTAATATTTATTTACTTTTCACATTCTTATATATTATATTTTACTAAATAATATTTTATATTTATTTTTCACAAACCGTGTAATACACAGCGCTTTAGCCTAGTAATATTATAAAGAAAATCCTACTTGATCCTTTATACCCACATTACAATACCGCTCCCTTGTTCTCATCCTCATCATCTCACTTCCTTCGTCCTCATCATCAAAGTCGACATCCGGTGAGACGGCGATGGCGTTCCTATGATCGTTATCAGCCAAGCAACCATTGATATCATCTAGTGCTCGGTTGTTTGCTCGAATCCCGCTCTAAAATCTATTGCGCGGCTGCTCGTGCAAATCCACAACTCACAGCCACCATAGTCGACCGCCACTATAGTCGACTTCCGTCATCCTCACCATCACCATCGTCGGTCACAGCCCAACGCCACCATAGTCGACTCACCATCACCACCATAGTTTAAATCTGGTAAGATCTCATATTGCTAACTTTTTGTTTGAGTTAGTACTCACCATCACCACCATAATATATGTAACTTTGTGTTTTTAATTTCCACAACAATTACAAAATCTCATAATGGTGTTTTGTGCTATTGAATTAAAATTAGAAGATGTTTTTTACTAGCATGCTTTATAAGTTTATTGAAGTCTACATAATAATAATTGTTAGATATTTGATTTTCTCGGTGATAAGCTTGTTATCTATGTTTTGAATTTTTCATGGACTCATTTAACTGTCGGTTGGGTTTTATATTGTAGATGGATTCTGATTGAATCAAAGTTGACCTAGAGAAGGTAGCTCACAAAATATAAATATGGAAGATAACTAGGTTATGTCTATGGAAGATATACAAAATTATAATGATAATAGTTCGGGGGCAAAGAGAAAACAAAAGAAATATATGTTGTGTGAAATTACTTTACCAAACTTAAACAATTTTTAATAGGTGGAAAGACTCAATGCAAATGCAACATATGTAAGCATGTCTTCATATATGATAGCAAGAATGGTACATGTAATCTCAAAAGACACATGATTGGTTGTATTGGTAATGTATTTCAAGAGGATGGTCAAATGCTTTTTAATAATGACATGGCATTAAGGTCATCTAGATTTGATGAAACCAGTTCCGTATAAGGCTTGTGGCTGCCATGGTTATGCATGAACCACCATTGTCATTTGTAGATTATAAGGGTATTAGAGACTTGTTTACATACATACAACCCAATCTGAATATTATTACCAAACACACAAAAAGATCTGATTTATATAAAATGTATAAGAGAGAAAAAGGAAAATTTTAAAAGCATGCTTATAGAATCATAGGGAATGTTATGTTTAACTTCAAATTTATGGACTTTTATTGCTACTGATGGTTATTTAGCAATTAAATGGAACTGATATATGAAAAATGGGTGAGTTTTACTATTTTCTTTCATGCCACCACCTCAAACCGGCATTGTGTTATCTGAAAAAGTTTTTTTCAATTCTAGTAGAATGAGCTTAGAAAAATCTTTTGTGTCACTTTAGATAAACTTCTTCTAATGACACTTTTGTTGGGTTATTGAGAAAACAATTGATAATGACCCCTATTTCTAATGAATTTTTTTTCATTTGAGGTGTTATGCATATATTTTAAATTAGATTATGCTTGACGGACTTAAGGAAATTAATGAGTGTGTTTACGAATTTAGAGAGAGCATCAAGTATGTCCAAGGATCACAAGAAAGAAAGCAAAAGTTTTTAGATTGTCTTAAGTTGCTTTCTTTAAATCCAAAAGAAGAGTCAAGGCAAGACGTTCCTATTAGGTGGAATTCTACATTTTTGATGCATGATAGTGTCATTGATTAATGTCATTTCTTTTTTCATTTAAAATTAAGTGATTTGAATTTAAGACAGTGTCTCCTCGCCACCCTACTGCCATTGTCATCGGTTCTTCCAAGAACTCTAGGGCCACTCCGACACCTAGATCGTAATCACCAATCAACCCCAAAATTAACACTCCATGGACTCTCCTAATGACCTGTCGTTGGGGTCATAAAAAAACCTAATTAACCTAGGTAACTAGGGTAAGTCAGGTATCGTATCCACGGGGAGCATGTGGTTAGTGTTACACGATTCGTTTGATTATTAAACTAACTTACTAATTTTGAAAACTGAACTATTGTCTCTTGACTGTAAATGGATGTGGATGAGATTAACTAAAAATATTACTTTAATAAACAAAACAAAACTTGGACTTGGTTTGGAACTATTGAGATGAAAGAGATAACAACCAGGTTTCAAGAATGTAATTGAATACACGGTTTATGTTTCATCTAATCTTGAATCACATGGACATAACTTGTTTATCATATATGTTGAATGGTAATTACCAACTCGATATCCGATTATGCAAATTAATTAGTAAACTAACTAATGCCATAATCTAGAAACTTTATTTGCAATCACCGATTAATGTTGATAACCTAATTACTACTCAATGGTTAACAATATAAAACTGATAACTTAATAAGTAATAATCAAATCAACTAACACGAATCTTAAATCAACACATGATTCAAAACACATAAACGAATAAAAGTTGTTAAACAATCAAAGTTTATGTCTTGACTAGGTAAGAACATAAGAAAACATAATCAAATCACAAACCATCCACCCGGGGATGATCACGGATGTTTAGCCTTGCATCTTTATCATAATCTCTTCAATCTTCAACTTGGGCATATGAATCATTGATCAACTGATGATTAAAGAGAGTTCCAAAGGCACCAAATAGTCTAAAGATTCGTTCTTAGGGTTGGAGGCAAGTCTCCCTTCGAAACCCTAATGTTAGGGTTTAAATAGGTTTTAAAATTTGAAACAATCCTCAAAATATCATGCTAGAATGTAACTTACGGCCTATAGGCCATAGGTTACGGCCTACCTTCAACCAGACGGCCAAACCTCCTGTCTTACGGGGTTCACAGACGGACTTAGCATAGGGCCGTAAATTACGACCTCAAGTCGTAGCTTACGGCCTCCCTGCAGTTTGCACAGTTGTCTTTATTTTCAGCACCTTTCAAACCGTAGTCTTGCTGTCCTTTGTATCCTTCTCAAATAATTTCCGTTAAGCTTCATTTAACTTACATTTCAAACATGTAACAAAGTAATACCATTTGATACATAATGGATATTAAAAAAATGTAATATTAACTATGATACATGCATGCATTATACCCAATTATCACATCCCCATGCTTATTATTTTCTTGCCCCTAAGCAAACTTGCTCATAACACTACAACTATCATTAGACAAATACGATCCAGCCATGTATTCACCTTCTGTTAGCTAAGGTCCCAAGTAATACCCAACTCACAGTTTCATATCTCAAGCTATAGCTTTGTAAGCAAACATATTACTCTTTAAAATATGATCTATCTAACCAAGCCTAACAAGCTTTCTAATCTTCTCTATGTGTGACATCCAGTAATTTTCCGTTACCAAACTCCTTTAGTTCCGTTAAGTCTCGCATACACGTGTCGTGAGCACACACTAGTTTTTGTTGAACATTGGTGACTTAATAACAATTATCTATGATAAACAGATAATGATTTAACTAATAATGTTGATTACTAAGTTGTGCTTATATGGTTTATAGATTTTAAATATTAATTGTGAATTTTATGTTGTAACGTGACGACGTGTTATATGTATTTCATGTGTTTTGTAGCTAGTGAAATTATGCATGATGATTATTGCTGATCAATAATATTTGTGTTTAGAAGTTAAAACCTTTTAAAAAGTGTTAAAAAGATTAGCTTTTATAAAATATAAACAATAAGGGTTAAGTTTGTAATTGTCTAAAAACAAAATATTCCTAAAATTAAACCCTAATCCCTCCCACAACCCCCACAATCGGTCGCGACCTCCCCACCCTCTCTCCCTTGTGATTTTCGATCAAGAACAAGCATCAAGCATTGGTTTGATCGAGTTTCAAGAATTACAACACGTTAGCAAGTTCAATTATTGGCCATTACGCTATTAAAGGTTAGATTTTTATGAGTTTTTATGGTTTTTGGGTGTTGGTCGAACCCTAGTTCGAAATTGATGCTAGAATGTTGAATTTTGGTTGTTTGATGATTGTATGATGTTAGTTAGATTGTATCGATGTTGGTTTAGGTGGATAAAAAAAATTGTGGTTTTGATACGATGTTCATACCTTACTAATAATAGTAACTTTTGTGCATGAACTTCATGAATTGTTGATGGATTGATGATATTATGATGTTAATAATGTTGTATGAATGTTGGATTATGATAATTATGCAAGAAATCCATGAATTGATCATGTAGTTCATACATTGCTATAAGTAGAAACTTTTGAATATGAGATTGTGAATTATGGTGATTTGATGAATGTGATCATGTCTAGATAATAGTTATGGACTTGATTAGGCATGATGTTGATGAATTCATGAATGAATTGAGTGTTAGATTGATTCTGGGTGTTACCTTCCCGAAAAGGAAACTTTATTTATGTAGATCATTGGATATTGTTAATTGAGCATGTTTATGATGTTAGGATCATGTTAGAATGTTTGTTGATGATATCTAAGGTGGTAGGTTACGTTGTTTGGGTTGTACGAATACTTGATGCACAACCTTGAAAATTTGACTTTTATGAAATATACATGATAATGGATGATGTATGATGAGCTTTATAGCACTTAAGGGTTTGTAATGTGGCATACATGAATAACTTGTGTGATAACCATGTATGGTGGATTGCTATACTTGATTAAACAAGAATTTAACTTGACATGTCACCAACGGGTCAAACGGGTCAACTTGGTCAAATGTGTCTTGTTTTCCAAAACCTTGAATCAATGTGTTTATTGAGCACTTGGGGTTGCTAAAGATTCTATGTACACGTACTTATGTACTTGCGTGTTCTAGGTAACCTCTAAGGTTGTCTTTCCGCTCACCGTTAACTTTTATTATCGTTCGTTTGCACACCAGGTGAGTTCAATGCCCCACTTTTACTTACTTCTCTTTTTGGGGGAGAAAGCATACTTGTTTTTAATACACTTTACTGATATAACATGTGTTTGGTAAGACATAGTGGGTTATACCATAGAAAGTTCTCACACTTTCTTTTCGTTAATTTAGGAATCTAGCGGGAAATCTTGGGTAGTACTACTGGGTCTGACAAGCCCCACCCGTGTGACCGGAAGTCAACGGGTGCAATATTGTCCTAAACTACTAACAGCGTCACGACCTGGTATGTCGTGGCGGGAGGAAAACAGACAAACATAGTCAGATTCGATCGCGAAATCACTATTGTTCTTTACTAATGAAATTAGACTAGCTATCTATTCCAATGCACTTGTTTATATATATCTTTACTAACGCTACTGCTTATGATTGATTACAAACTCTTGAACTCACCAACCATCATGTTGACACTTTTAGTATGCTTTTCTCAGGTCATTTCTAGCAGCTGCCCATAGGAGCACGCACGTGTCAAGCATGTTTTGTTCAAACATTGTTTACTTTTAATTTAGCATTTACTTACGTATTTTGGTTTGGGCGTGTGTTTTACGCAGTTTACTTTTAGTACCTTGTGTTTGGGTTATTTACATAAATGCTTCCGCAAATATTTTAAAGTTTTAAACTCTGATTTGTTTAAATGTTGCATATAGAGTCGTTCTGAGTAACTAATGACTGAGACCTGGTTTGTTCACACGCCTTGCGGTAAAACCCCGTACGTGGAAATTGAGGGTGTGACAGATTGGTATCAGAGCCAAGTTATAGGGAACTAGGTTGCATACATACTAGACTATAACCGCACTGTTTGTTAGTTACTCGTCACTTATTCCTTACTGTATACTCATTGGCATACACGTCACGTACCTCGCAGCATGGCATCGTCATCAAGAGCTCTAGGCAAGAGACCTGCACGATCTGAGTCACCTCCTCCTCCTCCTGTACCTGATAGGGGATCAGACTGGCCTCGACATCCTTACCCCTCTGAAGAGATGGATTGGGATCAGCATTCACATTACCCGAGCGCGATCCTCCACAGAACTGGAACTTCTATCCTACCTATATACACCGCATGGTTTACAGGGAGCGTGTACTAGCTGTAGCTCCTACCCGACCTAGGACTAGGTCATCGACAGCCTCTACATCACCTACTCTTCCTTCCCTAGACATCCCTCTCGAGCAGGCGATCGCAGCTTTAGTGGCTACGTTGGACACTGAGCGACAGTGCATTAGAGGACTCACTGATGAGAACTCCACTCTATGATATGAGATGCGTCAGTTGCATTTCTAGGTAGAGACGCTTCAGGAGCGACTCTCGATGGCCATTGGTGGGCATCATACCCTGGCAGGCAACGTTGTAGCACTTACTGAACGCTCAAGAGCACCACAACATAGTGATCGATGATAGATTTGCTGATCTGGAGGCACAGCTAGAGGCGCTTCAAATTGCTGAAGCCCCTGCACTTGAGGAAGATCCTAGTGAAGAAGACCCAGAGGAGGAACCTGAAGAAGAACCGGAAGAAGTCCCGGAGGAAGATGAACCAGCAGAGATGGAAGAGGACATTGATGGATCTGACGTGTTGGATTGATTCTACATTTATATGACTTGGACTATATAGTGTTTCTTTTCTTTTGAAACCTATATGGGAAGGGTTGTTTCCCTCCCAACTAAAAAACTAAAATTCTGACATTGATAGAATATTTTATGACTCATTTACAATTTATTTGTCTTTGGTTATTATTTTGGTTATAAACGTTGTGGTTGTGACAAATTCATTATTTCTTATTATTTACTGTACTTCAATGAGATAAATATGTTGGATGTTACTCATTATTGTATTTGAATGTAAAGTGAAATATGGACGGACGCGGTAGAGGACGTGGGCGTGGCCGTGGACGTGGTGCCGGTGGACGTGGTACCGGTGCTAAAACATGATCCCCGCTGAGTTGGCCGCTCTGATTAATGAACATGTACAGGCGGCAGTGGCTACTGCACAAACTGGACAGCCAGCAGGTAAATGATACAAGTAGCCTAACCAATATCTTAGTTGCTCGTCTGGGCTACCCAACTAATGTTTTGGTTTGTCGGAATAGGACCCCCACACTGTACCTAAAAATCCTTCATGGATTGTAAGCCTCATACCTACAGCGGAACCGAAGGATCTGTGGGACTAGTACGATGGTTTGAGAAGACCGAATCCGTCTTAGCAAATTGTAACTGTCTGCCAGCCGATCAAGTGAAGTACGTAACTGGAACTCTTGAAGGCGCAGCCCTCTCCTGGTGGAATGCCCAGGTACAAATGCTGGGTCAGGCGATGGATAACGACCTACCTTGGGTCAAGGCGATGATGACAGAGAAGTATTGCCCTCGAGATGAAGTGCAGAAGCTAGAAGTTAAGTTCTGGCAACTCAAGATGCAAGGTTCCAAAATTGAGGCCTATACTACACGGTCTCATGAATTGTCAACACTGTGCCCGAGAATGGTTAATGAAATGCATAAAAGGATTGAGCATTACATACGTGGATTGGTTCCAGAGATACAAAGTATGGCGACTGCTGCGAACCTCCCTACTATTCAGCAGGTTATTCGATTGGCTCACAAGCTTACTGACCAAGTGGTAGAGCAGGGAAAGCTACCCAAACGGGGCGCGGTGGCTAGCGTACCCAATAACAAACGTAAGTGGGAGAATACTAGCAATAAGGGCTCATCCTCTAGCAACCAACAACAGCAGCAGCAGCAGCAACAAAAGAGGTTTGACAACAATCGTAGTTTCAATCAGTCATCTTCTTCAAATCAGGGACAAGGTGGATACGTGGGGAAGTATCCCAAATGTAACCGATGCAACTACCACCACACTGGTAGGTGTGACAATTTTTGATGCCAGCGTTGTGGTGGTGAATTGATAAAGAAGCCCCAACAACCTCAAGAAACACCAAAACATTGTTTTGAATGTGGAAAGGAAGGACATTATAAGAGAAATTGTCCTCAGTTGAAGAAGAACGAGAATGGTGCTGGAAATTGTGGAAACAACAACAACAATAAAGGCAATGGTGACAATAACTGTGGCAACAATGGTGGAGCTAAATGGAGAGCCTTCGTCATGGGTTCAGGTGAGGCTCTAAATGACCCTACTACTGTTACTGGTAAATTTTCTATTACCGGTCTATTTGCTACTGTATTGTTTGCACTGGAGCTGATAGAAGTTTTATCTCTACTAAGTTTAGTAGCCTCTTAAGTGATATGCCTTCTCCGTTGGAATCTAAATATACGATAGAATTAGCTGATGGTAAGCAAATTCACATGACACACATCCTTAAGGGTTGCAAGATAGAACTTGCTGGTCATACTTTTGACATCAACCTCATGCCTGTTACGCTTGGGGTTTCAATGTAGTCGTGGGCATGGATTGGCTTTCCGAGAAGCAGGCGGAAGTCATTTGCCATGAGAAGGTTATCCGCATTCCTCTCCTGGATGGGGAAATCCTCTCGGTTAAGGGCGAGAAAGGTGGTGATATAATAGGCATCATATCCTTTATGAATGCGCAGAAGTGGCTACGTAAGGGTCGCTTAGCTATATTAGCCCTTGTCACTAACAAGAAACCGGAAGAAAAGAAGATAGAGGACATTCTGGTCATTCGTGACTTTCCAGAAGTGTTTCCAGAGGATCTGCCTGGACTACCCCCTCATCGTCAAGTTGAGTTCCAGATTGATTTGACTCCCGGAGCCGCTCTGATAGCGAGAGCACCTTACCGGTTAGCTCCGAATGAACTACAGGAACTATCTGCTCAACTGCAAGAACTGTTGGATAAAGGTTTTATCTGACCGAGCGCATCCCCTTGGGGAGCACCTGTTCTCTTTGTCAAGAAAAAGGATGGCACATTTCGAATGTGTATCGACTACAGAGAGCTTAACAAAGTTACAATCAAAAATCGATATCGCTTACCTTGTATAGATGATTTGTTTGATCAATTGCAAGGGTCAAGCTACTAATCTAAGATTGATTGAGGTCTGGTTATCATCAACTAAGAGTTCGAGAGGAAGACATCTTGAAGAAAGCATTCCGCACACGTTATGGTCATTATGAGTTCTTGGTCATGCTATTTGGGTTGACAAATGCACCAGCAGTATTCATGGATCTCATGAATCATGTGTGTAAACCCTATCTTGATCAATTTGTTATTATGTTCATCCATGACATATTTATCTATTCAAGGACCAAGGAAGAACATGAAGAGCGCCTACGCCTAATCTTGGAATTACTCAAAAAGGAACAACTATACGCCAAGTTTTCCAAGTGTGATTTCTAGATACGGGAAGTACAATTTTTGGGTCACATCGTTAACGAGAAGGGAATACATGTTGATCCTGTGAAGATTAAGGCGATAAAGAATTGGTCGGTTCCCAAGACGCCTAGTGAGATACGACAGTTTCTTGGACTGGCAGGATATTATCGACGATTCATTGAGGGATTCTCTAAGATCGCTCAACCTCTTACAGCCTTGACTCACAAAGGAACAATGTATAAATGGGGTGATAGTCAAGAGTCTGCTTTTCAGTTGTTAAAGCAGAAACTGTGTAGCGCACCGATATTGGCATTACCGGAGGGAAGTGATGACTTCGTGGTTTATTATGATGCTTCTATCCAAGGACTTGGTTGTGTCTTGATGCAACATGACAATGTGATAGCCTATGCTTCGAGACAACTAAAAGTACACGAGAAAAACTACACCACTCATGACTTGGAGCTGGGTGCGGTAGTTTTTGCCTTGAAGATCTCGAGACATTACTTGTACGGTACCAAGTGCACTATCTACATCGATCACAAGAGTCTTTAGCATATCTTTGAGCAAAAGGAGTTGAACATGAGGCAAAGACGCTAGGTGGTATTGTTGAATGATTATGATTACGCTATCAAATATCACCCAGGAAAGGCAAATGTAGTTACAGACGCGTTGAGTAGAAAGGAGACTACTAAACCTCGAAGAGTGCGAGCTTTGTAGCTTAAGATTAGCACTCACTTGCCTGAACAAATTATGAGAAGCTCAGACAGAATCCTTGAAACAGAAAACATTGGGTCTGAATCTTTACGGGGAATGGACAAACAGTTTGAAGTGAAAGCGGATGGAATTCGTTATTTCAAGGACAGACTTTGAGTACCTTTGTATGGAAACCTAAGAGACTTGGTTATGATTGAAGCACACAAGTCTAAGTACTCTATACATCCTGGTTCTGATAAGATGTATCATGATCTAAAGACGCACTACTGGTGGCCTAATATGAAAGCAGACGTAGCTACGTATGTCGGTAAGTGCCTGACCTGTTCGAAAGTTAAAGTGGAATATCAAAAGCCATCTGGGTTACTGCAACAACCTGAATTCCTATGTTTAAGTTGAAGCAGATTTCTATGGACTTCATTACTAATTTACCCGAACTCCAACTGCTTGTGACACGATATGGGTGATCATGGATCGATTAACTAAATCCGCTCATTTCTTGGCAATCAAGGAGACGGATAAAATGGATAAACTAACTCGGATTTATCTAAAAGAGATAGTCTCGAGACATGGTGTACCGTCTGGATATGAATACCGCTTATCATCCGCAAACAGATGGGCAAAGCGAACATACTATTTAGACATTGGAGGACATGCTACGTGCTTGTGTGATTGATTTCGAGAAAAACTGGGAAGTTCACATACCATTGGTGGAATTTTCTTACAACAATAGTTATCACACCAGCATCAAGGCAGCACCATTTGAGGCGTTGTATGGGTGAAAGTGTAGATCACCAGTTTGCTGGGCGGAAATTGGTGATAGTCAGCTAACAGTCCCCGAGTTGGTGCACGAGACTACTGAGAAGATCGTACAGATAAGGAACCGTATGCCTGCAGCACGTGACTGGTAGAAGAGCTATGCAGACAAGCGACGGAAATCTTTGGAGTTTCAGGTCGGCGATAAAGTTTTACTGAAAGTCTCATCGTGGAAAGGTGTGATTCGATTCGGTAAAATAGGCAAGCTTAATCTGAGATACGTTGGACCATTTGAGATTCTAGAAAGAATAGGTCCAGTGGGGTATCGATTAGACCTACCTGACTCACTGAGCGGAATTCATAATGTATTTCATGTCTTAAATTTGAAAAAGTGTTTATCGGATGAGACGATGGTTGTACCACTGGAGGAAGTGCAAGTAGATGAACAACTACGGTTCATTAAATAACCAGTTGAGGTGATGGACCGAGAGGTCAAAACTCTTAAGAAAAGCAAGATACCCATAGTCAAAGTTCGTTGGAACCAAAAACGTGGACCGGAGTTCACATGGGAACGTGAGGATCAGATGAAGCTCAAGTATCCTCATTTGTTCGAAACGACGATGCCAGCCGGCGAAGGTATTGATTAAATTTCGGGACGAAATTTCTTTCAACATGGGGATGATGTGACAACCCACCCGAAACCCACTCGATTTTTTTATGCCAATGCAGTAGACCAGTGATATAACTCAACCATGTAACGCAATTTTCGGGACGAAAATTCTTTCAACATGGGGATAATGTGACATCCGATAATTTTCTGTTACCAAACTCTGTTAGTTCCGTTAAGTCTGGCATACACGTGTCGTGAGCACACACTAGTTGTCGTTGAACGTTGGTGACTTAATAACAATTATCTATGATAAACAGATATGATTTAACTAATAATTTTGATTACTTAGTTGTGCTTATGTGGTTTATAGATTTTAATATTAATTGTCCCAAACCCCCACAATCAGCTGCGACCTCCCCACCCTCTCTCCTTTGCGATTTTCGACCAAGAACAAGCATCAAGCATCGGTTTTGATCGAGTTTCAAGCATTACAACACGTTAGCAAGTTCAACTCTTGGCCATTATGCGATTAAAGGTTAGATTTTTATGAGTTTTTATGGTTTTTTTGTGTTGGTCGAACCCTAGTTCGAAATTGATACTAGAATGTTGAATTTTGGTTGTTTGATGATTGTATGATGTTAGTTAGATCGTATCGATGTTGGTTTACGTGGATTATACAAGAAATTCATGGTTTTGATGCGTTGTTCATACCTTACTAATAATAGTAACTTTTGTGCATGAACTTGATGAATTGTTGATGGATTGATGATATTATGATGTTACTAATGTTGTATGAATGTTGGATTATGATAATTATGCAAGAAATCCATGAATTGATCATGTAGTTCATACATTGCTATAAGTAGAAACTTTTGAATATAAGATTGTGAATTATGGTGATTTGATGAATGTGATCATATCTAGATGATAGTTATGGACTTGATTAGGCATGATATTGATGAATTCATGAATGAATTGGGTGTTAGATTGATTTTGGGTGTTATTTTCCTGAAAGGGAAACTTTATTTATGTAGATCATTGGATATTGTTAATTGAGCATGTTTATGATGTTAGGATCATGTTAGAATATTTTTTGATGATATCTAAGGTGGTAGGTTACTTTGTTTGGGTTGTATGAATACTTGATGCACAACTTTGGAAATTTTGACTCTTATGGAATATACATGATAATGGATGATGTATGATGAGCTTTATAGCACTTAAGGGTTTGTAATGTCGCATACATGAATAACTTGTGTGATAACCATGTATGATGGATTGCTATACTTGATTAAACAATACTTTAACTTGACATGTCACCAACGGGTCAAACGGGTCAACTTGGTCAAATGATTCTTGTTTTCCAAAACCTTGAGTTAATGTGTTTATTGAGCACTTGGGGTTGCTAAAGATTCTGTGTACACGTACTTATGTACTTGCGTGTTCTAGGTAACCTCTAAAGGTTGTCTTTCTGCTCACTATTAGCTTTTATTATCGTTTGTTTGTGCACCAAGTGAGTTCAATGCCCACTTTTACTTACTTCTCTTTTTGGGGGAGAAAGCATACAAAACGCTTTACTGATATAACATGTGTTTGGTAAGACATAGTGGGTTATACCATAGAAAGTCCTCACACTTTCGGATCGTTAATTAAGGAATCTAGCAGGAAATCTTGGGTAGTACTACTGGGTCTGACAAGCCCCACCCGTATGACCGGAATTCAACTGGTGCAATATTGTCCTAAACTACTAACAGCGTCACGACCTGGTAGTCGTGGCGGGAGGCAAATAGACAAACATAGTCAGCTTCGATCGCAAAATCACTATTGCTCTTTACTAATGAAATTAGACTAGCTATCTATTTCAATGCACTTGTTTATATATATATATTACTAACGCTACTGCTTATGATTGATTACAAACTCTTGAACTCACCAACCATCGTGTTGACACTTTTAGTATGCTTTTCTCAGGTCGTTTCTAGCAGCTGCCCATAGGAGCACGCACGTGTCAAGCATGTTTTGTTCAAACATTGTTTACTTTTAATTTAGCATTTACTTACGTATTTTGGTTTGAGCGTGTGTTTTGCGCAGTTTACTTTTAGTACATTGTGTTTGGGTTATTTACATAAATGCTTCCGCAAATATTTTAAAGTTTTAAACTCTGATTTGTTTAAATGTTGCATATAGAGTCGTTCTGAGTAACTAATGAATTTGATCCTGGTTTGTTCACACGCCTCCGGTAAAACCCCGCATGTGGAAATTGAGGGTGTGACACTATGCATGTAGTCAAACCTCTCACAAGTTTCACTCCTCTCGGTTTAGTATTGGTCTAGCAAAAGGTATGCTAGTATATTAGTGTAGTACTCTCAACCAAAAACAACTCATAATTACCACAAGCTTGCCTAATGATCGCAACTCCACCAATTAATACAAACCATGCACACATCAAAAGGTCTTTAAAGGGTTGTAATGTAAGGCTTAGGATTTGGGTGCGGATAGAGAATTTGAAGTGGCTAAAGGTGATGAAATCCAAATAAGAACATTGAAACGTACTGAATAGTAAAGTAACACTACACAATGAATTTGGGTAAACTTGAGCCATATCACAATTTATTACTACTGAAACATGACATTGATATTGTGGTCATTTTGACTTATTATTTACTCATTTTTTTTTTCTTTTCTTTGTTTTTTTTGAATGATGATTATATCTAAACACTTCACTGCTTCTAATAATATTATATCAAAAATTTGAGCAAACTTATCAGATTTCATCACATGGGCTTAAAAAGTGAAAAAGATTTGAAAAGGCTAATGGGTTGATTAGGATTTAAATAATTAAAGAGGTTAGGGGTTCAACCGGCGACTAAGGGGTATTTTAGGGTTGTATAATACGATTAATGCCTTAATCATATATGTGCAATAGTTTGGTTCGTAAATTAAAAACGTATCAATTATGCAAGTTCTAGAATAATGCAATCGCTCTGGTAAACACTCATGAAAGAAAGCTGAGCAATTAACCTGTTGATGTTCTAAGCTCATGTATAGGCTCAATCCTCATAAAAAACAATGGTAAACAAGTTAAGGATGTGAAAACATGCATAAAAAGTCCACTATATTTCTGTTACCCCGGGTTAAACGTCTCTAATAATTCTAATAAATTTCTTTTTTTCTTTTTCAAGTGAGATAGCTATGACTGAGGACCTCTGTTTATGTACAGGTTAAACATACTTTCATGATTTAAATTGAAAAAAAATAAGCTTTCATGCATAAATAAGTCGCTTTAGGGGCATTTTGAAAGATTTCGTTCAATCAAATTTTTTTTTTTTTTTCTTAATTTTCAAACTTCCCTTCATCCCCACACTTAAATCTTACATTGTTCTCAATATAAATTTTAAAATTGTTATGTCAACAAGGGTACTATCAAACATCCTAACCTTTACCCAAGTGAAGTTACAAGGCTAACTTTCCAAAGACGCATTATGCCTACCATGATTGTACTAAATGACACCAAACTAGCAAAGCTTTAAGATACGGAAAAAGTACATGGACCTGATCATAGATGATAAAAGGTGTCTCATCAGTAATATATGGTGGTTATGGGTCAACTTAGATAAGTAAAGCCGCCCAAACACACATTCCTTTATGCTCCTAAAGATCCATGAGCTTCCCCACACTTGAATATTTGCATCCGATGCTTAAAGCTGAAAAATAAAAAAAACAAAACCAAAAACTAAAAGAAACAAATCAATTTCGGGTTGCCTCCTGATTAGCGCTAAGTTTTAGGTCTTCAGCCAGACCATACCTGATATAGTTATAGTGGTTTAAGTGAACATTTACCTACCAAACACCCAATAAAAGCTTGATAGTTGACCTTCCAGTTCCATAATTATGTTATCATGATTAGCAAGTTTGTTGAGTAGTTGTTGTGGTGCCATCTCATGATAATTTGTTCGATGTCTTCCAATGCCACCTTTTTTATCTTGGTCTTCAAATCTTCTTTCCTAACTTTAATAGTTAAAGTAATAAGCACATGAGAATGGTTGGGATAAACGAGATCAACATTAGGCTTTAGCTCTTTCGGAGGTATTAAATCTTCATTTAACTTAAAACAACCCAAGTCATGCTCTGAATGACCCATAACATCTTCTATCATATCAACGTCAATCACGGTGCCATAATCTAACTCATATTGCTCTCGTTTAAGTTGAGCTACAACCATAGTGAGTTGGCTAACCTGCTTAACTAGAGCCTCAAATGATTTATCTCATAACTTGTCTTCTTTCTTCATTTCCACCATCATGTTCATGATTACATCAAGCTTAGAGTTTATTGAAACCTGAGGCTTTTCATATGTCAGCTGAGGGTATTCAAGATAGTAGTCATCATATTCCTCTTGGTAGCTTGAGAATTGTGGTATCTCGGCTTCATAATGGTTCAAATCCCACTCTTGAGCATATTTGTAATTGATGTCTACATGATAATACTCTTTCTATTTTGATGGTGGAGGAGGTTCAAAATGTGAATAATATGAGGGTGTCTCTCCATCATCATAATTTGTTCTCACATATCCTTTTTGCCTCCTTCAGAACATCCTCTTTCTATGTTTTCATATTTGCTCTCGAACAGTAGACAATCTTGAACCCAGTGACAATCGCTCCCACAACAAATACATGGATCGTAATCATCATCATAATCCCAATCCCAATCCATGATTCTACTAAACCTATAAGAAAATTACCCTACAAAAAACTCAAAGAACCAGGGTAAAGACGAACAAATAAAACAAACTAAGAAAAACAAATAATATATTTGGATTTTTTAATTTTTACTTTTTAAAATATTTTTTTATTTTTTTTATTTTGAAGCTTAAACAAATACTAAAACGAAAGAAAATCAATCAAATCAAATAATATTAAGCGCACTAGCTCCTCGGCAACGGCACCATTTTGATGACCTGTCGTTGGGGTCATGCAAAAACCTAATTAACCGAGGTAGCTAGGGTAAGTCAGGTATCGTATCCACGGAGAGCATGTGGTTAGTGTTACATGATTTGTTTGATTATTAAACTAACTTACTAGTTTTGAAAACTGAACTATTGTCTCTTGACTGTAAATGGATGTAGATGAGATTAACTAAAAAGATTACTTTAATAAACAAAACAAAACTTGGACTTGGTTTGGAACTATTGAGATGAAAGAGATCACAATCAAGTTTCAGGAATGTAATTGAATACACGGTTTATTTTTCATCTAATCTTGAAATCACATAGACATAACTTGTTTATCACATATGTTGAATGGTAATTACCAACTCGATATCCGATTATGCAAATTAATTAGTAAACTAACTAATGCCATAATCTAGAAACTTTATTGCAATCATCGATTAATGATGATAACCTAATTACTACTCAATGGTTAACAATATAAAACTGATAACTTGATAAGTAATAATCAAATCAACTAACACGAATATTTAATCAACACATGATTCAAAACACATAAACGAATAAAAGTTGTTAAACAATCAAAGTTTATGTCTTGACTAGGTAAGAACATAAGAAAGCATAATCAAATCACAAACCATCCACCTGGGGATGATCATGGATGTTTAGCCTTGCATCTTCATCATAATCTCTTCAATCTTCAACTTGGGCATATGAATCCTTGATCAATTGATGATTAAAGATAGTTCCAAAGGGTCTAAATAATCTAAAGATTTGTTCTTGGGTTGGAGGCAAGTCTCCCTTCGAAACCCTAATATTAGGGTTTAAATAGGTTTTAAAATTTGAAACAATCCTCAAAATATCGCGTTAGAACGTAACTTACAGCCTATAGGCCGTAGCTTACGGCCTACCTTCAACAAGACAGCCAAACCTCCTGTCTTACAGGGTTCACAGACGGACTTAGCACGGGGCCGTAAGTTACGACCTCAAATAATGTCCGTTAAGTTTCATTTAACCTACATTTCAAACATGTAACAAAGTAATACCATTTGGTACATAAAGGATATTAAAAAAGTAATATTAACTATGATACATGCATGCATTATATTCAATATCATCTCCATACCCCCCTTTTTATAGTCTTCCCTTCTCCACCACTGTCAAACCTTCACCATCACCGTTGCACACCACCACCACCATCGCACCTTGCCACCACCTCCGTCGTGCCTTGCCAACACCGCCATCCTACCTTGACAACGCCATCGTCCCACCTTACTAACACCACCATCACGCATCAACATTGAAGCATTCAGAGCAAAAACACCACCTCGACGGCGACGATGGTACGATAAACCCACCCCAGAGAACACCTCGACTGTTATTGGATACTCCGGTGGCATTTTTTCATAAACGGAGGAAGGGAATTTAAAGATTCAGAAGGAGAGAAGGTTTGGGTTTGCGGGGTGGTGGTAGGGAGGTTCTTGGCGGCAAGAAGTGACCAGAGGTTTTTGGTTTCGAAGAGGTCCGCTATGGCAAAGAGAGTGGTAGTGTTGGAGAGTTTGTAGTTAGAGTTGTAGGTGGTGGTGTTGTTTTGGCATCAGAATCTTGTGCAATGGATTAAATGAAGAAGATAAAATGGAGTAACATTAAGGTGGGGAAGAATATTAGTGGTTGTGTGGTGGTGGAGGTGGGGGTAGAGATAGGAGTGTGTGTTGGTGGTTAGGATGAAGAAGAAGAAGGAGGTGGGGGTGGGGATCTGGTGGTCCCAAGTTATATTAACAATTTTTTTAAAAAGCTGATAGGGTAAAATAGTCATTTAACATACAATTAAAAGAATTCTTTAATGGTCGTTAAAACCAGGGACGAAAAGTGTTACCTTTTTTTTAAATATTAGGACTAAACCTGTAATTTCACCATTCCCAAAAACAAAAAGTGAAATTTGAGCAAACTTCAGGGACGATCTGTGTAATTTACTCGATAACCGGTACTGGACTAAATTGAGTTATTTTATAGATAATCTCTCTTGACTTTATTGGTGCTGCACTTTTTTCTTGGCATAAATGAGTTATGATAGAATACGTCTTGTTTATCTTGACGAAATAGGCAGCTATCCCATGCTAAAAATATTTATGCTGTTCAGTAGATTCTAATTATAAATAAGGGGCAATTTGGTCATTTTACACGCAGTTAACGGAAAAGTTAACGGCTAATCCAAGTTGGGCACTAATTGTGCTACGTTTTATCAAACCTTTGTACCAACTTTGTAGTTTCTCCGACTTAAGGACTGAAAAGAAAAATAGGCCTAAGCACATGGACCTTCCATGTAATTAACTCTTTTTTCCGATTCTTATAATTTTTGTCGCATAATGGTTGTGTCGGTCAAGTTTTTTTAACATTTTTTTGTTTGCATTGAAGTGATATTCATTATGTGTTTTTCTATTCGCGTTTATTTTGTTACTTATTCTTTTTATTTTTATAGTTTCCATCGCGTAGAAGTTGTGTGAGCTACACCAGGAGAAGAAGATGTAGCATTTGTGCTGTTGCACCCGAATCAACATCTAAGAACCATAGTGTTGCATGAATAAGAAAAACAAAATATGAGCTTAAATTATGAAGAGTCGGGTTGTGGAGTAATCCATGCGGTTAAATACTTGGGCCCAAAATAAATACCATCTCCAAAAACATTTGCTAGAAAACTATGTTGGCAAAAATAAAATAAAAATAAAAAAAACTTGGGCTAGCCCAATAGGAAAGAAACCAGGCTGCTGTGTGACGCGTGAATAGATGTGCATTCGCATCGCATGCACGAGTGACGAGTGAGAGGCTGGGTTAGGATAAGAGACTAAGGTCGATATATGAATTACTGAGACAAAAGGAACGTGACGTAAAATTTATAAGTTTGGGTTTCATGTAAATGGTTTCAGGCCAGTTTCTTGTCGAGCACATGACCCGTTTATCTAAATGGATTGTGCTCGTGTTTACCCAGTCGATTGACGGGTAGACCCATTAAACTTATTTGTTTTTTATTTTATTTTATAAATATGATTTGTGTCATAAATTAATTTGGTTGGTCATTTATGCCAAGATTTAAAAGTTAAAAGACAAATTATTATTACTCTATAATTATTGATGATGGGAAATGAACAGTAAAGCTTTAAGGGTAATTTTGGTACTTCACAACAAGCCACGCATCCCCTCCTCTGCTTTGATGCTGACACCTGTTTTCCCATTTCTCTTCATCTTCACCGACCGATAGGTAAATCCGGCGACGACGAATTGCAGCCGGTGGCGGTGATTTTTTAGATGATTTTCGCTGCTACGGAGACAATCTTGATGATGAGAGTTATGGATGGTACCGTGAAGTCGATCATAGCTGTCGTGTCGGTGATAGCATCTGCCAAGATCAGTGACGATGAGGCAGAGACGGGCGAGAGCTGATAATCTATGACGGGGTAGTGATTCCGGCAACCTACCGATTGCTTATTTGGTGCAATTAGTACTTGAGTTTTGTTTTGATTTTGTCGGATTTCATTGTTTGTTTCATTTTCGATTCCAGGTTAATCCTTATATTTGTGTGCTTCTTTGTCTCATCTTCGATTATCATTGTTCATCTTCATCAATCATCATCGTCACATTCAACTCCAAAACCATCATCACTGCAGGCTTCTTGATCAGACATAATATAGTTTCATTTGGTTATGTTTTTTATAAGTATTCAGTTCTTATTGTTAGGTTTTACCACCCTCTTTGCAAACAAATATTTTTATCAAGGAAAAATTTTATAAACTGATCAATTTTGACATCAAGTCTCAAAAACTGGGAAGCATACGGATATGATATGATAGTTACTACAAATGAAATTTAGATTGTGTTTTTTAACTTTTTTATTCAAGTTTGTTTATTTACAATAGTAGTAGATTTGTCTTATAATAGTAGCCATGGCTTATTATCTTGCTTTTGTTACAGGGTAATCAAGCTATAGTGAAAATTCAGTTTGAAGATTAAATTTTTTCTGATTTTGATCACGCATTTGAGTTCTTAGTCTTCAAGGAGGTGCAAGAAGTAGGGCAATTACAAGAAGAATACCAAAGCACGAATTGTCTCCATTTGTATGTCTAATGTTTAATAGTATTTCACTGGTTATTTTCTGGATGATAATAAATGAATAAGGATAGAGTGTCTCTACAACATAATTTAGAGAAAAGAAGAACCATTGATGAGGTTGTATCATTACATAAAGTGCACTTGGTTCAACCACTTTCCATTTTGGTTTAAAAAAACTTTATTGGAGCACTTTTACTCATATTAGAGTCAAAGAACCTGAAAGAACCATTTTTGAATGAATGAGTTGAAATTTATACTTACTTTAAGCACTTTAAATTATAATTAACTCACCCGGTGCTTATATATCACATTGTTCAGAATTTTCAGTTTTAGTTATTGAATTGATTAACTAAATGATTACATATTATAGACTCCTTCCATGAATGTTGTATCAGTTCTTTATAAACATGTAAGAGGCCACTACAATTTATTTGCAAGTTTAATAACAACTAGCTTTATTTCGGGTCAAATTTTAATCATTTGAAACATTTAATTTGTTGCAGTGTTATAAGGTTTCTAGATACAATTGATCTTAAATCTCCAGTTACTTAGGCCTATTTGCAAGATAAGATTTTGAAACATCCTATATAGAGGTACTAACTATTTTACATGACATCTTTTTTCATGTATAGATAAGTTGTTAATATAAAATCATAGCAGTATCCAGTTTGAATGCAAATTTACACATTATGAATATTTTTGAACATGTTAACAAATTGCAGGCAGGTCCAATTAAAATTGAAGGCCATGATGGAGAAGTCACATCAGTAGATTGGTATGTAAATTATCATGCAACTTTTATAATGAATGGTAGTGGTAGGATTTTCGTATTACTTAATTAAGTTAAAGGATTTGAATTCATAAAAAAAGGAAAGTTTAGAGAATTGTTACAGAAAGAAAGGGAAAGTAAGGTGGTTTTAATGGTTATGGAACAATCATCAGCAAGACAGCAACCGTAAATGTATGTTGTTGGGTACAATGGCTTGGTCTTATAATTCAAGAGATCATATCTTATAATCCATGTATTCCAAAGAGGTAGCTCTCCACCTTAATCATTGAACTGTCTTTGAAACTATTACAAATTGTTTAGTTTGCCCGTTCGCACACTTTGCTATGTCATTTTTAAGAACATGTGTTGCGTCTCTGTTGAAAAAAACCAAAAAAGTTGAAAAAACCTGTTCCTTTGCTGTGACCAGCCCTCCACTAACCTTCTGTTGTTGTGCCACACCGATCAAATATTTTTTTGTGGCACTTCCTTATGATTTCTATGCATATATATTTAGGTATAAGTTCTCTTTTCATCACTGTGGGGTTTTATTATGCCGTCATTAGTTTCTCATGCTAGAAGTGAGGGTCATGTAAGAGATCCAATAGTTTAGAGCATTAATTTTTTTAATAACACATGTCACGTATAATATGTTTTTTCAGTTCTTTTCGGGTTCATTTCTATCAAGTTTTGAATAAAAATCTAATTGTTTCATTTCACTCCAGGTGGAGCTGCACAGAAGGAACTTGACACAAAATTTGAAGATTGTTGAAGGTGGAATTTTTAGTTCATTTATGTTCCATAGAACTTGGAACTATTCTCTACTTGCATGTTTCACGTTTTTTAATTCTCAACTCACCGAATATGAAAACACGAAGTATCAAGTTTTTTGAACCATGCTATTCCGCCGCAACGCGCGGTGTAAAAATTCTAGTTAACATAATATTTCATGATAAAATGTTGTTTTATATGCATTTGTATCTTTTTGTTGCCAAATTTTAATTTAAAACATGAATATGTCAAAAAAATAGTAGTAGTAGGATAAACGAGTCAGGTTCGTGTCACCTCATAAATATTTCTGTTGTGACCAGGTTTATACATCTGACACAATTATAGGTAGCCATAACCTAGGGATGTTAAATATGTCATGTTCACGTGTTGGCTAGTCCAACTTGGACACATATCCAAACATTTGGTATGAACCCAAACATAACACGAACCCTAAAAGCTTAAAAGGACAAAATAATGCCAGACAGTGGCAAAACTTGAGAACTCCTATAGGGGGTGCGGGGGGCGAAATTAAATTTTTTTAGGGGTTGCCAACTCGATTTAAATATAAAAATTTACATTACCGGGCTAAAAATTTACACTATCGAACCGAAAATTAACACTACTGACTAAAAAAAGAAGGGGGTTATATCCTTCGCGCCTGATGCCAGACATATGATTCCGAACACGACAAAGGCCACAAGAGAAGTCCCCTTTTTACAAAGTCACAACTTCTAATACTTCCATGGAGCTCAAGAATCTCTGTTGCTCTCAATATAGGCTATATAGCCACTGTCGATATCAAATTGGTCCACCGCCAATGTCAATTAGACCACTATTACCACCACAAAAATATCTATTATATATCACCATTAATGGTGAACCACTGGTCACCACAGGACTAATGGTTGATGATGAAATGACAAAGCCAATGTACTACCGGAGAATCTTCGTTGTGATTGTGACAATAAAACTCAGATCCTTCATGACATGTGTCGCCATGTTGTGTTGGCTATTTCTATTTCATACGTGAGAAAAAATGTTCGATCCACAGTGCATACATGTATAAGGTTGTAGCAGCTAGTATGAACTATTGATCGATTCAGATATATGTGATACCGAATAATTGATTGGAACTTGAATCGAATTTGAAATTAAGCCATTTATTTCTTATTTTGTAATGTAAATTTACCCGCAGCAACGCGTGAGTGGAAACTTGTTATTTTATATGATTTATTAAACTATGATTTGATGGAGTTCATAACAGTCTTAAAAGCCCTAAACAAGAGGTGCTGAGCGAAAAGGTGTCATTTGTTGACATGGTTTAGGAGGGTTGTTGTCACGGGAAAATATGTTAGTGTCACTCAGTCAAACGCTTGGAACCAAAAACAAAGGTAGACGAGTGTTGGATCATATGAGGCTGGTGCAACCAAAACAACACTTAAAACAATTTTGTGTACAAGTTGAAGAAGTCTTCTTAAGACAAAACTACTCTTCCGTAGCTATGTCAAAGATCTTCCGAAGCATTATGTCTGAAGAGCTTCCGGAGGAAAACTAAGTCTTCTGAGACTAAGTAGTTTTCCTTCCGAAGTATATGAAGAACTTCCGAAGGATAGAACAAAGTCTTCCGAGACCAAGCAGTTCTCCTTCCGAAGCATTCACACTTAGAAGACTCAAGACAAAGTCTTCCGAAGAATAAAGTCATAAAGACCTGTAGAAGACTCGGAAGAAGTTGTTTCTTCCAAAGTGTAAATGGTCTCGGAAGAACTTATTCTTCCAAAGTCATTTAGCTTCGGAAGAATCAACTATGAACCAGTGGCCATAAGTATGGTCTGTCTGACAGACTCTGATACACTGTATGGTGCTTTTCCTAAACCATATAGTTGACCTTACTTTAATCAACTGTTCACCTTTTCAACTTAGTACAGTTGTCATCTTTAGTTGGTGACAAAAGGTAAGTCATGAACCTGTCATGACTACCTTATCTAGGATATATATTGTACTTCTAGCAATATAGTATTTGTCTAGTTGTAGATTCCAGTAGGTTTTCCAAGAATAACAGGCTGTAGATAGTAGTATATATAGTTTCTCATTGTAACTTAAGTGGACAGGGGCTTAGAAAGAGTCTTGTAATACTGAGTTGAGAAGTAAAATCTACAAGTATCTTGAAAGCCATTCTCTTGTTCATTAACTTTGTATATTATTATCAACTTTAGTTTGAGATTCTGTGTTTCATCGATTAAGTGAGACTTAGTAAGTTTTGTGCTGAGAGTTAAAACCGATCCTGCAACTTCTCGACCGTTACACGATCCATGAATCATTTTGGACGAGCCAACTCAAATTAAGATTAACTTGCATAAGGTATTTTTTTTTTTTTTAAATTTTTTAACTTTTGATTTTAAATTTTAGGGTTTATGAAATTATTACAATTGTGCAAATTTTAAATTTTAGGATAAAATTAGACTTTAGATTAAGTTTTAGTTTGTAATTTTAGGTGTTAATTGTTATTGTGTATTTGTTTATATTTTTGTTTATTATAAAATTAGGGATTTAGATTTGGAAGATGAATAGAGGGGACCTAGTGCTTATACGACCCCTAAAAAAATTTGAGAACAACCCAATTATTATGAAACGACCCCATAAAAAAAGTAAAAGATATAAAACAATTAGTTTTGATAATTAAGCCATTTATCTTATTAACTGATTATTTGATAGATTAATTATTAGATTATTGATGAGTAGATTGTAAGATTAGATTATTTGATTTATTAGTTGATCATTTAATTGAATACTTGATTATTAAATATTACCATGACTGTTAAATAAGAAAGCCAACCCCATAAATTTTAATATATTAAGTAAACCCATATAAAAAAAGTTTATTTTGAGAGAGCTCGATACATGAAGCTTTGACTCAAGTTTGTTTATTAAATGGTAAATAGTATAAGCTCTAACTAGAACTTGTTTAAGCTCGATTCGATCTCAGATTTTGGCGAGCTAGTCCTAAGTTAACTCACGACTTTGCTTGTAAATTTACATCTCTAGATTTGAATGTTATTTGTTTTAGTCTGATTTTTTATCTTCTTGTTGTGTGATCTGGACTTACCCGAATTAGACTGTATCAAAAAGATTTAATAATTAGTGATAGCGCATCGATCCTTAAAACTTTCCGACACCCTTGTAGAAAATTTTTGGTTATCTCACTGAAGATGAAACCTCATTCCAAATAAGTTATTATTGGCAAAAAAATCATTATTAAATAAATATACCGTAAATTAAAATTTGGATACCTTTGATTTTGTAGGTTAGATCTTTAGGTTAGATCTGCCACTGGTGCATGGGTTAGTTTGGTTCAATTTTTAGCCTAAAACCGAAACGAGAAACCGAGATTTTGGCTTTTAGGTATTTAAAACCATTCGATTTTGGTTTTTTCGGTTTTTGGTTTTCGGTTTTCACTTGGGTTTCGGTTTGGTGTTTTGTTTTTTTCAGTTTTATCATTTTCCTTCAAGTTTTTAAAGATAAAACTAGTCCAAAGTAATGAATTTAAACTAAAAACTTTGAGCTAGCTTATATCATTTTGTTGATCTTAAAAATAATTTTATATATTCTTATAAATTACTTGACTTCAAATCAATTGCAATCTATAAAAATACAATTACAAAAATTTCAATAAAATAGTTCAATCTTCCAATTCGAAAAAAAAATAGTTTAAAGAGATTCTTGAATCCTAAATATTTATTATTTTTTAGATTAGTATAAGTTAAATAAGTAACTAATAGGCTAACCATATATTCATATTTATAAATGTACAAATATATCTCTAAATTTACAAGTTCAGTTGTATGTTTCGATTCAGTTTTTTTACGGTTTTTCGTACAAGCAAAACTAAAACGAAACCGGAAAAATTTGTTATTAAAAAACAATCAAACCAATTGTCAGTTTTTTACTGGTTTCATTTTTTTGGTTCGGTCAAGATTTGGATATAAAAAGGCTACTTTCTGAGCAATGAGCATATCTTATATTTTAGTAAAATGTACATCATGCATCAAAAGTTGTAAATTCTGGGTATAAACAGATATGAGGAATTATATTACGGTAAGTTGTACACTGTGTATTGAAAGTTGTACATCGTCCAGATTTGGTACTTCGCTGTAGTACATGGTCCATTTGAAGATGACCCTACTCAAGTGGGATTCTTTAACAACCTGCTAGTTTTACAGTTGACTTATTGTGGGGATGTTATATGGTAACTTGTACCATTGAAACACCATAAAAATAAAATAAGAAAAATAAGAAAAAATTAAATTTCTTTCGACAAGCAATTAGAGATCAACTAAGAGAAGGTGTGATTCCAAATAGCTTTCCCCGTGCATGGTCCCAGTCTTGATCTGGAATAGCTTTTTATATGAATCGAAAAGTTACATTATTTTTATATTTTTACTTTCATCACATCTTGAAAATCATCTGACTAATATAAATTACGTATTTATTTTAGCTAAGAAACTTGATTTATGCAATTCCATTACGGCCTAAACCGATATAACCTATATTTATTAGATGTGATAGTAAAGTCACTTTGACTAAGGCTTATAGTCAAATGTATAATGGCAAGTCTATACACTTAGGTGTTAGTCCTAACATTATTCGTAAGCTTATCATGCATGATGTGATATCTGTTGAGTTTGTGAGAACTCAACATAATTTAGCCAATCATTTAACTAAAGGGTTAAATAGAGATCTTGTGCACAAGTCGGCTTTGGGGATGGGATTGAAGTCCACCTAAAATCTCTCATGTTAAGATACCTAATTCGCATCTAGTATAACACTAGATGCTGAATTCAATGCGTAAAGTTTAACATTTAGAGATTGGAGCTCATTAGTAGCAACATTTCAAGGTATGTGTTCAGACCTGCAAGTTGAGAAGGTTGAATTCTAACTTCTTGATAGTTGTTTTGAAAAATTGCATATGCAGGTTCAATAGGAAAAAAACAACCTATATGAACATGAAGTTTAACTCCTTCAAAAAGCTTGTATTTGGCTTTGATATGCTTATTAAGTATAAGGACACAAGGCTAGTAAAATATAATGTCAAATAATAATATATAATTATATAAACTTTTGTGTGTATTATCTTCAAGTATTCACTATGAATAGTAAGGGTTCAATCCTAACTGACACCCTAATATTCGAATATTTGAAATCTCTATACTAATAAATATAAATAAATCCAGACACTTGTCACCGTTCCAGACAATCTAATGATTTGTTTTCCCGCCTCTCTCTCCTCTTAATTATAAATATCATAATATTTATTTATTAATTAATAACTGTCCATAATTAAAGTTTCAAATATGTTAACTTCAAAATTTCAAATATGTGTAATACATGTTTTTATTCAATCCGTATAATACACAATATTTACTACGCAACTTTTTATATTATTAACCATGTAACAGTAAATTTATTTAATCCGTGTATTACATGAGAGTGTAACCTAGTGTGTAATATACTAAGACAAAATTCAATCATCACGATATTTCATTTATGCATAAGTTTATAGTTTGTGTGAGTTTGCTTTAGTTAATCAAGGATCACACTAAAATGGGGAAGGAATGTTAGATATTTTAGTGTAATTGATTGACTAACGACAAATATGATTATAATATCTATCAAACAAGTTAGGAAGTGCAGAGTGCACGCTTGTTTGAGTGTATTATGATATTCAAAATTGAAAACCTTCTTAGGAGCGAAGCCCCTAAGCAATAGGGGTTCAAGGGGGCAACGCCCCCTTCGCGGGGTTTCGGGGGTAGCGCCCCCGGTAGCGGGGTCCAAGGGCGACAACTAGACATGTTCAAAAAAACCGGTTCGGCCAAAAAAACCAAAACCGGTTTCCGGCCCAAACCGATCCCGAATTGACCTGAACCGCCGGTTTGTATGCCGGTTCGGTAACCCCACCCTGAAAACCGGTTTATAAACCGGTTTAAAAAGTTAAAAACCGGTTAAACCGGTCCTAAAACCGGTTTGTTAAAAAAAACCGGTTTCAAACCGGTCCGAATCGGTTTGACAGGTTCGATTTATCGGTGAGCCAAACCGGTTTGTAACCCGAACCGGTTTGGAAAAAAACCGGTTTGACCCCCTCACAAAAAAACCGGTTCGATTTTGAACCCGAACCGATTTGGGCAAAAAAACCGGTTTGTACACCTCTAGCGACAGCCCCTGGATGGGGTCAAGTTGCTAGATCAGCTTGGGAATTTTTTTATTTTGGTAAACATTGTTTTATGAAAAATGCACTAAAATTTGATTTTCTGAAATTTCACATGTGAATATAGAGGGTAAAATGTGTAAAATTTCGATATGAAAACTGCCTCCGGCAATATTCATCTCTTCCCTGCAAATGTTAATTTCGGATCAATTTTTGGTCACTCTTGATTTTCTCTCTTCACGAATTCTCACACTCATATCATACTTGTTTTTGGAATGAGTTTTATCCGATTGAAAATATGATGTAAACCCAAATAGTTTCAATCTAGTAGGGTTTCGCGACTCTCAATTTATCACGATAATTCTCAACATTTATCTTGTTGTTGACAAGAATTTGACAGGTTAGGTTAGTTCTCCGGAAATAGTTTTTCATGAGAGAAAAGTTATATAATACTAATCGTGCGTATTTTAGTTCAAGCGTTATATTTTAAATATTAGATTTGAAAGGGATAAACATAGAGAAAATGTCAAAATAATATAAAACAGTTTATAAAAATGAAACATGATATCGAAGATTTGGAGCCCGCCTACGCGTTTTAATGTCGTATTGAACATTCATGTTTTGTAGCTGTTCGTGGGATAAAACGGTTGAAATGGCCGGTGTCTCATTTGTTAATTCTTATGCATAACTATTCGGCCATTATTTTTTAGGACAACTAAAAATATAATAAAAGCAGGTGACTGTTCTCCGTGGTGGAATTTATTTTCCTTTTCATAAAAGTCCAAAAGGCAAACCGTGATGTGATATTCTGTATATCACGTTATATTATTTTTCGTTAGAGCACATCATAATGATTCAAAAGTGGAAATATTGTAAGATAAAGTTATAATTGGTTATTATGATAGATGAAAAAGTTTTAAGAAATAGATATTATATTTGTTTGATCGGCATATAATAATGATTTTAATAACCGTGAAATCTATTAAATTTGAAGCTTAAAAGAAACTGGAATAATAATATTTTACAGTAAATAAAATTAAGTGAAACTGAAATCTGTTTAGAAGATTTAGTAAAATTGTAATATGTCATATATTTAGTTAACCTAATAGTTAATATATCCGGTTTATGTCTTTGTCAAAGAAGTTAAAATACAAAGACGGTAGCGGCATGTGGCAGCATCAACTGGATCAGTGGTGGTGGTAATGACGACAAGTGTGGCATTTTAAATTTTTAATGGAACTAGGTGGCATCCGCCCGCACTTTGGGACGGTTGCAAAACGGTGACGACACCGAACAACGGTGTAAAATTGGATTAGAAAGCTTAGAAACAGTGTGTCTTGGTTGAAAAAGGTTGATTGGCAAACCAAAACGACAAATACGACATGTGTTTTGAAAATCATCATTATCCTCAAATCGTCAAAATCCATCGCTAATGGCTCGAAAACAATGGTTCTTTGCGGCTGCAAACATTAGCCGACCACGCCAAAGCAATGACACGTCTATTTTTTCGACATTGCCGGTTTCAAGCGAATGTAAAAACACCCCTAGTAATCGCAAAACCAAGTTGTAAACCCATTACCAAGAGTGCCAGGAAATGGAAAGAACCAAACATTATTCAGTAATACAAAATCCCACACAATACAGAATACGAAACATAGCAAAAGTTCAACCGCGAAAAAGTTCAACGTGAAATAACAAAATCAACATCAAAAGGTAAAAGTCAACCACAAAAAATTTTGACAGATGTGGGAAGTGAATCCAGACCCCACTTTACTTATCTAAAGATGCCTAAGACGAAGCAGGCATCAACATCATCGACCTAACCCTTACCATCATCAACTAAAGTAACTCCTATAACCATAATCATTATCATTATCACCCAACACATAACCCTCATCTTCATCTACTGAATCAACCATAATGCCACAAATGAGAAAATTCCACATCATAGACCAGATCTGAATTAACAAGATGAAAACTGAGTCTTAGATGAGGAAAACTCCAGCTTCATAGACCCAAGATAAACCAGAAAACAAGCATTCAAGATCAGACACATCGGTTAAGGTTCTCAACCACAGGTCAAACCCAAAGACACCAACATAGTGTCTCAGATGAGCCCTGGGTCATCATCATCGACAAGTGCAAGGACCAAAAGTGTTGGGACGGTAAATAATGCCGGAGTGCTCAAATGGAGAAAGCCACAGCGACGACTGGCGGCCAGATCTAAAAACCCTAATAGGGTAACCGATAGATCGTGAGGGGGAAAGACAACAAGGTGGTCACAGTGTCGTACCACCGCCATCACCGTCGTCATCGCCGCTGGCTTAACCTCAACCTAAAACGGGAGGTAGAGCGGCAACCGACGTCGACACCACAGCGATGACCGACGACCAGATCGAAAACCCTAATAAGGTAACCGACAGATCGTGAGGGGGAGAGAGAATAGAGGTGACCGTACCACCACCACCATCGTCGTCGTCGTCGTCGCCGTCACCTGTAACATCATGAGCGTTTGGGTCGTATGTAATAGTTGAAATACAAGCAATATGAACTTCGCATTTTATATATTGTCAAACGAGTAAGTAATGAATAAATTGTTTATTTGAAGTTTGAAGTTTTTAAATGAATTTTTTATGTTATAAGATACCGTTTGAATATAATAATAATATATTATATTCGAACCTGCTCCGTTTTTTACGAAACTTAGGTCGACTCTTAAAGAAAAATAAACTCGTCACGACTGCATATTCGAAATTTTATCAAACGTTATACATTAAAAGTTATAAGATAAAAACAAAGTAAGCAGCTGATTTAATTATATTAAGTAAGCAAGCAGACTAGTTGCTCAATTACATCCCACATCGCCCCTGAATGTGTTTCACCTGCCTGCTTGCTACCTTATAAATAGAAACCTTAAGATTGAATTTAGAGTATAAGTTTTTTCGAGAATGCTCTAATATAAAGAGAATCTCGGTTTCTCAATACCCCGTTGGGTGTTGTTAATAGACCTTTTTCGAGATCGAGTAGGGGCGTGAGTAGGGGAGACTCTACATCAAATTGTCGTAGATAGTTTTCAGATATGTTCTCGTTTAATTATACCTTTAGTTATTATAGTTATTATTATTATTATTACTATAGTTATTATTTTTTTTGTAGTTATTATTATTATTATATGTATTATTATTAATAATTTTATATTATTATTATTATTATTATTTTATAGATTACTTTATAGTAAAAATTGGATTATGAGTGTATGTTTCAACACTTAATTGAATTATAAACTGTTAAAAACTATGAGGAAAATATGATATTCACAATTTTTTATTAAATAAATAGACTATTCTTGAAATAAAGATGAAATGATAATAAAACAACTGAGGAAACATTTTCCTTATTATCAAAAAGAGATTTACAAAATATAAAAAAGAATATAAATTTATCCATATTGGTCTTGTGCAAATTTCATTTAAGCCTCTAACTTTAGAAGGCTTACCAGAAGTTTTGTAGCAGCTCTTAGAGATGCTAGAAACTTAAACTGGAAACAATCCCTTATGGGAATTGTTCAATCTAGTCTGGCTCATGGTCCAGTCTATTTTAATGTTTATCCTAATTTACAATTATCATTGTCTGATATCAATATTTTAGATGCTTTAACTTTGAATGTTAAACGCATGGTTACAATTACGTACCAGGATCAGAGGTAATATGTATCTGTTACCGAATCTATTATAAGCCTTTATTCACGCTTAATCCTCATTGTAAGATGGTAGATAAACCTTTAAATGAAACTATTCTAATAGAAACTAATTTTAGCAAAGCTAATATTACAACCAGAAGAAAAATAAAATGGGAAGAAATTAATTTTCCAGAAAATGGGTATTAGATAAAGCCAGCCCATCTCAACAATATGTAGATAATAATCCTATAATATATCACAAACATAATGAGGGTCAGTTCAAATACAATTTGAAAATAATAATAAAATATGAACCTCCTTGTCTAAATCTGTGTCATCACACTATTATATCTCTCCTATAGATTACACAGTTAGAAGTCCTTCTAGGGCGTCAACATCTAGGATTAAGGAAGAATTTCCTGAAAGAAAAATAGATGAATTAAGAATAAACTCGGATAATATAGTTCGAGGAATTAGAATAGATCCGGAACTAACCGAATCAGAAATAAATTTTGTATAAATATGAATCAAAAGAAAAAATTAGATTTTACTCCGGGATCACCAATAAGAGAAGAAATTTCTAAGAATTTCTTCAACCCAAATGGGAATTATTTAGAACATGGTTTTTCAAAAATTTTGAAAAAAAGACAAAGAATTTTTTAGAAAAGAATTTTATAATGAATTAAATGAGAACAAGAGATCATACCTTTTGTTCCATGGTTTATTGAAAGATATACCAATAGTATTATTTCTGTTATAGAAAGAAATTTTAATATCAATGGAAACATAGTATCAAATGTTTTCCCTCCTACAAATGGTTTTAAAATTGAAAAACAAGGAGAAGAAAGATACTATCAAGCTTTTCAAAAACTTCTGGAAGGTGAAACCTTGCAAACGACTATTTCTCATATAAATGGTTTAATAAAACAACAAAATTATTCAAATCTTATTTAATAATAATTGGAGAACAACTCCAGGATATTCTAAAAAAATGGATAAGATATTATGCCATTTAAAAGAAAAACAAAGTATTATGATAAATAATCAGATATAAAATAAAGAGTCTATTGCTACTCCTAGCATTCAATTACCTCCTAAGGTAACAGACTTCAAAATAAAATCTGAAGAAAATTTAATGCAAACATTAAATGATTCGATTGATATTTTAAAAAATTAAAGATAAATACATTATCAGATTTTGAAGATAGTCTAAAAGAAGAAGATTATAAACAAAAAATCAATGATGAAATCATGAAGTTATCTAAGTTTGCTGATAAGCCAACTCAGAGGATGTATTATTATCCTAGGCCTACTCCACAGGATGTTCTAATAGAAGAAAAGGATACGTAATTAGTAATTCGTATAGTGGAAAAATGATTTATGAATGGAATATAGATGGTCAAACAGAAGGACAAATTTATAATACTGTCCATAGGATGCTTATGTATAGCACTATTTGTCAAAACAATAAAAATACAGTTAAGACAATAGCTCAGATGATTATATCAGGTTTTACAGGCCAACTTAAAGGTTGGTGGGATAATTATCTATCAGATTCAGATAGACAGGAGATCCTCAATAGTACGAAAGAGGAAATAGTGTTGTTGAAAACAACTCAGTTTATACTTTAATAGTCAATATTATAGAACACTTTACAGGCAGATGGTCTGATAATTCAAAGAATATCAGGACTCTTCTACAAAATCTCAAGTGTAGAACCCTAACATCTTTTAGGTGGTATAAAGACACTTTCTTAGTAGAGTTATGGAACTCCCTGAGTCTAATAGCTCACATTGGAAGTCAAAATTCGTAGATGGTCTTCCGTATTTATTTGCAGAAAGAGTTAGAAATAATCTAAGAAAAGGAGGAATAAGTATAAATTATGATGATTATACTTACGGCAAGTTAATAGGAACTTGTATTCAAGAAGGTTTAAATTTATGTAATGAAATTAAATTAAACCAACAAATCAAAAAACATTCTCTAAATGAGAAGAAACAATTAGGTGAATTCTGTAGTCAATTTGGTATAGAAGGAACCTCAAATAATCCTAAGAAAATTAAGAAATCAAATCCCTACCAACATCAAAAAAGAAAAAGGAAAGGAAGATAGAAAAAATAAAAGAATTCAAAAAATGAGGAAAATAAGCCTTCGTATAAGACTTATAGGTCAAAATTAATCTGTAAAAAATGTGGAAAAATAGGTCACACAGCAAAAACTTGCTGGTTAGAAAAAAGCTTAATAAGCTGGAAGACGAAGATTTAAAAAATCAATTTCAAAAATACTTTTAGAATCAGATACTGAATCTGATCAATTATCTAATGAAGATTTAAATATTTTAGAAAATGAAAATCTATACTCTTCCTCTGAAGAAGAAGACTGTTGTTGTAATAATACTTCAGAAGAAGAAAAAGAAGAAAATGTTTATAAAATAATTTCACAATTCCAAAATATGGAAATAAATGTTTTAACAAGTGAAATACTTGAATTATAAAAAGTGGTAGATGATCCACAGATTAGAGATAAAATAATCTCTTCATTTATGGAAAAACAAGAATAAGGTCATTCTTGTTCAAATCTTAAGGATCCAAAACCATTTTCTTTGGCAGAATTAAAAATTCAATTAAACCAGAAAAGTAAAGATAAAAAACCTGTTGATATACAACATTAAAAAGAGAAATTGATAATTTAAAATCAGAAGTAAAAATTTTACAACAAAATAATAAAGAACTAGACAATAGAATAATATGTCTAGAGAAAGATAAACTAAATATACAACCAATAGAAGAATCAGAATTATATCTGAAAATATAAGAGAAATAATTACTTCCCAAAAATGGCATGGAAAAATTAAATTACTAATAGGTAATAATTTCTTAATAGAAGTAGTTGCACTCTTTGATAGCGGTGCAGATTTAAATTGTATACAGGAAGATTAATTCCTACAAAGTATTACCATAAAACTACACATACTCTCAGTCATGCTGGGAAAGGAAAATTAGAGGTAAATTATAAAATCCCTCAAGTTTTATTTGTCAAAATAATACTTGTATTAGTACAAGTTTTGTATTGGTAAAAAATCTAGGTAACCAAGTTATACTTGGAAGCCCTTTCTTTGATAAAATATTTCCTTTAAAAAACGTAGACCGTACTGGAATAACTGGTACGTATGAAGGAAAAGAAATTGTTTTTAAATTTATTTCTAATCCGATAACAAGGACATTGAATAATTTAAAAGAAGAATTGTTGAAAGCAAAGATAAATCAAATAGATTTTCTACAAAAAGAAATATTTTCCTTAAATGTTCAAGAAAGATTAAATAATTCAAAATTATAAGAAAAATTAAACTCATAGAACACCAATTCAGTTTACAAATATGTAATGATCATCCCAATGCTTTCTGGGATAGAAAGAAACATATTGTTTCACTACCATATGAAAAAGATTTTAATGAAAAACAGATTCCGACCAAGGCTCGACCTTGTCAAATGAATTCCGAATATATGGAATTATGTAAACAAGAAATAAAATCTCTTTTAAACAAGAATTTAATTAGAAATTCAAAGTCTCCATGGTCATGTACAGCTTTTTATGTTAATAAACATTCCGAACAGGAAAGAGGTACACCCAGATTGGTTATTAATTACAAACCATTAAATAAGGTTTTAAAATGGATTAGGTATCCTATACCTAATAAGAAAGATTTATTAGACAAATTATATGAGTCAAATATATTTTCTAAATTTGACTTAAAGTCAGGATACTGGCAAATACAAATTGAAGAAAAAGACAGGTATAAAACTGCTTTTACAGTACCTGTTGGGCATTACGAATGGAATGTTATGCCATTTGGATTAAAAAATGCCCCTTCAGAATTCCAAAATATTATGAATGATATTTTCATTCCTTATAGTGAGTTTATAATTGTCTATATTGATGATATCTTTATATTTTCAAAGGATATTGAGACTCATTTTAAACATTTAGAGATATTCAAAAATATAATTTTAAAGAATGGTTTAGTCATATCTAGACCAAAAATGTCTCTTTTCCAAACTAAAGTCAGATTTTTAGGACATAATATTGATCAAGGAAATATAATTCCGATCAATAGAAGTATTGAATTTGCATCTAAATTCCCAGATGAGATTTTAGATAAAACCCAATTACAAAGATTTCTTGGAAGTTTAAACTATATTCTTCCTTATATAAAAATTTAGCAGAAGATACGGCTTTATTATACGATAGGCTAAGGAAAAATCCTAAGCCATGGTCTATCGATCATACTAAAGCGGTACAAAAATTAAGCAAAAGGTTAAAAACCTTCCTTGCTTAACAATAACAACCCAGAATGGGAGAAAATTGTTGAAACTGATGCCTCAGATATAGGCTACGGAGGTATATTAAAACAAGTATCTCCAATTAACAAACAAGAATATCTTGTTAGATTTCATTCTGGAAAATGGAATGAAAGTCAAAAAAATTATGCAACTGTTGCAAAAGAGATTCTTGCAATAGTTAAATGTGTTTTAAAATTTCAGGATGATTTATTCAACAAAAAATTTATAATTAAAACTGACTGCAATGCAGCTAAATATATGTTTAATAAATTTTAAACATGATGTTTCTAAGCAGATGTTTGCCAGATGGCAATCACATCTCGCACCTTTTGATTTTGAAATAATTTATAAGAAAGGAACTGATAATAGTCTTCCTGATTTTCTTACCAGGGAATATTTAAATTAATGAGTCATTCAAGAGGAATTATGCGCATAGCAATGACTGAAATTATTGAAAAAACAATAAATATCCAGATCCAAATAATAGGATCATATGACAATATTCAGGAAATAAAAGAAACTCCATTTATATCGAAAAAGCTAAAGATTATGCTATTAAACAAATCAAATATAGAATACGATCTTTAAATAAACAACTTAAAGATTTAAAATATAAAGAAATAATAATTTCTTGTGGATAAATAATATTTATGTTTAAGATTTCAGGAATGATCCCCTGGGAAAGGGGAAGAGGCCGTGGAAGATCTTCCTCTTATAGAGGAAGAGGAACCGAGAGAATTATCCATCAAATGGGTAATAAGAAGCTTATAGCTATGGATAATGCATCATATGCATCATCCTCTTCAAAACCCAAGTTGATGAAAAACTTTTAAAGAGTTTTTAGCCTATAAAGCAGCTCAGAGTCAAATCTCTGAAGAAACAGTATCATATGCTCAAGTTGCTAATGATAATGATGATGAAAACTGGATTCATAATCCAAAAAGGATGTTATACTCCTTCTTGATCATAAAGACAAAAATGGAATGATCAACCTTGGTTTATAATCAAGAGATACTTTGATACTGGGTTCTACCCAACTGAGACTTATAAGTCCAGGATATATTATGAGGAAATCCTCAAAGCCACAAATTGTGAAATTACCCATTATATGGGAGGAAATAAAACAATAAGTTTTAGTAAAATCATAATTAAACAGATTATATCTGTTGAAAATTGGGGAATATCTCCATTAAAAGACAGGGAAATTTTTCACCCTGAAACAAAAACTCCCATTAGATATAACTACTGGGATTATGTGAATGCCTTTTATAAAGCATTCCTATTTGAAAATCAAAATTATAAACATTCTTGGTTTATCAAGATATGTTCTAAAACTTATGAATCGGAAATTCCGATTTGGTTTTATAAATGGTGGCAGTCATACGGTCCATCAATTAATATCTTTAATAAAGATTCACAAAGGTTTAAAACCTTATACACCCAATGGGTGGACTTATCTCCTGCCTTAATAGAGGCACACATGACAACAATTTTATAGAGGGAATGGCCTCATTACACTTCTTTGTCCAATTCAGCATTCCATGGATATGGAAGTGGTTACCAGAAACTGGTTATACCAGTGAAAATATGTTCTGCTTAAAAAGAACATATATGACAAAATTTTGGAAACAAATGATGAAGATTGAAGATGGCAAGATTAAATGCCAAGATACAATAGATCATATTCAACAAACGATTGAATCATATCAACAACAAAAAGAAAATCAACAACAAAGGGAATCTCCTAGTCCCTTCCAATATATTATCAGAAAATTAAAAATGAGTACAGGTACTGAAGATCTCAGTCAAGAAGAACTTCTACATCAATACATGGAAGAAGTTAAAAAGGATATAGCCAAGCACTTCAAAAAGAATGAAGCTTCATCAAGCTCAAGAATATCTGTATCAGACTCCTCTCAGACAGGAGAAGATACTCAGTTATACCAAGACAGTCAAGAAGAAGACAGGTCTATGGACGATGAGTCCTATGCCAAAATGATGGCAGAATTAGAGGAAGAATTTGGTCCGGTTAATACACCAGAAAAAACAAAAAACAAAAGGACACAATAGGCCCACAAGGAAGAAAAGAAAAGCTCAATAATTCATCTCCATAATTGGCCGACAACATTTTTGTCTTAATGTTACATTATTGTAACTTTACTATTCACTTTTTGACTTATTGTATAATATTGCGTTAAACGCAATTATGGGCGAATATTCGCTGTAATATTCGGTGCTAGGACCTCTATATAAAGGGGGATTAGTGTTTAGTAGAAGGCACCGGTTTTCAGAACCACCTCTCTCTCTCTCTTGTAATAAATCTTCTGCAATAATATTTGAAGTTTAAAGCTTTCAAGTTTCAAGCCTTTAATTACTGGTAATTTTCTTTTCTTATTTTATATTTATATTTCAAGTTTCAAGCTTTCAAGTTTCAAGCGTTTAGGGTGAGACCCGTATTGAGGCGATCATACACAAATATAAATATAAAATAAGAAAAGAAAATTACCAGTAATTAAAGGCTTGAAACTTGAAAGCTTTAAACTTCAAATATTATTGCAGAAGATTTATTACAAGAGAGAGAGAGAGGTGGTTCTGAAAACCGGTGCCTTCTACTAAACACTAATCCCCCTTTATATAGAGGTCCTAGCACCGAATATTACAGCGAATATTCGCCCATAATTGCGTTTAACGCAATATTATACAATAAGTCAAAAAGTGAATAGTAAAGTTACAATAATGTAACATTAAGACAAAAATGTTGTCGGCCAATTATGAGATGAATTATTGAGCTTTTCTTTTCTTCCTTGTGGGCCTATTGTGTCCTTTTGTTTTTTGTTTTTTCTGGTGTATTAACCGGACCAAATTCTTCCTCTAATTCTGCCATCATTTTGGCATAGGACTCATCGTCCATAGACCTGTCTTCTTCTTGACTGTCTTGGTATAACTGAGTATCTTCTCCTGTCTGAGAGAGTCTGATACAGACATTCTTGAGCTTGATGAAGCTTCATTCTTTTTGAAGTGCTTGGCTATATCCTTTTTAACTTCTTCCATGTATTGATGTAGAAGTTCTTCTTGACTGAGATCTTCAGTACCTGTACTCATTTTTAATTTTCTGATAATATATTGGAAGGGACTAGGAGATTCCCTTTGTTGTTGATTTTCTTTTTGTGGTTGATATGATTCAATCGTTTGTTGAATATGATCTATTGTATCTTGGCATTTAATCTTGCCATCTTCAATCTTCATCATTTGTTTCCAAAATTTTGTCATATATGTTCTTTTTAAGCAGAACATATTTTCACTGGTATAACCAGTTTCTGGTAACCACTTCCATATCCATGGAATGCTGAATTGGACAAAGAAGTGTAATGAGGCCATTCCCTCTATAAAATTGTTGTCATGTTGTGCCTCTATTAAGGCAGGAGATAAGTCCACCCATTGGGTGTATAAGGTTTTAAACCTTTGTGAATCTTTATTAAAGATATTAATTGATGGACCGTATGACTGCCACCATTTATAAAACCAAATCGGAATTTCCGATTCATAAGTTTTAGAACATATCTTGATAAACCAAGAATGTTTATAATTTTGAATTTCAAATAGGAATGCTTTATAAAAGGCATTCACATAATCCCAGTAGTTATATCTAATGGGAGTTTTTGTTTCAGGGTGAAAAATTTCCCTGTCTTTTAATGGAGATATTCCCCAATTTTCAACAGATATAATCTGTTTAATTATGATTTTACTAAAACTTATTGTTTTATTTCCTCCCATATAATGGGTAATTTCACAATTTGTGGCTTTGAGGATTTCCTCATAATATGTCCTGGACTTATAAGTCTCAGTTGGGTAGAACCCAGTATCAAAGTATCTCTTGATTATAAACCAAGGTTGATCATTCCATTTTTTGTCTTTATGATCAAGAAGGAGTATAACATCCTTTTTTGGATTATGAATCCAGTTTTCATCATCATTATCATTAGCAACTTGAGCATATGATACTGTTTCTTCAGAGATTTGACTCTGAGCTGCTTTATAGGCTAAAAACTCTTTAAAAGTTTTTTCATCAACTTGGGGTTTTGAAGAGGATGATGCATATGATGCATTATCCATAGCTATAAGCTTCTTATTACCCATTTGATGGATAATTCTCTCGGTTCCTCTTCCTCTATAAGAGGAAGATCTTCCACGGCCTCTTCCCCTTTCCCAGGGGATCATTCCTGAAATCTTAAACATAAATATTATTTATCCACAAGAAAGTATTATTTCTTTATATTTTAAATCTTTAAGTTGTTTATTTAAAGATCGTATTCTATATTTAATTTGTTTAATAGCATAATCTTTTGCTTTTTCCGGTATGAATGGAGTTTCTTTTATTTCCTGAATATTGTCATATGATCCTATTATTTGGATCTGGATATTTATTGTTTTTTCAATAATTTCAGTCATTGCTATGCGCATAATTCCCCTTGAATGACTCATTGATTTAAATATTCCCTGGTAAGAAAATCAGGAAGACTGTTATCAGTTCCTTTTTTATAAATTATTTCAAAATCAAAAGGTGCGAGATGTGATTGCCATCTGGCAAACATCTGCTTAGAAACATCATGTTTAAAATCTTTATTAAACATATATTTGGCTGCATTACAGTCAGTTTTAATTATAAATTTTTTGTTGAATAAATCATCCTGAAATTTTAAAACACATTTAACTATTGCAAGAATCTCTTTTGCAACAGTTGCATAATTCTTTTGACTTTCATTCCATTTTCCAGAATGAAATCTAACAAGATATTCTTGTTTGTTAATTGGAGATACTTGTTTTAATATACCTCCGTAGCCTATATCTGAGGCATCAGTTTCAACAATTTTTTCCCATTCTGGGTTTGTTATTGTTAAGCAAGGAAGGTTTTTAACCTTTTGCTTAATTTTTTGTACCGCTTTAGTATGATCGATAGACCATGGCTTAGGATTTTTCCTTAGCCTATCGTATAATAAAGCCGTATCTTCTGCTAAATTTTTATAATAAGAAAGAATATAGTTTAAACTTCCAAGAAATCTTTGTAATTGGGTTTTATCTAAAATCTCATCTGGGAATTTAGATGCAAATTCAATACTTCTATTGATCGGAATTATATTTCCTTGATCAATATTATGTCCTAAAAATCTGACTTTAGTTTGGAAAAGAGACATTTTTGGTCTAGATATACTAAACCATTCTTTAAAATTATATTTTTGAATATCTCTAAATGTTTAAAATGAGTCTCAATATCCTTTGAAAATACAAGGATATCATCAATATAGACAATTATAACTCACTATAAGGAATGAAAATGTCATTCATAATATTTTGGAATTCTGAAGGGGCATTTTTTAATCCAAATGGCATAACATTCCATTCGTAATGCCCAACAGGTACTGTAAAAGCAGTTTTATACCTGTCTTTTTCTTCAATTTGTATTTGCCAGTATCCTGACTTTAAGTCAAATTTAGAAAATATATTTGACTCATATAATTTGTCTAATAAATCTTTCTTATTAGGTATAGGATACCTAATCCATTTTAAAACCTTATTTAATGGTTTGTAATTAATAACCAATCTGGGTGTACCTCTTTCCTGTTCGGAATGTTTATTAACATAAAAAGCTGTACATGACCATGGAGACTTTGAATTTCTAATTAAATTCTTGTTTAAAAGAGATTTTATTTCTTGTTTACATAATTCCATATATTCGGAATTCATTTGACAAGGTCGAGCCTTGGTCGGAATCTGTTTTTCATTAAATCTTTTCATATGGTAGTGAAACAATATGTTTCTTTCTATCCCAGAAAGCATTGGGATGATCATTACATATTTGTAAACTGAATTGGTGTTCTATGAGTTTAATTTTTTCTTGTAATTTTGAATTATTTAATCTTTCTTGAACATTTAAGGAAAATATTTCTTTTTGTAGAAAATCTATTTGATTTATCTTTGCTTTCAACAATTCTTCTTTTAAATTATTCAATGTCCTTGTTATCGGATTAGAAATAAATTTAAAAACAATTTCTTTTCCTTCATACGTACCAGTTATTCCAGTACGGTCTACGTTTTTTAAAGGAAATATTTTATCAAAGAAAGGGCTTCCAAGTATAACTTGGTTACCTAGATTTTTACCAATACAAAACTTGTACTAATACAAGTATTATTTTGACAAATAAAAGCTTGAGGGATTTTATAATTTACCTCTAATTTTCCTTTCCCAGCATGACTGAGAGTATGTGTAGTTTTATGGTAATACTTTGTAGGAATTAATCCTTCCTGTATACAATTTAAATCTGCACCGCTATCAAAGAGTGCAACTACTTCTATTAAGAAATCATTACCTATTAGTAATTTAATTTTTCCATGCCATTTTTGGAAGTAATTATTTCTCTTATATTTTTCAGATATAATTCTGATTCTTCTATTGGTTGTATATTTAGTTTATCTTTCTCTAGACATATTATTCTATTGTCTAATTCTTTATTATTTTGTTGTAAAATTTTTACTTCTGATTTTAAATTATCAATTTCTTTTTTTAACTGTTGTATATCAACAGGTTTTTTATCTTTACTTTTCTGGTTTAATTGAATTTTTAATTCTGCCAAAGAAAATGGTTTTGGATCCTTAAGATTTGAACAAGAAGGACCTTCTTCTTGTTTTTCCATAAATGAAGAGATTATTTTCTCTCTAATCTGTGGATCATCTACCACTTTTAATAATTCAAGTATTTCACTTGTTAAAACATTTATTTCCATATTTTGGAATTGTGAAATTATTTTATAAACATTTTCTTCTTCTTCTTCTTCTGAAGTATTATTACCACAACAGTCTTCTTCTTCAGAGGAAGAGTATAGATTTTCATTTTCTAAAATATTTAAATCTTCATTAGATAATTGATCAGATTCAATATCTGATTTTTGATTTTTTAAATCTTCGTCTTCCAGCTTATTAAGCTTTTTTCTAACCCAGCAAGTTTTTGCTGTGTGACCTATTTTTCCACATTTTTTACAGATTAATTTTGACCTATAAGTCTTATACGAAGGCTTATTTTCCTCATATTTTTGAATTCTTTTATTTTTCTATCTTCCCTTTTTCTTTTTTGATGTTGGTAGGGATTTGATTTCTTAATTTTCTTAGGATTATTTGAGGTTCCTTCTATACCAAATTGACTACAGAATTCACCTAATTGTTTCTTCTCATTTAGAGAATGTTTTTTGATTTGTTGGTTTAATTTAATTTCATTACATAAATTTAAACCTTCTTGAATACAAGTTCCTATTAACTTGCCGTAAGTATAATCATCATAATTTATACTTATTCCTCCTTTTCTTAGGTTATTCCTAACTCTTTCTGCAAATAAATACGGAAGACCATCTACAATTTTGACTTCCAATGTGAGCTATTAGACTCAGGGAGTTCCATAACTCTACTTAAGAAAGTGTCTTTATACCACCTAAAAGATGTTAGGGTTCTACACTTGAGATTTTGTAGAAGAGTCCTAATATTCTCTGAATTATCAGACCATCTGCCTGTAAAGTGTTCTATAATATTGACTATTAAAGTATAAACTGAGTTGTTTTCAACAACACCATTTTCCTCTTTTGTACTATTGAGGATCTCCTGTCTATCTGAATCTGATAGATAATTATCCCACCAACCTTTAAGTTGGCCTGTAAAACCTGATATAATCATCTGAGCTATTGTCTTAACTGTATTTTTATTGTTTTGACAAATAGTGCTATACATAAGCATCCTATGGACAGTATTATAAATCTGTCCTTCTGTTTGACCATCTATATTCCATTCATAGATCATTTTTCCACTATACGAATTACTAATTACGTATTCCTTTTCTTCTATTAGAACATCCTGTGGAGTAGGCCTAGGATAATAATACATCCTCTGAGTTGGCTTATCAGCAAACTTAGATAACTTCATGATTTCATCATTGATTTTTTGCTTATAATCTTCTTCTTTTAGACTATCTTCAAAATCCGATAATGTATTTATCTTTAAATTTTTAAAATATCAATCGAATCATTTAATGTTTGCATTAAATTTCTTCAGATTTTATTTTGAAGTCTGTTACCTTAGGAGGTAATTGAATGCTAGGAGTAGCAATAGACTCTTTATTTTTTATCTGATTATTTATTATAATACTTTGTTTTTCTTTTAAATGGCATAATATTTTATCCATTTTTTTAGAAATATCCTGGAGTTGTTCTCCAATTATTATTAAATAAAGATTTGAATAATTTTGTTGTTTTATTAAACCATTTATATGAGAAATAGTCGTCTGCAAGGTTTCACCTTCCAGAAGTTTTTGAAAAGCTTGATAGTATCTTTCTTCTCCTTGTTTTTCAATTTTAAAACCATTAGTAGGAGGGAAAACATTTGATACTATGTTTCCATTGATATTAAAATTTCTTTCTATAACAGAAATAATACTATTGGTATATCTTTCAATAAACCATGGAACAAAAGGTATGATCTCTTGTTTCTCATTTAATTCATTATAAAATTCTTTTCTAAAAAATTCTTTGTCTTTTTTTTTCAAAATTTTTGAAAAACCATGTTCTAAATAATTCCCATTTGGGTTGAAGAAATTCTTTAGAAATTTCTTCTCTTATTGGTGATCCGGAGTAAAATCTAATTTTTCTTTTTGATTCATATTTATACAAAATTTATTTCTGATTCGGTTAGTTCCGGATCTATTCTAATTCCTCGAACTATATTATCCGAGTTTATTCTTAATTCATCTATTTTTCTTTCAGGAAATTCTTCCTTAATCCTAGATGTTGACGCCCTAGAAGGACTTCTAACTGTGTAATTTACAGGAGAGATATAATAGTGTGATGACACAGATTTAGACAAGGAGGGTTCATATTTTATTTTATTATTTTCAAATTGTATTTGAACTGACCCTTCATTAGTTTGTGATATATTTATAGGATTATTATCTACATATTGTTGAGATGGGCTGGCTTTATCTAATACCCAATTTTCTGGAAAATTAATTTCTTCCCATTTTATTTTTCTTCTGGTTGTAATATTAGCTTTGCTAAAATTAGTTTCTATTAGAATAGTTTCATTTAAAGGTTTATCTACCATCTTACAATGAGGATTAAGCGTGAATAAAGGCTTATAATAATTCGGTAACAGATACATATTACCTCTGATCCTGGTACGTAATTGTAACCATGCGTTTTAACATTCAAAGTTAAAGCATCTAAAATATTAACATCAGACAATGATAATTGTAAATTAGAATAAACATTAAAATAGACTGGACCATGAGCCAGACTTGATTGAACAATTCCCATAAGGGATTGTTTCCAATTTAAGTTTCTAGCATCTCTAAGAGCTGCTACAAAACTTTCTGGTAAGCCTTCTAAAGTTAAAGGCTTAAATGCAATTTGCACTAATCCTATATGAATAAATTTATATTCTTTTTTATATTTTTGTAAATCTCTTTTTGATAATAATTTTATTATCATTTCATCAGTGTTTAAGGAAAATGTTTCCTCAGTTGTTTTAACAACTTGTTTTAATCCCAATTTTTCAAAAGTTCCTAATTTATAAATTAGTTTGTAATCAATCTTTGGAATAGTCCATTTATTTAATAAATCTAAATTGTGAGGAATATCATATTCTTCCTCCATACTGTTTTTAACAGTATCTTCAGTTTTTATAATATTCATATTTGAATATTAGATTAAGTGTTGAAATAGTCGTATAATAAAGCCGTAACTTCTGCTAAATTTTTATGAAAAGGAGGAATAAGTATAAATTATGATGATTATACTTACGGCAAGTTAATAGGAACTTGTATTCAGAAGGTTTAAATTTATGTAATGAAATTAAATTAACCAACAAATCAAAAAACATTCTCTAAATGAGAAGAAACAATTAGGTGAATTCTGTAGTCAATTTGGTATAGAAGGAACCTCAAATAATCCTAAGAAAATTACCAGTAATTAAAGGCTTGAAACTTGAAAGCTTTAAACTTCAAATATTATTGCAGAAGATTTATTACAAGAGAGAGAGAGAGGTGGTTCTGAAACCGGTGCCTTCTACTAAACACTAATCCCCCTTTATATAGAGGTCCTAGCACCGAATATTACAGCGAATATTCGCCCATAATTGCGTTTAACGCAATATTATACAATAAGTCAAAAAGTGAATAGTAAAGTTACAATAATGTAACATTAAGACAAAAATGTTGTCGGCCAATTATGGAGATGAATTATTGAGCTTTTCTTTTCTTCCTTGTGGGCCTATTGTGTCCTTTTGTTTTTTGTTTTTTCTGGTGTATTAACCGGACCAAATTCTTCCTCTAATTCTGCCATCATTTTGGCATAGGACTCATCGTCCATAGACCTGTCTTCTTCTTGACTGTCTTGGTATAACTGAGTATCTTCTCCTGTCTGAGAGGAGTCTGATACAGACATTCTTGAGCTTGATGAAGCTTCATTCTTTTTGAAGTGCTTGGCTATATCCTTTTTAACTTCTTCCATGTATTGATGTAGAAGTTCTTCTTGACTGAGATCTTCAGTACCTGTACTCATTTTTAATTTTCTGATAATATATTGGAAGGGACTAGGAGATTCCCTTTGTTGTTGATTTCCTTTTTGTGGTTGATATGATTCAATCGTTTGTTGAATATGATCTATTGTATCTTGGCATTTAATCTTGCCATCTTCAATCTTCATCATTTGTTTCCAAAATTTTGTCATATATGTTCTTTTTAAGCAGAACATATTTTCACTGGTATAACCAGTTTCTGGTAACCACTTCCATATCCATGGAATGCTGAATTGGACAAAGAAGTGTAATGAGGCCATTCCCTCTATAAAATTGTTGTCATGTTGTGCCTCTATTAAGGCAGGAGATAAGTCCACCCATTGGGTGTATAAGGTTTTAAACCTTTGTGAATCTTTATTAAAGATATTAATTGATGGACCGTATGACTGCCACCATTTATAAAACCAAATCGGAATTTCCGATTCATAAGTTTTAGAACATATCTTGATAAACCAAGAATGTTTATAATTTTGAATTTCAAATAGGAATGCTTTATAAAAGGCATTCACATAATCCCAGTAGTTATATCTAATGAGAGTTTTTGTTTCAGGGTGAAAAATTTCCCTGTCTTTTAATGGAGATATTCCCCAATTTTCAACAGATATAATCTATTTAATTATGATTTTACTAAAACTTATTGTTTTATTTCCTCCCATATAATGGGTAATTTCACAATTTGTGGCTTTGAGGATTTCCTCATAATATGTCCTGGACTTATAAGTCTCAGTTGGGTAGAACCCAGTATCAAAGTATCTCTTGATTATAAACCAAGGTTGATCATTCCATTTTTTGTCTTTATGATCAAGAAGGAGTATAACATCCTTTTTTGGATTATGAATCCAGTTTTCATCATCATTATCATTAGCAACTTGAGCATATGATGCTGTTTCTTCAGAGATTTGACTCTGAGCTGCTTTATAGGCTAAAAACTCTTTAAAAGTTTTTTCATCAACTTGGGGTTTTGAAGAGGATGATGCATATGATGCATTATCCATAGCTATAAGCTTCTTATTACCCATTTGATGGATAATTCTCTCGGTTCCTCTTCCTCTATAAGAGGAAGATCTTCCACGGCCTCTTCCCCTTTCCCAGGGGATCATTCCTGAAATCTTAAACATAAATATTATTTATCCACAAGAAATTATTATTTCTTTATATTTTAAATCTTTAAGTTGTTTATTTAAAGATCGTATTCTATATTTGATTTGTTTAATAGCATAATCTTTAGCTTTTTCCGATATAAATGGAGTTTCTTTTATTTCCTGAATATTGTCATATGATCCTATTATTTGGATCTGGATATTTATTGTTTTTTCAATAATTTCAGTCATTGCTATGCGCATAATTCCTCTTGAATGACTCATTAATTTAAATATTCCCTGGTAAGAAAATCAGGAAGACTATTATCAGTTCCTTTCTTATAAATTATTTCAAAATCAAAAGGTGCGAGATGTGATTGCCATCTGGCAAACATCTGCTTAGAAACATCATGTTTAAAATCTTTATTAAACATATATTTAGCTGCATTGCAGTCAGTTTTAATTATAAATTTTTTGTTGAATAAATCATCCTGAAATTTTAAAACACATTTAACTATTGCAAGAATCTCTTTTGCAACAGTTGCATAATTCTTTTGACTTTCATTCCATTTTCCAGAATGAAATCTAACAAGATATTCTTGTTTGTTAATTGGAGATACTTGTTTTAATATACCTCCGTAGCCTATATCTGAGGCATCAGTTTCAACAATTTTCTCCCATTCTGGGTTTGTTATTGTTAAGCAAGGAAGGTTTTTAACCTTTTGCTTAATTTTTTGTACCGCTTTAGTATGATCGATAGACCATGGCTTAGGATTTTTCCTTAGCCTATCGTATAATAAAGCCGTATCTTCTGCTAAATTTTTATAATAAGAAAGAATATAGTTTAAACTTCCAAGAAATCTTTGTAATTGGGTTTTATCTAAAATCTCATCTGGGAATTTAGATGCAAATTCAATACTTCTATTGATCGGAATTATATTTCCTTCATCAATATTATGTCCTAAAAATCTGACTTTAGTTTGGAAAAGAGACATTTTTGGTCTAGATATGACTAAACCATTCTTTAAAATTATATTTTTGAATATCTCTAAATGTTTAAAATGAGTCTCAATATCCTTTGAAAATACAAGGATATCATCAATATAGACAATTATAAACTCACTATAAGGAATGAAAATATCATTCATAATATTTTGGAATTCTGAAGGGGCATTTTTTAATCCAATGGCATAACATTCCATTCGTAATGCCCAACAGGTACTGTAAAAGCAGTTTTATACCTGTCTTTTTCTTCAATTTGTATTTGCCAGTATCCTGACTTTAAGTCAAATTTAGAAAATATATTGACTCATATAATTTGTCTAATAAATCTTTCTTATTAGGTATAGGATACCTAATCCATTTTAAAACCTTATTTAATGGTTTGTAATTAATAACCAATCTGGGTGTACCTCTTTCCTGTTCGGAATGTTTATTAACATAAAAAGCTGTACATGACCATGGAGACTTTGAATTTCTAATTAAATTCTTGTTTAAAAGAGATTTTATTTCTTGTTTACATAATTCCATATATTCGGAATTCATTTGACAAAGTCAAGCCTTGGTCGGAATCTGTTTTTCATTAAAATCTTTTTCATATGGTAGTGAAACAATATGTTTCTTTCTATCCCAGAAAGCATTGGGATGATCATTACATATTTGTAAACTGAATTGGTGTTCTATGAGTTTAATTTTTTCTTGTAATTTTGAATTATTTAATCTTTCTTGAATATTTAAGGAAAATATTTCTTTTTGTAGAAAATCTATTTGATTTATCTTTGCTTTCAACAATTCTTCTTTTAAATTATTCAATGTCCTTGTTATCGGATTAGAAATAAATTTAAAAACAATTTCTTTTCCTTCATACGTACCAGTTATTCCATTCATAGATCATTTTTCCACTATACGAATTACTAATTACGTATTCCTTTTCTTCTATTAGAACATCCTGTGGAGTAGGTCTAGGATAATAATACATCCTCTGAGTTGGCTTATCAGCAAACTTAGATAACTTCATGATTTCATCATTAATTTTTTGCTTATATCTTCTTCTTTTAGACTATCTTCAAAATCAGATAATGTATTTATCTTTAGATTTTTTAAAATATCAATCGAATCATTTAATGTTTGCATTAAATTTTCTTCAGATTTATTTTGAAGTCTGTTACCTTAGGAGGTAATTGAATGCTAGGAGTAGCAATAGACTCTTTATTTTTTATCTGATTATTTATCATAATACTTTGTTTTTCTTTTAAATGGCATAATATCTTATCCATTTTTTTAGGAATATCCTGGAGTTGTTCTCCAATTATTATTAAATAAAGATTTGAATAATTTTATTGTTTTATTAAACCATTTATATGAGAAATAGTCGTCTGCAAGGTTTCACCTTCCAGAAGTTTTTGAAAAGCTTGATAGTATCTTTCTTCTCCTTGTTTTTCAATTTTAAAACCATTTGTAGGAGGGAAAACATTTGATACTATGTTTCCATTGATATTAAAATTTCTTTCTATAACAGAAATAATACTATTGGTATATCTTTCAATAAACCATGGAACAAAAGGTATGATCTCTTGTTTTTCATTTAATTCATTATAAATTCTTTTCTAAAAAATTCTTTGTCTTTTTTTTTCAAAATTTTTGAAAAACCATGTTCTAAATAATTCCCATTTGGGTTGAAGAAATTCTTTAGAAATTTCTTCTCTTATTGGTGATCCCGGAGTAAAATCTAATTTTTCTTTTTGATTCATATTTATACAAAATTTATTTCTGATTCGGTTAGTTCCGGATCTATTCTAATTCCTCGAACTATATTATCCGAGTTTATTCTTAATTCATCTATTTTTCTTTCAGGAAATTCTTCCTTAATCCTAGATGTTGACGCCCTAGAAGGACTTCTAACTGTGTAATCTACAGGAGAGATATAATAGTGTGATGACACAGATTTAGACAAGGAGGGTTCATATTTTATTTTATTATTTTCAAATTGTATTTGAACTGACCCTTCATTAGTTTGTGATATATTTATAGGATTATTATCTACATATTGTTGAGATGGGCTGGCTTTATCTAATACCCAATTTTCTGGAAAATTAATTTCTTCCCATTTTATTTTTCTTCTGGTTGTAATATTAGCTTTGCTAAAATTAGTTTCTATTAAAATAGTTTCATTTAAAGGTTTATCTACCATCTTACAATGAGGATTAAGCGTGAATAAAGGCTTATAATAGATTCGGTAACAGATACATATTACCTCTGATCCTGGTACGTAATTGTAACCATGCGTTTTAACATTCAAAGTTAAAGCATCTAAAATATTAACATCAGACAATGATAATTGTAAATTAGAATAAACATTAAAATAGACTGGACCATGAGCCAGACTTGATTGAACAATTCCCATAAGGGATTGTTTCCAATTTAAGTTTCTAGCATCTCTAAGAGCTGCTACAAAACTTTCTGGTAAGCCTTCTAAAACTCAGACAAGAGCAGAAGATCAAGAGAAACGATGGAATGTTGGTAATTTTACACAGTCTTTATCCAGGATGCTAACATGTGATCAGTACGGGTCTCACCCTAAACGCCCCACGCCTTCTTGGCTTTTTGGCTTAACGGGTTCCCCGGCGGTCGACCTCCCATATTAGCACCTTAGATGGGCTGTAACCGTATTCCACTATGACTCTTAATTTTTTACTTTCATCTGGGTTTTAAGATCTCTTTTTTTTATTATGATAATCTGTTGAGCATGGTGATGTTTCAACACTTATGTGTTTAGCCTCTTATTGAGGCGATCATACACAAATATAAATATAAAGAAAAGAATAGAAAATTACCAGAAATAGAAGGATTGAACTTGAAAGCTTTAAATTTCAAATATTATTGCTTAATATTTTACAAGAGAGAGAGAGAGAGAGAGCTGGTTCTAAAAACCGGTGCCTGCTACTAAACACTAAGCCCTCTTTATATAGAGGTTCTAGCACCGAATATTACAGCGAATATTCGCCCATAATTGCGTTTAACGCAATATTATACAATAAGTCAAAAAGTGAATAGTAAAGTTACAATAATGTAACATTAAGACAAAAAATGTTGTCGGCCAATTATGGAGGTGAATTATTGAGCCTTCTTTTCTTCCTTGTGGGGCCTATTGTGTCCTTTTGTTTTTTGTTTTTTCTGGTGTATTAACCGGACCAAATTCTTCCTCTAATTCTGCCATCATTGTGGCATAGGACTCATCGTCCATAGACTTGTCTTCTTCTTGACTGTCTTGGTATAACTGAGTATCTTCTCCTATCTGAGAAGAGTCTGATACAGACATTTTTGAGCTTGATGAAGCTTCATTCTTTTTGAAGTGCTTGGCTATATCTTTTTTAACTTCTTCCATGTATTGATGTAGAAGTTCTTCTTGACTGAGATCTTCAGTACCTGTACTCATTTTTAATTTTCTGATAATATATTGGAAAGGACTAGGAGATTCCCTTTGTTGTTGATTTTCTTTTTGCTGTTAATATGATTCAATCGTTTGTTGAATATGATCTATTGTATCTTGGCATTTAATCTTGCCATCTTCAATCTTCATCATTTGTTTCCAAAATTTTGTCATATATGTTCTTTTTAAGCAGAACATATTTTCACTGGTATAACCAGTTTCTGGTAACCACTTCCATATCCATGGAATGCTGAATTGGACAAAGAAGTGTAATAAGGCCATTCCCTCTATAAAATTGTTGTCATGTTGTGCCTCTATTAAGGCAGGAGATAAGTCCACCCATTGGGTGTATAAGGTTTTAAACCTTTGTGAATCTTTATTAAAGATATTAATTGATGGACCGTATGACTGCCACCATTTATAAAACCAAATCGGAATTTCCGATTCATAAGTTTTAGAACATATCTTGATAAACCAAGAATGTTTATAATTCTGATTTTGAAATAGGAATGCTTTATAAAAGGCATTCACATAATCCCAGTAGTTATATCTAATGGGAGTTTTTGTTTCAGGGTGAAAAATTTCTCTGTCTTTTAATGGAGATATTCCCCAATTTTCAACAGATATAATCTGTTTAATTATGATTTTACTAAAACTTATTGTTTTATTTCCTCCCATATAATGGGTAATCTCACAATTTGTGACTTTGAGGATTTCCTCATAATATGTCCTGGACTTATAAGTCTCAGTTGGGTAGAACCCAGTATCAAAGTAACTCTTGATTATAAACCAAGGTTGATCATTCCATTTTTTGTCTTTATGATCAAGAAGGAGTATAACATCCTTTTTTGGATTATGAATCCAGTTTTCATCATCATTATCATTAGCAACTTGAGCATATGATGCTGTTTCTTCAGAGATTTGACTCTGAGCTGCTTTATAGGCTAAAAACTCTTTAAAAGTTTTTTCATTAACTTGGGGTTTTGAAGAGGATGATGCATATGATGCATTATCCATAGCTATAAGCTTCTTATTACCCATTTGATGGATAATTCTCTCGGTTCCTCTTCCTCTATAAGAGGAAGATCTTCCACGACCTCTTCCCCTTTCCCAGGGGATCATTCCTGAAAACTTAAACATAAAGATTATTTATCCACAAGAAAGTATTATTTCTTTATATTTTAAATCTTTAAGCTGTTTATTTAAAGATCGTATTCTATATTTAATTTGTTTAATAGCATAATCTTTAGCTTTTTCCGATATAAATGGAGTTTCTTTTATTTCTTGAATATTGTCATATGATCCTATTATTTGGATCTGGATATTTATTGTTTTTTCAATAATTTCAATCATTGCTATGCGCATAATTCCTCTTGAATGACTCATTAATTTAAATATTCCCTGGTAAGAAAATCAGGAAGACTATTATCAGTTCCTTTCTTATAAATTATTTCAAAATCAAAAGGCGCGAGATGTGATTGCCATCTGGCAAACATTTGCTTAGAAACATCATGTTTAAAATCTTTATTAAACATATATTTAGCTGCATTGCAGTCAGTTTTAATTATAAATTTTTTATTGAATAAATCATCCTGGAATTTTAAAACACATTTAACTATTGCAAGAATCTCTTTTGCAATAGTTGCATAATTTTTCTGACTTTCATTCCATTTTCCAGAATGAAATCTAACAAGATATTCTTGTTTGTTAATTGGAGATACCTGTTTTAATATACCTCCGTAGCCTATATCTGAGGCATCAGTTTCAACAATTTTTTCCCATTTTGGGTTTGTTATTGTTAAGCAAGGAAGGTTTTTAACCTTTTGCTTAATTTTTTGTACTGCTTTAGTATGATCGATAGACCATGGCTTAGGATTTTTCCTTAGCCTATCGTATAATAAAGCCGTATCTTCTGCTAAATTTTTATAATAAGGAAGAATATAGTTCAAGCTTCCAAGAAATCTTTGTAATTGAGTTTTATCTAAAATTTCATCTGGGAATTTAGATGCAAATTCAATACTTCTATTGATCGGAATTATATTTCCTTGATCAATATTATGACCTGAAAATCTGACTTTAGTTTGGAAAAGAGACATTTTTGGTCTAGATATGACTAAACCATTCTTTAAAATTATATTTTTGAATATCTCTAAATGTTTAAAATGAGTCTCAATATCCTTTGAAAATACAAGGATATCATCAATATAGACAATAATAAACTCACTATAAGGAATAAAAATGTCATTCATAATATTTTGGAATTCTGAAGGGGCATTTTTTAATCCAAATGGCATAACATTCCATTCATAATGCCCAACAGGTACTGTAAAAGCAGTTTTATACCTGTCTTTTTCTTCAATTTGTATTTGCCAGTATCCTGACTTTAAGTTAAATTTAGAAAATATATTTGACTCATATAATTTGTCTAGCAAATCTTTCTTATTAGGTATAGGATACCTAATCCATTTTAAAACCTTATTTAATGGTTTGTAATTAATAACCAATCTGGGTGTACCTCTTTCTTGTTCGGAATGTTTATTAACATAAAATGCTGTACATGACCATGGAGACTTTGAATTTCTAATCAAATTCTTGTTTAAAAGAGATTTTATTTCTTGTTTACATAATTCCATATATTCGGAATTCATTTGACAAGGTCAAGCCTTGGTCGGAATCTGTTTTTCATTAAAATCTTTTTCATATGGTAGTGAAACAATATGTTTCTTTCTATCCCAGAAAGTATTGGGATGATCATTACATATTTGTAAACTGAATTGGTGTTCTATGAGTTTAATTTTTTCTTGTAATTTTGAATTATTTAATCTTTCTTGAATATTTAAGGAAAATATTTCTTTTTGTAGAAAATCTATTTGATTTATCTTTGCTTTCAACAATTCTTCTTTTAAATTATTCAATGTCCTTGTTATCGGATTAGAAATAAATTTAAAAACAATTTCTTTTCCTTCATACGTACCAGTTATTCCAGTACGGTCTACGTTTTTTAAAGGAAATATTTTATCAAAGAAAGGGCTTCCAAGTATAACTTGGTTACCTAGATTTTTTACCAATACAAAACTTGTACTAATACAAGTATTATTTTGACAAATAAAAGCTTGAGGGATTTTATAATTTACCTCTAATTTTCCTTTCCCAGCATGACTGAGAGTATGTGTAGTTTTATGGTAATACTTTGTAGGAATTAATCCTTCCTGTATACAATTTAAATCTGCACCGCTATCAAAGAGTGCAACTACTTCTATTAAGAAATTATTACCTATTAGTAATTTAATTTTTCCATGCTATTTTTGGGAAGTAATTATTTCTCTTATATTTTTCAGATATAATTCTGATTCTTCTATTGGTTGTATATTTAGTTTATCTTTCTCTAGACATATTATTCTATTGTCTAATTCTTTATTATTTTGTTATAAAATTTTTACTTCTGATTTTAAATTATCAATTTCTCTTTTTAATTGTTGTATATCAACAGGTTTTTTATCTTTACTTTTCTGGTTTAATTGAATTTTTAATTCTGCCAAAGAAAATGGTTTTGGATCCTTAAGATTTGAACAAGAAGGACCTTCTTCTTGTTTTTCCATAAATGAAGAGATTATTTTCTCTCTAATCTGTGGATCATCTACCACTTTTAATAATTCAAGTATTTCACTTGTTAAAACATTTATTTCCATTTTTGGAATTGTGAAATTATTTTATAAACATTTTCTTCTTCTTCTTCTTCTGAAGTATTATTACCACAACAGTCTTCTTCTTCAGAGGAAGAGTATAGATTTTCATTTTTTAAAATATTTAAATCTTCATTAGATAATTGATCAGATTCAGTATCTGATTCTAAAGTATTTTTGAGATTTGATTTTTTAAATCTTCGTCTTCCAGCTTATTAAGCTTTTTCTAACCCAGCAAGTTTTTGCTGTGTGACCTATTTTTTCACATTTTTTACAGATTAATTTTGACCTATAAGTCTTATACGAAGGCTTATTTTCCTCATATTTTTGAATTCTTTTATTTTTTCTATCTTCCCTTTTTCTTTTTTGATGTTGGTAGGGATTTGATTTCTTAATTTTCTTAGGATTATTTGAGGTTCCTTCTATACCAAATTGACTACAGAATTCACCTAATTGTTTCTTCTCATTTAGAGAATGTTTTTTGATTTGTTGGTTTAATTTAATTTCATTACATAAATTTAAACCTTCTTGAATACAAGTTCCTATTAACTTGCCGTAAGTATAATCATCATAATTTATACTTATTCCTCCTTTTCTTAGATTATTTCTAACTCTTTCTGCAAATAAATACGGAAGACCATCTACGAATTTTGACTTCCAATGTGAGCTATTAGACTCAGGGAGTTCCATAACTCTACTTAAGAAAGTGTCTTTATACCACCTAAAAGATGTTAGGGTTCTACACTTGAGATTTTGTAGAAGAGTCCTAATATTCTCTGAATTATCAGACCATCTGCCTGTAAAGTGTTCTATAATATTGACTATTAAAGTATAAACTGAGTTGTTTTCAACAATACCATTGTCCTCTTTTGTACTATTAAGGATCTCCTGTCTATCTGAATCTGATAGATAATTATCCCACCAACCTTTAAGTTGGCCTGTAAAACCTGATATAATCATCTGAGCTATTGTCTTAACTGTATTTTTATTGTTTTGACAAATATATACATAAGCATCCTATGGACAGTATTATAAATCTGTCCTTCTGTTTGACCATCTATATTCCATTCATAAATCATTTTTCCACTATACGAATTACTAATTACGTATTCCTTTTCTTCTATTAGAACATCCTGTGGAGTAGGCCTAGGATAATAATACATCCTCTGAGTTGGCTTATCAGCAAACTTAGATAACTTCATGATTTCATCATTGATTTTTTGCTTATAATCTTCTTCTTTTAGACTATCTTCAAAATCCGATAATGTATTTATCTTTAGATTTCTTAAAATATCAATCGAATCATTTAATGTTTGCATTAAACTTTCTTCAGATTTTATTTTGAAGTCTGTTACCTTAGGAGGTAATTGAATGCTAGAAGTAGCAATAGACTCTTTATTTTTTATCTGATTATTTATTATATTGTTATAGTTATAGTTATTATTATTATTATTATTATTATTCTTGTTATTATTATTATTATTATTATTATTATTATTATTATTATAGATTATTATTCTTGTTATAGTTATTATTATTATTATTATTATTATTATTATTATTATTATTATTATTATTATTATTATATTGTTATTATTATTATTATTATTATTATTATATTATTACTATTGTTATTATTATTATTATTATTATTATTATTATTATTATTATTATATTATTATTATTATTATTATTATTATTATTAGGTGTTAAGGTTATTAATGGAGAAGATATTAGGTAGCCCCGAGGGTTGGCACTAGCATGATGAAAATTTTTGAGATATGCAAACTAGCTAGGGTTGTACCAAAGGGTTGGCATAGGATAATAAAAAGTGTCGAATAATACCAACAAATATAAAAGAATAACAGATTATCCCTAAGATAGTTGTTAGCAAGAATGTAGCTTAAATAATGTTATTTTGTGTACAGTATAATACTTGATAGCCGTGACCCTGAGCAGGCATATCACCGATCGGATTAGTTAAGGTGAGTTCCTTTGAACTGTTTTTTAAACGGGATGTGATGTTTTGATAACTGGTAATAATTGAATAATTGACTATCAATAGCATCTGTGATATGTGGCAATGCTTGATAAGATGCTTGAGGGCTGCTTTTATGATTCTGTTTTAGCCAGTGGAGTTTGTATACATAGCCTAGTTATGTGAATTTATACTGTGCTTACTTTGTTTCTATCTGTTTGTCATGGTTGTATCTGCTTGATGCAATAGTCAATATTAATATGTTTTGAATTTTGAAGAATACTATGTTCATGAACTCACAAGCTTTATGCTGAGTCCCAAATGTTTTTATTTTATGGACACACATCCTAGGTGCTAGGTGATTACAGAAATAAAAGATTATGGATTAAGCTTATGAGGAGATAAAAGACTAAAGTGTTGATAAGAATTTGGATCTTTTCTAAGTTAAACTGATGTAATATTTGTATTGTATTAGAAGACAAATGTATAATACATTATAATTTATACTTATAGTTTGACTTCCACTATGTATTCTCTAATTACTATATGTTTTGTATATCCGATGCGTAACGCTCCCTAGGGTGTGCCCTGTGAGGCGGGCGTTACAAGTTGGTATCAGAGCCATAGTTTATGTAAACTAGGTACAAGGATAGTATCTAGACTTAATCTAGATAAGATGCTTTAAGATAAATAGATTAACTACTTAAGAAATGTGTGTAAGGATAGTATCTAGACTTAAACTAGACATGGAGGATAATGGCTAGAACATTGTAAGTGCAATAGATAAGCAATGACACCTGGCCACTGTTATTTCTTGTCTATCAGTACTATTATGTTCTGGATCATAATCCATCATGTGAATACTAATTCCTTGCTCCCTCATGTAGATTTTCACTATGAAAAGAGGTGGACGTACTCATGGTAGGGGTCGTGGTAGACCTCCTAGTAGTAGAAGGCAAATCATGTCATCTGCGAATGATGATCATGAAAATCTTCGTAATACTAAATCCGAGGGGTAACAATTTGCTGGACCGTAATTCCAAGCGGTTGTAGCTGGTGTAATTAAAGATGCTTTGCCAACCATTATAGCCGAGGTTATGAACACCTCTAGGGGTTATATAAGCAATGATAGTAATGGACAAGATGATCATATTTATAACACCAATGGTAATAGAGATGCTTGTTGGATCATAAGAGGCTGGTGCAACCAGAACTTAGACTTAGAAGATTTTGATGTACAATTGAAGTTGTCTTCTGAAGACAAAGCTACTCTTTCGAAGACAAGTCAAAGATCTTCGAAAGCTCAAATTATGAAGAACTTCCGAAGAGAGAACTCTGTCTTCCGAGACTAAGTAGTTCTCCTTCCGAAGTATACAACTTAGAAGATTCTAAAGATATAGTCTTCCAAAGAACAAAGTCCTGAAGACTTGCAGAAGACTCGGAAGAAGTTGATTCTTCCGAAGTATAAATGGCCTCGGAAGAACTTATTCTTCCGAAGCCATTTTAGCTTTGGAAGAACCAACTATGAACCAGTGGACATATGTATGGTCTATCTGACAGCTCGCTGCAAACTCTGATGTACTGCATGATGCTTTCCCACGCCCATATAGTTGACCATACTTTAATCCACTGTTCACCCATTATTAGTTAGTACAGTTACCATTCTTAGTTGGTGATAAAAGGTAAGTCATTGAAATATCATGACTACCTAATCTAGGATAGTATTTTATCTTAGATACTTTACTTCTAGCAATGTAGTATTTGTCTAATTGTAAATTCCAGCTGGTTATCCAAGTATAACCGGCTGTAGATAGTAGTATATATAGTTTCTCATTGTAACTTAAGTAACATGCTTATAAGAGTCTTGTAATAGTGAGTTGAGAAGTAATATATAGAAGTATCTTGAAAACCTTTCTTGTGTTCTTGTTTTCATTAACTTATTATATTACTTGTGAACTTAGTTGAGATTCTGCTTCATCTAACCAAGTGATATTAAGCAAGTTAGTGAGAGTATCTTATGTTGTGAGACAAACACCGATCCTGAAATTGGCATCAGAGCTTTTTAGGCTCTTGATTGTGAGATATTACCATCCCAAATCACCCTCGTTTCTTCATACTTACTCACTTCACTCAAATGGCTCTTAACCAGGAATTTTCTGAGTCGGAGATAGGAACCATGACTAAGGCCCCTATCATCACTCCTGATGATTTTGGAACCTGGTGCAAACATATTAAAGGCTTTATCAAGTATCAAGACAGCCGCATGTGGAGATCAGTCACTCATGGTCCATACCAACCATAAGTGGAATCCCCAGCTGGTAATGGTGCCATGATTGAGAAGGCCGTTGAAGACTACTCTGATGAAGACTTCAAGAAGATGGACATTGACCACAAAGCCATGACTATTTTGCTTACGGCTATACCAAACTCCATAATGGTAGGCTTTAAGCAATGCGAGTCAGCCAAAGAACTCTTTGATGCTTTGAAGCTGATGTACTCTGGTTCTGTTGAATCTAAGGAGTCCAAGAAAGATATGCTGAAGCAAAAGTTTGAGAACTTCACATACATTATTGGTGACACCTTGAACCAAAAATACTTCAGGTACATGGACTTGATCACCTCTCTTCAGTCTATGGGAGTGGTTCTTGAGAAAAAAGACATAGTAAGGAAGTTCATGAGTGCACTTCCTCATGAGTGGGCTTTCTATTGTGTCTTAATCAAGAGATTTGAGAATCTCAATATTCTTACTATGATTGAACTATATGGGATCCTTGATGGATACCGTATGGAGATGGAAACTCAGAAAAGCCATCAGATGAACAGACCCTCAAACCTTCCTGTTAGCAATGCTCTACATGTTGCTGAAGGTTCAAGAACTCCCCAGCCCTAGCTGTACCTGAATTACCCCCAACAACCATCCTCTTCCTCTAGGCCATGCATCACATTCCCTGAGACACCCAGGTCTCAACAGGCTTAACAAAATCCTTTTCAGGATAGCTGTGCCTTTGTTTTAGGGAGTGAGCACTCTGGAGATTTTAAATTTTGTTTTGATGATCTAGAGTGTTTCAGCCCAGATGATGTTGAATACATGGATATTATCCAATAGATGGCTCTCCTAACCTATAGAGTAAAGAAGTTCTTCAAAAGAACTAAAAGGCAGTTCCCTCAAAACCCAGCCAATAGAAAATTTGGGTTTGACAAGACCAAGGGCAAATGCTACAACTGCCACCAACTTGGTCATTTTACAAGGGAATGCAAAGATCCTAGATCCAATCCTAGAGCCACTCAAGCCTCCCAACATCTCACTACCCTAAAGGCTGCAACCAACTGAACAACAGACTGCAGCTATTGCTTAAGAAGTTGATTGGAGCTTCATGGTGCAAGATGTCACTCCTACTCAAGCACTTATGGCTGTAACTAAAGACACTAAGGTATATGAACATCTCTATACCCCAGCCTGTATTGCTAGGGTTAAATTGTATCAGGACTACAACATGGAAATTAGATCTGATATTGAGTCTTTAAATATCCTAAAATCTAATTTTAAGAGAGTAGAATCTAACTATAAACTCAAAATAGAAGAGTTGGAGAAAATTGTATCCTCTTTAAAACATGAACACTCAAACTACAGGGCTCAGATAAAAGATCTAATATCCAAGTTGACTAAGGCTCAAGCCTAGCTAGTAATAGCTGAGGCTAAAGCAGAGAAGTATGCCATTGAAGAGCATAACTTCAATACCATCATTGCATCATCCTCCCACTCCAAGTTATGCTATCAAAACAAAAGTGGGTTGGGAACCAATGAAATTGCTCCACCATATTCATTTGTGTATGTTAGACAGCCAAGATGTGGTATTGATAAACAAGAGGTTCCAACTGCTGACCCACTACCTAAAGAGTCGAAGAATGATGCAACAATGGTAACCACCACTGGAAAAGATAATGTAGAAAACCTCATCTCCACCGCTGATCAACCCTTAACCACCAAAGCCAGAAAGAACAAAATCAGGGTAGCAAGAAAACTGCTAAGAAGGTGGTTGAGACTAAGATGAAGATAGACCCAAGACAAAAGGGTGTATTCATATCAGCCGGATTCCAAGTGGTTGGAAAGCCTGATTTTGGAAAAGAGTGTAGTACTAACACTACTATCCAGATGAAGGATAAAAGGTTGAAGGGGAAGGCTGTTGAAGAAGAAAAGAAGTGCAAGAAACAACAGCCCACATGCCCCATCAAGAATAGCATTGAGTGCATAAATTGTGGTCTGCATAACCATATGGCAAAAGATTGTTACTACAATCCAGCAAGCACACATTATGCAACCAATGTTAAGAAAGAAGAATTCAAGGATGGTTTCATATTTGGACCTTACCATATGGTCCAAGTGTTAAGGAAAGGAAAGCTTGTTTTCGAAGCCAAGTTGCTTTTGGAAGAAACTAATTCTTCCGAAAGGAAAATAGCTTCGGAAGACAAGCTAAAGAATAAACAAAGAAACAAAAAGATTTATTTGAAGCCTTCCGAGAAGAAAAGTGCTTCAGAAGAAAAGGTGGTGAAAACTTCTTCAGAAAAGAAAGAAGCCTTGGAAGCAAGTCACGCTGCACAAGCCTCTTCAGGCTCATTAACACTGGTCAACCATAGGATGGAATGGAAGATCAGAAAAGATTCTACAGCCCAATCCTCTTCTTCACAAACCATAATTGAACCTCCATGCATACATTTTGGTTAATTTATATCATCTACATTGGAAGAACCCAAGACCAACAAGGCTTGGGTTTCCAATAGTAACTAATCATTTCACCTTATGTGCAGGGACATCCACATGACAAGAATGGAAATGTCTGGATTGTGGATAGTGGATGCTCTAGGAACATGACAGGGAACAGATCTCTCCTATAATAATTTAAACATTTTGATGGAGGTCCTGTTCAGTTTGGAGGTGAATCCGGAGGATACATTTCTAGTAAAGGTAGTGTATCCAATGGTAAGTTAAACATTGACAAAGTAAACTTTGTCAAACAGCTTGAACACAATCTCTTGAGTGTTTCCTAATTCTATGACCAAAAGCACCAAATTCTTTTCACAGAACATGAGTGCATTATCCTCAAACCTGGGATGACAATTCCTCAGGAATTAGTGCTTCTTAGTTCTCCCAGGTTAGGGGATATATACAAGCTGGATATGAACAATGCTTCTCCACTGGGTGAAGTATCATGCTTTCTTTCCAAAGCTAATGGTGATGAGTCCACTCTTTGGCATAAAAGAATGTGCCATGTTAATTTTAAAACCATGAATAAATTGGTTAAAAATAATTTGATACATGGTGTGCCCAAAAAGGAGTTTATCTATAAACATAACTATGTTGCATGCTTGAAAGGAAAGCAACACAAGGTCTCTCACAAATCCAAAGAGGTCAACTCCATCACCACTCCGTTACACTTATTACACATAGATCTTTTTGGTCCCACAAGTATAATGAGCATTGGAAGGAAATCATATTGCCTTGTGATTATTGCTGATTTCACTTGATTTACTTAGGTTTTCTTTTCAATAACTAAAGATGAAACAACTGAAACTTTAAAATATTTTATTCTTAAAATTGAAAATCAGATAGATCACAAGGTAAAAATCATTAGAAGTGATCAAGGGATTGAGTTTAAGAATCAAGTTCTTGACTCATTCTGTAACTCAAAAGGGATTGCTAGACAATATAATGCTCCTAGAACTCCTTAACAGAATGGTGTTGCTGAGAGGAGGAACAGGACACTTATTGAGGCTGCAAGAACCATGTTAGCTGATTCAAAGTTGCCTCTAACTTTCTGGGTAGAGGTAGTCAGCACTGCATGCTATGTGTAGAACAGGGTTCTCATTGTCAAGCCCCATAGGAAGAACCCTTATGAGCTATGGAACAAGAGGCCACTGTTCATTGGTTTTCTTGGGTCCTTTGGCAGCAGATGTACCATACTTAACACAAAAGAAAATTTAGCAAAATTTGCTGAAAAGTCTGATGATGCTATCTTTGTTGGATATTCCTCAACCTCTATTACTTATAAAGTGTATAAAATCAAAAATCAACAATTTGAGGAATCATCCAACATTGTTGTAAATGAGCACACTCCTTGTGTTAAGGTCAATGGTCCTGATTATATCTTCAATTTAGAATTATTTCCCAACTATTCTAAACCATCTTGTGAGAATGTTTTAGCTGGAACAGGAACTCAAAGTGACCCCTATGAAGATCAAATGTTTGAGTTACCCAGACCTATTCCCAGTTCTCCTAGTGGAATTGAAGAACAAGCTCCTATTACTGAAAGTCCTGGAAGCATGAATACCTTAGGAAACAATGGAGCTTCAACAAGTGGTCAGCCAACTAAGCCTCACAACTCAACAACTGACAACTCAAGTACTTAACACCAAATTGATAAAGACAACAATCTGGAGGAACAGGCAACTGTTGATGTTGCTTCTCAGCAAAATATCATTGATGCTGTCACATATTCATTCAATTAGTCCTCATTGAATGAGTGTGAGACATTAGCTGATGAAGGTGTTCAAAATCCTGAGCCAAACTTCTCAAACTTGGATCTATCTATACAACTGGATGTGATTCCTAGGCTCAGAATACACAACACTCATCCAGCTGAAAACATCATTGGGGATGTCTCAAAAGATATAGGAACAAGAAGTCAGGCCCATAATAGGAATGTCTGCTTGTACTCATGCTTTCTCTCTCAGATGGAACCAAAGAAGGTGGAAGAAGCTCTTAAGGACAACAATTGGGTTGAAGCAATGTAAGGGGAATTGCTTCAATTCAAGAGGCAAAAGGTATGGAACTTGTGTCCATTACCACCTGGCCAAATCCCCATTGGCATTAAGTGGGTGTTCAAAAACAAAAGAGACGATAGAGGTTTGATCATCAAGAACAAAGCAAGACTTGTTATTCAAGGATATACACAGGAGGAAGGCATAGATTATACTTATGTCTTCGTACTTGTTGCAAGACTTGAGGCTGTGAGAATCTTCCTTGCTTTTGCTGCATCCAAGAACTTCACAGTCTATGAACTTTCTAATGTGCATTTTTGTATGGGGATATCGATAGAGAAGTCTATGTGTACCAGCCACCTAGATTTGAAGACCCACAACACCCCAAATATGTATGCAAACTTGACAAAGCTCTTTATGGGCTGTATCAGGCACCTAGGTTGTGGTATGAGACACTGTTCAATTTCTTCTCAAGAATGGCTATACCAGAGGCACAATACACAAAACATTGTTCATAAAAAATTCTGGGAAGGACATGCTGCTTGTATAAGTCTATGTTGATGACATCATATTTGGTTCCTCAAATTACCAAATATGCAAGGACTTTGAAAGCATCATGAGGAAAAAGTTTGAAATGAGTTCTATAGGAAAGATGGATTTCTTCCTTGGAATTCAAGTGAAGCAGATGGAAGAAAGGTTCTTTATCAATCAATCTAAGTATGTCAAGGACATCTTAGAGAGATTTGAGATGAAAGATTGTAAGCCACCCAAGACACCAATACCCAGAAATCACAATCTTTGCCCTGATTCTGAGGGGGAGGATACTGATCAGCATCAATACAGGGTGATTATTAGATCTCTGATGTATCTCACTATAAGTAGACCTGATATTATGTTTGCAACATGCATCTGTGCAAGATATCAGGCTGTTCCAAAAGTGTCTCACCTAATTGCTGCCAAGAGAATTCTTAGATACCTCAAAGGAGCTGCCAAACTGGGTCTTTGGTATTCTAAGAATAAGAATTTTAATCTCTATGGTTACACTGACAGTGATTATGATGGCTGCAACATCAACAAGAAATCCACAACCGGAGGATGTCAATTTCTTGGTGGAAAGATCATTTCCTGGCAATGCAAGAAGCAATCATGTGTCTCTACATCAACTGCTGAAGCTGAATACATTGCTGCTGCGAGCTGCTGTGCTCAACTGCTATGGATTCAGAATCAGATGTTGGACTATGGTTTCAACTTCATGGAGACTCCTATCCACATAGACAACAAGAGTGCCATGTCTATCATAGAAAATCCAGTAAAGCACTCCAAGACAAAGCATATTCACATCAGGTACCATTTCATTAGAGATATTTATGAGAAAAATCTAATAAAGCTAGTTAAAGTCAATTCAAATAAACAATATACTGACTTGTTCACAAAAGGCTTTGATGAATAAAGATTTAAATACTTAATCACAGCTATTAGGATGATTAACATTGACTAGTCTATCTCCTTTGAAAACCTTTTAAAATGTGTCTTGTCCATGTTGTCTAAATACAATCTAAGCCCTATTACAAAAAGGCTTTCTTCAGATTTCTAAGTGAGAATTCTTCCGAAGAGAAATTTACCCTCGGAAGAGATCTTTATCTATCTTCCGAAGGCAAATTCCTCTGCATAAATATTCTCTTCCAAAGAGTTTTTAGTCTCAGAAGAACATTTAATTATAAATCAAATCTACTTCCAAAGTTTACTAACCTCTTTTCTCGGAAGAAGACTGGACTCTCGAAAGCAAATTTTCATTCTGACATAATTTGCTTTCGAAAGTAAAATGACTTCGGAAGACAATATTGAGAAAAAACAAGTGTTTTCTCTCGAAAGCAATTTTACTTTCGGAAAAAAACCTTTACTGTGTAACGGAAATCTTTGGGCTCCACTTAATTTTAATGTAAAGATACTGTTGGAGAATAGTAAATAACTAGAATTTTTAAACCTTTTCACCATATCATCTGCCGCCTACATCCACTTGGACCTCAAAACATCCTTTCACCCATCATTTCACCTTATCCAGTGGATTTTTCACCGTATAAAATTACCGAATATTTCTATTTCTTACTTTTCTTTACCGTTAGTCGAAAACCCCAAATTTTCACTATTCATCTTCCTCATCCTACTCTGCAATCTTCCCGCATTAATTAACCAGTTCTTCTTGAAAACAATGGCCTTGAATCCTCAACATAACCAGGTCACCATCCTTGATTCTTCAAAGGATGACGATTTTGCCCCTATTGTCCAATTTCTGTCACAATCGGCATACTTCACAGCCCTAACCGTAAACCCTACCATCTACTCAAACCATCTGGCTGATTTATGGGCCAATGGTCGCTGTGAAACCCTAAATGATGAAAGGATTATTTGATCATGGGTTTGCGGACAGGAGATCATTATTTGTGAAACTACATTCAGGGAGCATCTGGAGCTCCATGATGAGGGCGCCCCTACTAAATTCCCCAAATTTGAGTTGGAAGACACTTACACTCAGATAGGATATGGCGGCGATGTGCGCAAGTCAACTGTCTCGAAGTTCAACTTCTCCTATAATTAAAAGTTCTTGCTGCACATTGTTCTACACTGCCTATCCAACAAGTCTGGTGGATGGGATCAAATCCCGTATGATTTAGGCTGCCTGGTTCATAGGTTGGTAAAGGGCCTAAGATTCAACTACTCAAGATTTGTGCTAAATAACCTACGCAATAATCTAACCAGGGATCAATTCTACATGTATCCCAGGTTCATTCAGCATATCATCAACTGTGAGCTGAACCAGGACAAACTATAATATGAAAATATTCTACTGGTCCCTCACATGAGGCCTGGCATCTTCAAGACTCTAAAGAAGGTGTCCACTAACTTCACTGGAAGATTCACTGATCTGCTTCCAGGTATGATTTAGCCAATAGCTCATGGTGACATCCTTGCAAGCCCAGCAGGTGATGAACCCACACCAGACACCACCACTACAATGCCATCTACTTCTTCTCACCCAATTAAAATCACTTACGAAAGATGCCCCAAACGAACCCTTGATCAATCTACTCTGATTGATCAAGTCCTCTCTCTTCAAACCAAAAAGGCTAGAATGGAACTCAGGGCTCCCACTCAGCAAGAGGTCTAACCATCCTCCACAATTGACCTCAATATCAGCGTTGAGTCTCCTCAGTCTCAACTTGATGAGCCCATTACCAAAGGCTTAAGCCCTCAGAGTGAGTCTCAACACTCTCCTGAGCAGCCAAAAAGGGATAGCCACATCCTTGGCTCAACTGCTTTGGCAGAAGAGCCATTAGGTGCCGACCAACATCCCCTGTCATTAGATACAACCTCCTTATCTTTTCTTGACCTTTTAACCCGACCTAATGAGGACATTATGTTTCATTAGGGCCATGAAGTTATCTACCCCACCACTCTCCAGATCAACTGAGCCCTATGGAAGCTCTAATGTTTAGCCCACATCAGTTAAGCCAAACTGAGGTGAGTCCTATTGGAGTGGAGGTGACTCATGTAGCTTCAGCTGCCCCTATTGAGAGTGTTTCACTAGCCTCTCAGGACAGTGGTAACATAAGTGAGATTGAATCTACGACAACCTTGCCAATTGATGCCTCTGAAAGAGACATCAGTATGCAAGGGTATCCAGGGCGCCAAGAAACCACTACTGGTGGTGATGATGAATATACTAGGTATGTTATCTCATCTCCCAATGATTCTTCAAAAGAAGATGAGGGTAGTCTGCAAATCATTCTCAAAGATCTCCTCTCTAAAGTCACAAACCTTGAATTAAAGGTTAAGACTTTAGAAGACAGGTCTACCACTCAGCAACTCCAGATTGAAAATCTCAAGGCTGAACTAGCTGAAAAACAGACTGAGAAATCTGTTAGGCATGTACCAATTCAGGTTTCTTTAAGTTCTTCCTCCAGCTCATCACCAAAAAGGGGAAGAAAATACAGAAACAAAGTCATGATGAGGCAATATCTGCTCAATCTTTAGAGCCGATATCAACTCAAGAGGAACCCAATCTTGTCCTTATTTCCCTTGATGCCATCTCTTCATTCTATCCCACACAGCAACACCCTGCAATCATATTTCCTCAACCACCCTCTATCATAATTCAAGTGGACCCAAGGATGCTTATCAATCTTAACAGGTTCTTAACCTAGTTTCTGATAAGGTCCTCACTTGAACAACCCTCACCTGACTTAGCCATTGCTTACTTTGGAGCTAAAGAGCTTCAAAGGTTGACTACATCATCTACTTCTGAGGAGGAAATTGGTAAACCTAATGTCTTTGTTGAACCCAAGATTGACTTTGAAAGGGACACAAAGACTGATGGCCCCAGCAACTAAATCAAGAGGGACAGATGAAGCAATCCTTGCTACTTCCGAAGCCACGAGAACAAACTTCGAAATGGAAGCTCAAACTTTGGATGCAATTACATTCACTTTCGAATCTTTGGAAATCCCTTCTGAAGCTGAAGTCCAAGTTGCGGAAGGAACAACTGAACTATCCTCCTTATCCGATGACCTACTTATCACAGATGCCATTCTTGACCTGGCTTATAAGGTCAACAGTGAGGAATTTCTTACAACTCCAATCTTCCAAGCACCACAAGTTCAAACCTCCTCTCCCTAACCTGAACCCTCTAAGCCTGAGTCTCCAATGGCTGAATCTACCTCTGATCCTAAAGGCAAGAGGAAGCTTAATGCTGAAGAGCTTCTAGAGGAAGAAAGGTTGGAAAAACTAAAGAAGAAAGGAAGACTTGATACTGGGAAGCTGCTGGTTGCAAGCAGCAAAGCAGCAGCAGCTGCCCAAGAAAGTATCAATAACAAAAGGAGAGTGGAGGTCATTGACAGACTCATCAGCTTGGGAATAGACAATGAATAAATACTTCTACTAACACTTGATGAGATTGTAAAGCTGGAGAAGGTAACCGTGCTGCAAAAAGAAAAGGAGGAAGCAACAAGGTTGGCCTTAGAGGAGGAAAACAAGAGAAAGAAAGAGGAGGCAATGGAGAAGGAGAGGATAGAGAGAATAGTCTTCCTCTGTACTAGAGGCTATTCTCAGAAGGAGCTAACACCTCATGATTATGATACGATCTTATTCCTTTTCCATAAAAACCAAGATCAAATCAACAAAGAAAGAAAGAAGACTGCTAGGGAGAAGCTGAAGGAGAAGAAGAAGAAGGAGGAAAAGGCAAAGCTTGCAGCTACCAAGAGTGAAGGTGATAAGGACTGGATGAAAGTCTATCTCAATGCTCACAGATTCACTAGCAGGCAAGTGGTTCCTATGTCTATAAAGACCCTACAGCGACATGTCAGCAACATCAAGGTTGACATTCGCTTAGGAAGAAGGCAGGACGCACCGCTAATGCAAAGTACTCAAAAGATGGCACCCAAACCACAACCTATCCCTACACCTTTTCCATTCCCCATTAAAACTAAGCCAACCACTGAACCTTACACCCCTGAACCCACACCATCAGCCATACCTACACCTTCACCCACTGTTTCTCAACAACCTCTACCTCCACCTACCATTAAACCCAAAACACAACCTCGAACCCAATCACTACCCAAACCATCTTCTAAACCATCTATACCCCTGACCTTAGAAGAATTCAAGGAGATCAAAAGGAAGCTCATCAACTGCACAACCCTGAGTGACATCTCATGTGAGGAAGAGTCCATAAAACTGAAGTACACTGATGGCTTCTTCTGTTCCCTCACAAGAGTTACATTCCTTGATCTGCTAAGGGGAACACTGGACCAAGCTCTCCAACTTCTTGCAACCAACTCAGACATACTTAATGAAGAAGAGAAGAAGTTAAGAAGGAGACTGATGACTTTACTGGATACAAGAAAAGGGGACAAGCTGCCATCCAATCCCCTCAATCCTAGAAGCAAAATTGTCCAGTGGAGGTTCAATGAAGCTACACATAGCTTCGCTATGGAAAGGAAGAATGGTCAAGTGAACAGGGTTGATACATTAGCTCTGCTACACTCTAGCAGATTTAACATTGCTGAGTTAGCAGAAAGACCATTCTCCAACCCCTCCAACTCTCAAATAGCTACTTACATCAGAAATCATCTGAGTAGCCTTCATGTCGGAGAGCTTACAAAGAAAGCGAAGACGAAGAAGTGTAGAAGAAGAAGCAGCAACCAGACAAGGAAGAACATTCCTGCAGATGGTTAAAGGTCCAACTTCAGAACCAATAGTTAGATGGGAATATGACTACAGTTCCTATCAACTAACTCTCTTCAGAGGGACAGAGCAAAGGGTACATGTCATTCAGAGCAACAGATTAGATCTACTTTCTATGGATGACTTGTACAAACTCCTCACTACTATACAGGAAAGAACAAAGAGACAAACAAATATTTGCTTTCCCTGGTGTTAAAGACCTTGAGGAGTAGAAAGAAGTAAAGTTTTGGTAGCATCAGCCTAGGGGGAGTTTGTTGGATCATAAGAGGCTGGTGCAACCAAAACTTACACTTAGAAGATTTTGATGTCAATAGAAGTGGTCTTCCGAAGACAAAGATGCTCTTCCGAAGACAAGTCAAAGATCTTCTGAAGCTCAAAGTATGAAGAACTTCCAAAGAGAGAATTCTGTCTTCTGAAGTATACAACTTAGAAGATTCTAAAGACATAGTCTTTTGAAGAACAAAGTCCTGAAATCTTGCTGAAGACTCGAAAGAAGTTGATTCTTCCAAAGTATAAATGGCCTCAGAAGAACTTATTCTTCCGAAGCCATTTTAGCTTCGAAAGAACCAACTATGAACCAGTGGACATAAGTATGGTCTGTCTGACAGCTCGCTGCAAACTCTGATATACAGCATGATGCTTTCCCACGCCCATGTAGTTGACCATACTTTAATCCACTGTTCACCCATTATTAGTTAGTATAGTTACCATTCTTAGTTGGTGACAAAAGGTAAGTCATGGACCTGTCATGACTACCTAATCTAGGATAGTATTTTATCTTAGAAACTTTACTTCTAGCAATGTAGTATTTGTCTAGTTGTAAATTCCAGCTAGTTATCCAAGTATAACCGGCTGTAGATAGTAGTATATATAGTTTCTCATTGTAACTTAAGTAACATGCTTGTAAGAGTCTTGTAATACTAAGTTGAGAAGTAATATATACAAGTTTCTTGAAAACCTTTCTTGTGTTCTTGTTTTCATTAACTTATTATATTACTTGGGCACTTAGTTAAGATTCTGCTTCATCTAACCGAGTGATATTTAGCAAGTTTGTGAGAGTATCTTGTGTTTGAGACAAACACCAATCCTGCAATGCTACTATAGGAACTAAACCTAAGCAGGGTTGTTCTTACAAAGCTTTCAAGAGATGTGAACCTCCAATATTTGACAAGAAAAGAGATGCCATGGCGACCTTTTAGTGGATCCATGAGATGAAACTATTATTGAAATTAGTGGATGCACAGCCACGCAAGCTGTCATGTATGCACTTAATCATTCAGGTCTGAGGCATTATTTTGGTGGGACAATGATAAACAAGCTAAAGGACCTGGAATTGTTATTGCTTTTACCTAGAATGAACTAAAGTAGCTTGTGATGGAAAAATTTTGTCCTGAAGTTGAAAGGGACAAAATTGAAAGAGAATTCTTACAACTACAGGCTGGGACCATGACACATCATCAGTACACGACCAAGTTTGACGAGATGGCTCAATTGCTTCCTGAGAATTGAACACCTGAAGCAAAGTGCATAAAAAGATACGTGCAGTGGTTATCCCCTCATATTCGACAGTTAGTTAAGATGTATGCCCCCAAAACCTATGAATCTATAATTGCATTAAGTGCCATTGCATACGAAGAAGAAGGCATAATGACTGACAATAACAAAAGAAAGTTAAATGATGATGGAAACCAGATGCCAAGAAAGGATAGAAAGATCACATGAAATGAAGGGAACTGTATCAACAAACCATGGAGGAACGATAAAAGTGAGTCTTGGAGAAAGTATCAAAATTCCAAATGTCTTAAATGTCTAATGGGTGATCATTCATGAAAGAACTGCCCAAAAATTAGATGATTCAACTGTTAGGAGTATGGAGATTTCCGAAGTGACTGCAAGAACCCTCCACAAGCACAACCTATGGAGAATCAGAACAACTCCAAGGGCCGTGTGTATGTGTTAAAAGAAGCTAAGGATAAAACTATAGTTGGTACGTTTCTCACTATCAACATATATGCTAGAGTTTTATTTGATACTGGCGCAAATAGAAGTTTCATTGCAATTGCCTTAGTACCTTATTTGAACTTAGTACCATAAACTGTAGATTGTGCGTATATTGTAGAAATTGCAATGGTGAGTAAGATAAGATAAGTAAGATTTTTATGGATTGTGTTATTACCCTAGTTAACACTAAATTCTTTGTAAATTTAATGCCGACCATTCTATGTGAATATGATATCATTCTTGGGATGGATTGGTTGAATAAGTATTGTGCACATCTCGACTGTGAACATAAGACGATGAAGGTACGTAAGCTAAATAGGGAAAAGCTACTAGTTCATGGAAGTGATGAAAATCCCAAGACCAATATCATCTCAGCAGTGAAGGAAATGAAATGTATTCAGAAAGGATGCATAGCCTTTCTCTTGTGCATGATAGATGCTAAAAAGGAAATATAGATCAATGAAATCCATGTAGTGTACATCTTCCCAGACGTATTTCCGGAAGATTTACCAGGACTTCCACCTAATCGTCAGATAGAATTTTGTATTGATTTAGTACCTGGTGTTAAACGAATCACGAAGGCTCCTTATCTTCTAGCCCCTTTGGATATGAAAGAACTTATGAAGCAAATTGACGAACTCTTAGAAAAAGGGTTTATTAGATCGAGTTCCTCATCTTGGGGAGCGCCAATATTGTTCGTCAAAAAAAAGATGGTTCAATACGTACGTGCATTGATTTTCAAGAATCAAACAAGTTAACTGTCAAGAACAAGTATCCTTTAACAAGAATAGATGATTTATTGGATCAACCTTAAGGAGCCAACTACTTTTCAAAAATTGATCTTCGATCAGGTTACCATTAGTTGAAAGTGCATGAGGAAGACATTCCTAAGATCGTATTCAGGACGCGTTATGGGCATTACAAATTTTTGGTTATGTCTTTTGGACTAACCAATGCCCTTGCAGCATTTATGGATATGATGAATAGAGTTTTCAAACCATACTTGGATAACTTTATCATTGTCTTATCGACGACATACTTATTTATTCTAAGGACCAAGATGATCATGCCAGACATCTGAAAATGGTTCTAGAAACCCTTTGACAGAAAAGCTTTATGCAAAATTCTCTAAATGTGACTTCTGGAAAAGAGAAGTTCAATTCCTCGGTCATGTGATAAATGAGAAGGGAATACAAGTAGATCCAGCTAAGATAGAAGTTGTGAGGAAATGGGAATCACCGAAGAATTCTAGTGAGATTAGGAGCTTTTTGGGATTAGCAGGATACTACCGAAGGTTTGTTTAAGACTTCTCCATGATTGCTGCCCCTTTAACATCTCTGACTCGAAAGAATGTAAATTTTGACTGCGGACCAAAGCAAGAAGAAGCTTTCAACCTTCTAAAACAAAAGCTTAGTAGTGCTCCCATACTTGCATTACCAAATGGTAATGAAGACTTTGCAATATACTATGATGCCTCATATAATGGTTTAAGTTATGTGTTGATGAAACGAAATAAGGGTATAGCCTACGCATCACGACAACTAAAAGTTCATGAAAAGAACTATACTACAAACGACCCTGAATTAGGTGCCATAGTGTTTGCCTTAAAGATTTGGCGACACTACTTGTATGGTACTAAGTGTGTAATCTACTCAGACCATAAGAGCTTACAACACATCTTTAATCAAAAGATGTTAAACATGAGGCAAAGAAGGTGGATAGAACTTCTTAATGATTAAGATTGTGGAATCAAATACCATCCAGGAAAGGCTAACGTAGTTGCGGATGGTCTCAGTCGGAAAGAAAGAGTTAAACTGATTAGGGTAAATGCATTAAAGATAGATGTTAAGGCCCTGTTTGTTTTCGGCTGACCCGGCTGACCCGCTGACTCGGCCAGCCGGTCAGCCCGTTTGCTGTTGGCGAAACCACTTCTGACCGGGTCATATGGGCTGACACAGTCCTTAGGTTTATAATTGCTGACCGACCACCATAACCAAATTGAAACCTTCAACAGCGCCCCCCCCTTCGGCACCCCATCGACCCACCTTCGGAACCCATCGATTCGGCCCCCATCGAAACCCCATCGATTCGGCCTCTCCACCCACCTTCGGCACCTCCATCCGGCGGCCCCATCGACCCACCTTCTTCGGCCTCTCCACCAACCATCGACGGCGAACCCCCATCCTCGATCGGCACCTCCATCCTCGATCGGCACCTCTGGAGACCCACCTTCTTCGGCTCCATTCGTCGGCACCTCCATCCCCGTCCTCGGCAGAAGGTAACCCCTCGATCGGCATCTGTTTTTGTTTCTTATTTAGGTGTTAAGATGGGAGCGATGGGAGCGATGGGAGTGATGGGAGGGTTTCTTATGTGTATGATAGAGAAGAGAAAGAGATATGGGAGCGATGGTGTAAGAAAGAGAGAAAGATAAAGATGGGTAATTTGGTATTTTGCAATAGATTGGGTGTATGGTTTATGTGTATGGTTTTATTTTATGATAAAGCAATGTAAAATAAAATAGTAAAGATAGGTAAATATTAATTACGTTTCTAATATTTATTCTTAATCGAGACATCTAGGTAGTAAGGTATTTTGCAATAGATTGGATATGAGGCCAAATTGAAACTTTTGCAATAGATTGGGTAATGGGTTGTAGCAGTTGATGCAATTGATCTTTGTTAGTAGTGAAAATGTAGCCTTTTGGTTTAGGGGTTGTAAAAAAAGAACTATCTTGACTTTAGGATCATGTTTTTGCTAAAACTCATGGTTTGGCTCTAGTAAATGTAGCCTTTTGGTTTATGTGGTTTATGTAGCCTTTAGTTCTTGTTTAGGCATGACAGAAAAAAAAGCCAGAGTTGTTTGGAAGTTGGATGTCTCGACAAAACATTTCTCGAAGCATGTATACATGAAATAACAAACAAGGGTCGGGAGGGTAGTAGCCTAAAAGGAAGCTCATGGAAAGTGTTGCGGAAAAACTTAAAAATGATCATAACTTCATTGTTGGACCATAAACAAAATGAGAAATCGATATGACTACCTGAAGTCAAAGTACGGGGCCTGGGTGAAACTGAAAAAACAAAACGAGGAATATTTATGATCCTATAACAACACTTTTAATATGAGTGATGAAGAATGGGAAAGCAGAGGCAAAGGTATTTTTAATATGAAACCTTATTAATAAGATTATTTTCTGTTTAGTAGCTTGATTATATCTATAAAAATTTTCAAACAGTTAAAAAGTTGGAAAAGTTGAGAAATGCGCCCCTTCCTTACCCTGATCTTGTACCACACTGTTTGCGGGGGTGACCATGACGGCATTCACAGTTGGGGCCTTCTTCTACACTTCCTCATCCAGCTGAAGGATATTTGAGCATGATTTGTATGATGTTCAGTGCACTCAGATGGAAACAGAGCCCCCCTGTAAGTGAAGAATCCTCTGGCCAGTCAAAAACGCAAGGCTAGTACTAAAACTAGCAAAGAAGTTCATAGAAAAAACAATAGATGATGACTTAAGAGAAGTTGGGAATAAATTATAAATGTTGCAAAGATGTGGTGGAAAAAAATAATATTGACAATGAAATGGACGCATGCATGGAAAAGCTGGAAAAAATGGAATGGGGGAAGAAGATCCGAGATAAACACAGCTCTTTTGCTATTCGGTGAAAGTGTTGATATTAGAAAAGTTTGGTTACGTCTTAAACCGGTGAGTTGCGAGTCGTGGGTGAGAAATGCTGGGAGAAAGTTTGGATTATTCAGCTGATTAGGTTGTTTTGCGTATGACTTTTGTAGACTTTTGTCTGAATTTTGTATGAGTTTGAATGACTTATGTAAGACTTTAATATAACTATTGTATGACTTGCGCATGACTTTTGAATGACTATTTATGACCTTCGTAATGTTATGAATGACTTCTAACAGGTCAAATATGTATACGGATGGTGTGAAATTTTATCCTTTTTATCCTTCATGGTATTGGTTGAAGTTGGTCCGGAAAAGGAAACGAGAGAGTAGTATTGAAAGAATACGAGATAATGATTCTGCTTTAACTGGGCATGCATATACATATGAATTACTACATGGATCTTCTACACAATGTCAAGAAATGATGAGACTTTCACGCGAGGCATTTGTACTATTATGCAATCATTTTACACAACGAAATTGGTTGCGACCTAGTAGGACGATAAGCATTGAAGAGAAGCTGGCTATGTTCTTACATATTATAGGGCATAATGAACGTTTCTAGTGGTTTAAACGATGATTTCAACACTCCAATCAAACGGTTCATAAATGTTTTCACGAGGTTCTGGTTGCTATGATGTCTTTTGCTAAAGAAATATAGTCCCAACATCGTCAGATGAAACTATAAATACCTCAGAATGACTTCAAAGATTAAAAGGAATATTTCCCGGAGCAATAGGTGCTTTAGATGGAACACTTGTACATGCAGTTGTGCCTGCTAATCAACAAACTTGTTTTAGGGGAAGAGGAAAAGGTGAATGTTATCAAAATGTGTTAGGAATATGTGATTTGATATGATATTCACCTTTGTATGGGCTGGATGGGAAGGCGTAGCATATGATTCACGAGTTTTGAGAGAAGTTGCATTTAATCCGACATCTGGGTTTCGATTCCCTCCACCAGGTTTATAATATAATTATAACTTTTATTATTAAATATATATTTGTATTCTTTATATAATAGATGTCACACTTGCATTCACAGATAAATATTACCTTTGCGACGCTGCATATACCAACACTCGTGGATTTATGACTCCAAACCGCAATACTAGGTATTGGTTAGCGGATTTTCGACGACGAAGGTCGTTAACTAAGGAAGAAAGATTCAACCATGCTCATGCTTGCCTTAGAAACGTTATTGAGCGTGCTTATGGTGTATGAAGGCAAGATTCCCGATCCTAAAACAAATGGCTCCTTACCCTTTTCCAGTGCAAAGAGACGTAGTCATTGCTTGTTTGCAATCCATAATTTTATAAGAAAATACAAAATTCAAGATGAATTATTTACAAACTTTGACGTGAACACTATGGTTACCCCTGATGGTGAAGGTGGACAAAGTGAGGGTCCAACACACAAGAGATAGATGGGGTTCAAAAGGCGTTGAATACATGGCTACTTTGCGTGATCAAATTGCTAATCAACTGCTTTCAAATCCTTCAATTTAGATTTGTATGCAAACTCTTATAATATGTTTAACTTGTATTTTGTATGACATTTTGAATTTTAAGCTATTGTGTTATTTTAAAATTTTGCCTATTTTTATTGATTATACAAGACCAGTTAAATGCAAACTCGTCAGAACTTCGGGGCAATATGGTTATTTTTATCATTCAGCATAGTCAGTCAGATACTGAATCAAACAACCAAGTTTTAATCAGATGCAGACTCAGTCAGAACTTCTAACTGGGTCAGCTTCTGACTCAGTCAGATCTTACCGAGTCAGCAGTATCAAACAGCCCCTAAGCTTGATTGGAAAGACCAAATCAAGAATGCTCAAACTGAAGCGTTGAAAGAAGAGAATATTCAGGCTGTAAGAATGATGGGTAACCAAAAATTACTGACTCAAGAAACAGATGGAATCCTATGATTTGGTCAGAGAATTTGGATCCAAAAATTTGGAGGTATTCAGGGCAAAGTATTAGATGAAGCCCACAAGTCCAAATACACAATGCATCCTGGAGCAAGCAAAATGTATAAAGATATTCAAAATCACTACTGGTGGCCTAATATGAAAATATCTATAGTCCAATACATTGAGAAATACTTAACATGTCTACAAGTTAAGATTGAACATCAAAAACTAGCCGGTCAGTTACAACAATTGGAGTTGCCAGTATGAAAATAGGATAGAGTGACGATGGATTTTGTCACGAAACTTCCAAGAACACGAAAAGGATATAATGCTATATGGGTCGTGATTGACAGGCTAACCAAGTCAGCATATTTTCTACCCATACATGAGAGCTATCCAATAGAAAAACTAGCCAAGATATATATATTGATGAAATAGTAAGTAAACATGGAGTGCCTTTATCCATTATCTCTGATAGGGATAGCCGATTTACATCCAGATTCTGGACAAGTTTCCAAAAGGAACTTGGAATTAAATCAGTTTAAGCACTGCATATCATCCTCAAACCGATGGTCAGACGAGCGGACAATTCAAACCTTGGAAGACATGTTGCGTGCTTGCGTGATTGATTTTGGAGGTAGCTGGGAAGATCATTTGCCTTTGATCGAATTTTCTTATAAAAATAACTACCATTCCAGCATTAAAGCTGCACCGTTTGAAGCCTTATATGGAAGGAAGTGTAGGACTCCCATTTGTTGGACAGAAATAGGGGATGATTAGTTGACTAAAATCGAAATTATTCTTGAGACAACTGAGAAAATCTAACAAATAAGACAATGACTAAAGGCTGCTCAATATAGACAAAGGAGTTATGTAGATAACAGAAGGAGGCGTTTAGGATTTCAAGAAGGAGACTATGTAATGCTAAAAGTCTCACCATGGAAAGGAGAGATGAGATTTTGTAAACGCGGGAAGTTAAGTCCCAGGTATATTGGACTGTTTAAAATCATTGCAAGAATCGGTACAGATGCATACAAGCTAGAATTACCAGAAACCTTAAGAGGTATTCACGATACATTTGATATATCAAATCTAAGGAAATGTTTGGCAGATCCAACACAAGCAATGTTATTGGAAGACGTGCAAGTAGACGAGAAACTAAACTTCACAGAAAGACCGTTAAAGATTCTTGATTTTCAAGAGCGAAAATTAAGAAAGAAGATAAACTAGTATTAGTTCAGTGGCAAGGTAGAAAGGGCCCGAGAAGACTTGGGAATTAGCAGAAGAAATGAAAGTCTAATATCCTCAATTATTTGAGTAGCCTCAGAATTTCGAGGACGAAATTCTTTTAAGGGGAGGAGAATGTAACATCCCGAGCGTTCGGGTCATATGTAATAGTTGAAATACAAGCAATATGAACTTCACATTTTATATATTGCCAAACGAGTAAGTAATGAGTAAACTGTCTATTTGAAGTATAAAGTTTTTGTAGGACTGGTTAAGGGATGGTCAATACAATCAGTCTCACAATGAGGAGAGTGTTAGAACACTTAATAGATCAAATGGGGAACCGGGTTTATGTAAATGATACTAAGAACACAAGTAAACAGTGAGACAGAACCAAGATCAAGAAAGAGTAATATGGTTTTCAAGGATGTTGTACATTGCTCTTAAGTTCTTTTACAAGTGTTACAAAGCATAAAAAGAAATACAAAAACCTTAGATACTTTATACTACATCCTACAGCCAGCCATACTTTGAAGGCTAGCTGGAAACATTAATCTAGATAACAAGATCAATGTAAAGTCAAAAGGCAGATTGCCTTTTGATTAGTGACTATGACATGACATAGCTCACATCTTAATATATTAATAAAAGGATAAAAGGTATAAAGTAGGAAGTTACAGACTTAATACCATAATCTACAGTTCACTAGAGCATGGATCTTTTCACCAACTCATGTAAGTTGGTAAGTCTTCAGAGTTGCAGCGGAAAGTATGTCATCTTTATAGAAAAGTAGATCAGAGAAAGCATGTCCTCTCTGTCTTCTGAAGAAATAAGTCTTCACTTCATTGGCATCGGAAGACTTTGTCTTTGAAGCTTCAGAAGACTTCATCTTTGGCTTCAGAAGATTTGGTCTTTGACTTCAGAAGATTTTACACTTAAATTAATTTCTGTGATGAGTGTAAAACTTTCGAAGTAACTTCTACCTTGTACATCAGTGCATGCATGCAGGAAGCTCCTTGGTTGTTTTAGCTTCTTTGGTTGCATCAGTCTTCTAATATAACCTTACAAACTCCCTTTAGGCTGATGCTACAAAACAGAAAAGTTATTCACATGTTGACGGTCTTTATTTGGATCAAGACCAAACCTTTCTTCATTATCTGGTCAGGATCCCTCAGACTCTTATAATATCTTCTCATGTCATGGAGATCATGTAGAGGAAGATCAAGCATGTCTTGCCAGAAATAGACATCTAGACCTCCTTGATATCTGATGACATACCATCTGTCTGGATTAGCAGCAAAAGTCCAGGACAAGATGGGTCTTCCAGTTGCAAGAGGCTCTACTTGAGTTGGAGTTGGTTGAGCAGCCTCTTCTTGCACTACCTCAGGATGCTCTGACTCATCCTGAGGTGTAAAGGTGGATACCTTGGTCTTCTTCCTGGAAACACTCTTCATGGCCATCCTTTTCCTCCTCTTTGAAGTCTTTAACTAAGAGGACTGATCTTCAGCACCAGGTTATTCTACTGTGTCTCTCTTAGTTGGGTTCTCTTCTCTCATAGGTTCAGAAGGAGAGTGAAGAGGACCCTACTATGGATCAAAAGATGAAGTTGGCTGAGATTCAGCTCTAGGTCCAGGTTGTGTTGTCTTAAGGGGTATAACCTTGACCTTAACTTCAGGTTGAGCTGGACATGATGGAGAATACAAGTCAACAAACTCTCCCTTCTTAATCTTCTGCTTGATCACCCTAATGTGCTTATCCATAGTGGATAGAGACATTGGACCAAGCCTCCTTCCGGAGAATCCATACAGCTTCAAAAAGCTCATCATCCTTTGTCTGTCAGCAGACTTCTTTTGGCTCTTTTGAATGATGGCTCTTGACTTTATAGCTTCTTTCCTTAGTATTCTCTTAGCAGCCTTTTGTTCCTTGATGACTTGTTGCTCTAGCTGCTTGAGATACTCAAATTCAACATACTCTTATGATAAGGGAAGAAGTGCAGATGCCTGATAGAGTCATGTGGCACTTAGGTAGTTGATCATGTTCAGTCTATCAGCTTCCTTGTCTACCTGAGGTTGTGCAGTTGCCACAACCTTTGTCTCAGGACTTTCATGAATTGGGGAGAGGGTAGTTCCATGTTTTTGAGGAGCAATGCTGCATCTTCTGCCTCCTTCCTCTCCTTGGACAATTCCTTGTCAGCCAGTTCATTCAGTTCATCTAAGGGAGAGAGAGTAGTTCATCCACATTGTAGTTTCTAGTCACCAAGTAGTTCATCCTAGCTATCCTCAACTCATCATCCTGAGTATTTGGCCTGGGGCAGCTCTGATGGTAGCTTCCATGAAGCTTGGAGACCCTCTTGAACTTTCTCCTCTTAACTTCTTCTTCCTCTCTCTTTCCTCCTCCTCAATCTCCTCAGAATTCAGATTTCTTTTCCTTTTGTCACTCACAAGCCTTGGTGACTCAGGGTGGAGAGAGCTTTGGCCTTCATTGCTTGATTCAACAATCAAGCTCTAGCCAGAGAGAGGTTATGAAGCACCTTCACCAGTTGGTGCCTCACTGGAGGGTAATGGGTGCCAAAGAAGTTCCTGTCTTAAGGTTACATGTTCAACTTCTGGGCCTTCAGTCAAGGCTTCCCCATAGAAGCTAATCTTAGGGTCCACCTCAACATCCAGTTGACCAAAAATCTCACCTGCTAGCCTCTGTCTATATAGTCTTGAACTCAGCTTGAATTCTTCAAACACCCTTTTTTGAATCCTATCTACTAATCTTGTAGCTTGTCTGTTTTGACTTGGGTTGACAAGTGGAAGATCAATCAGATGGATGCTCTCATACAAGCTCAGGTTGAAAAAGTTGAAAATTTTCTGTTGACCCTGAGATTTAGAGATGACTAGAGCTCTTCTATCAGTGACATACCTCCATCCCATGATTGGGTTCTTAGAGTAAGGAGATGAGGTAGGCATAGCTCTAGGAATACCCTCCTCAAACAAACTTTGTATGAGGGAGTCCACATCCATGTAGACTTGAGGAGGTTTCTGAGTATGGACCATTACAAGTAAGGGTGGTGAATCCTCAAAGTCCATACTCTATGAAGAACTCCTAGGTTCTGTGATTGTTTGGACTTTCTCCCCCTTTTTTATAGCATCACCTTCTTGTATAGGTGAGCTTGGGGTTGGGTCTATCACATCCACAGGTTCTTCTAGACCTGGTTGAGTTCTCCTAAGTGGTCTCTCAGCTAACTTGCCCTTGAGATCAGTGATCTCAAGTTGCTGGTCATTGACTCTCCTTTGTAAGAGAGTCACCTGAGATTCTAGGTGACTTATCTTTGATACTAAATAGGTGTATATTTTTGTTAGTTTGTGCACCTTTAGTTTTAGACTCCCCTCATCTTCATCAAAAGAATCATAGAGGGATGAGAGAATAGGACCAAGGTCTTCTTCCTCATCACCAGCACTTTGTTCTTGGCTGCTGGATTTCCCCTGCACCGTGACAACTTTAATTAAGGTGTCAGTAGGCTGAGTTGCCATGGTTGAGGTCTGAATGATGTGATCACTTGCTAAAGTGAGAACCTCTTCCATATGGACCTCCTAAACAGGTTCAGGGAGATCAACCTCAATAGTAGGTCGATGATGTTGGCTAGACATGGGAGAAACAAGATTACTCATCTCTCCTTGAGAAGGGAAGGAGAAGAGAGACTCATGATACTCACTGAATCCCATGTCTTCATCATCATAGAATTCAAGGTTTGGGATTGTTGGTTTAGATCAAGAGGCTGGGGATGGTAACTGTCCTTGAAGGTTGTTCACTAGAGTTTTGAGAATCTGAGTGAAGGGTTAATGCTTGGGAGTTATGAGCTTATCAGGCTGAGCATGAGGAACCTCAGCACTGATCATTGGTAAGATGGGAGTGGTTTGCTCCTCAGGAGAAGTGGGAGTTCCTGTGTCCACTTCCTCTTGTATGGGTGATGATATAGGAGCCTGCACAAACTGAGTAGCATGTGCAGGGGTTCATTTGGATTTTCTTTGGTAGGTGATGGTTATTTTTGGCTGTATAGGTGGTTGAGAAGTAGAAGGTGTGGGTTCAACACTAGCTGGTGTTGCTAGGTTGTCACCTTGAGCAATAAGCTCTAACATTTTTGGGACAAAGGTTGTTTCTATCCCTGAGAAGCCAACAGTTGGCTTCCTCATAGTCTTCAAGATGTCAGGCTTCATCTGTCCCCTTTGGAAACCCAAGCCTCATTGGTCTTGGGCTTATCAAAGTGATTTGAAGACAATGTAACAGTAAGTGATCCTATGTTCAAGCTTTGAGGATCATTAGCTATTGTTGATGAAGAACTTTCAGTCACTTGGTCTTCCTTCATCTTCCGCACCATCTTCAAAAGATCAAACTTGACCTTTAACACCTCGGAAGTTTTAACAACTTTGGAAGTTTTAACAACTTCGGAAGTTTTAACAACTTCGGAAGTTTTGGAGACTGGACCTTCGAAAGATCTTGCTTTCACTTCTGCAGGCTTCAGTACTTCGGAAGCATTCCTTTCTTCCGAAGGCAAGTTTTCACTTGTCTTCTTTTTCACCTTGGAGCTTCCGAAGGGAAAAGATTTTCCTTCCGAAGCTAGTTTTCTTTCTCTTCTCAGAAGTTTTCTTTTTGATCATGTGGACAGTACTTTTAGGATTGTAGATACAATCCTTAGCAAGATGAGAAGTACTACCACACATGATGCAATCCATTTGTTTCCTTCTGAGAGTCTTCTTTTAAGAGAAAGACTGAACTTGATCACTTTCCACCTCCATCTTCATCTTCACAGATGATGCAGTAAGCTTCTTAGGGTGAGTCTTGTTCTTGGAACTAGATGGTTCAGGCTGTGTAGCAGTGGCACATAGCTGATCAGCCTTCTTCTCTTTGCTGGAATTAGTTGGACATGAACTAGAACTCCTGGTACTAGAGTTCATAGTTGAGTCTTCAGCCTTCACCACATCAAATCCTACAGAGATAAACACTTATTTTTGCTTATAGTTGAAAGTGGCCTTGATATCTTGAGCCTTCTTTGATTTCCTTTTGACTTTCCTGATCAAGTTCTTCCTTTTAGACTTGGTCATCCCAGATTCTATTCTTTCCTCAGAAGAATAGTGACCCTTCTTAGGATGATCTTCTTCACTCCTCTTAGAATCATCCTTCACTATCTTCTCTTCATCCTCTTCATCAACGGGGTCTATGAAGGTAAGCTCATCTTCACAAGTTCTACACCTTGGAGATCTTACAGACTATAGAGTGTGTGGATGAGCTATCTTAGTAGATCCTAGTCCTTGCTTATTCTGTTAACAAACTTTTGCATGCAAGGATGAGGATATCATGTTCTTGCAGTTCTCTTCTTCAAGAGAACACTTTTCTACCCTAGCTTTGCTGATCACAAGCTCAGCCTTGCATTCAGTTAACTTAGTGATGAGATCTTTGATCTGAGTCCTGTAATTGGTGTGTTCATGCTTAAGAGTTGAAATGGTTTTCTCTAAATCTTCTATTTTAAGTTTGTAATCATTTTCAGCTCTTTTGAAATCAGCTTTTAAAATGTTTAAGGACTCAAGATCAGATCTCATTTCTAAGTTATAGGACCTATATCTATTAACTTTAGCAATACATTTAGGTGTACAAAGATGTTCCAATACCTTGAGTTTCTCAAGATCAGTAGCCACTGAGGATACCATACAACTCAGTAAGAGTAAGGGTCTTGAGTTTCTCAGTTCTCTTAATGACCACACAATAGTGTGTCCATTATCTGGGAAAAGATGACATGAACTTCCTCACAATGTCCCTGTTCTCAAGAGTTACTCCAACATCCATTAGAGTATCCATAATCTCAACATACCTGAAGTATTGTTGAGTCATGGTTTCACCTGCCTTAAAGGTGAAGTTCTCAAACTGTTGCCTCAAGAGGTCCTTCTTGTTCTCTTTTGCTTCATTTAAGCCCTCATACATCAGCTTCAGTGCATCCCATAGTTGCTTGGTGGTCTTGTACTTCTTGAAGCCTCTATAGATAAAGTTTGGAAGAGCAGTTTGGAGGGCGGTCATGGCCTTATGATCTATGTATATCTTCTTACAGTCTTCTTCAGAATAATCAGCTACTTCCTTTGGTATCATACCACCACCACCAGTAGCTGAAGAGGTGGATAGTACATGAGGTCCATAGACAATAGATCCTCACATCCTAGAGTCTTGAGACTTGATGAAGCCTTCCATTCTTTGGCACCAAGTATCAAAGTCATCAGGATTGATCAGTGGAGACTTTGTCATAGTACCGGTTTCCATATCAGCCTTTCTGATAGCTGCCTTTGAGTTGTTAAGTGTTTTGTGAAACTGAAGGGATTTAAGATGGTGAGATCTTACAATCAAGAGCCTAAAAGTTCGAATACCAATTGCGGGACCGGTTAAGGGATGGTCAATACAAACAGTCTTACAATGAGGAGAGTGTTGGAACACTTAACAGATCAAATGAGGAACCGGGTTTATGTAAATGATACTAAGAACACAAGTAACAATAAGACAGAACCAAGAACAAGAACAGAGTAATATGGTTTTCAAGGATGCTGTATATTGCTCTCAAGTTCTTTTACAAGTGTTACAAAGAATAAAAAGAAATACAAGGACTTGAGATACTTTATACTACATCCTACAGTCGGCCATACTTTGAAGGCCAGCTGAAAACATTAATCTAGACAACAAGATTAATGTAAAGTCAAAAGTCAAATTGCCTTTGACTAGTGACTATGACATGACATAGCTCACATTCTAATATATTATAAAAAGGATAAAAGGTATAAAGTAGGAAGTTACAGACTCAATACCATAATCTACAGTTTACTAAAGCATAGACCTTTTCACCAACTCATGCACGTTGGTAAGTCTTCAGAGTTGCAGCAGAAAGTAAGACAGCTTTATGGAAAAGTAGATCAGAGAAAGCATGTACTCTCTGTCTTTAGAAGAAATCAGTCTTCACTTCATTGGCTTCGGAAGACTTTGTCTTTGAAGCTAAGACTTCATCTTTGGCTTCGGAAGATTTGGTCTTTGGCTTCGGAAGATTTTACACTTAGAATAATTTATGTGATGAGTGTAAAACTTCCGAAGTAACTTCTACCTTGTACATCAGTGCGTGGATGCAGGAAGCTCCTTGGTTGTTACGGCTTCTTTGGTTGCATCAGCCTTCTAATATAACCTTACAGTTTTTAGATGAAATTTTTATGTTATAAGAGACCGTTTGAATATAATAATAATATATTATATTCGAACCTGCTTTGTTTTTGACAAAAAATTTAGGTTGACTCGTAAAGAAAAATAAACTCGTCACGACAGCATATTCGAAATTTTATCAAACGTTTAACATTAAAAGTTATAAGAGAAAAACGAAGTAAACATCTGAATTAATTATATTAAGTAAGCAAGCAGGCTAGCTGCTCAATTACATCCCACATTACCTCTAAATGTGTTTCACCTGCCTGCCTGCTACCTTATAATAGAAACAATAAGATTGAATTTAGAGTATAAGTTTCTTTGGGAACGCTCTAATATAAAGAGAATCCCGAGTTCTCAATACCCCGTTGGGTGTTGCTAGTAGACGTTTTTTGAGATCGAGTAGGGACGTGAGTAGGGGAGACTCTACATCAAATTGCCGACGATAGTTTTCAGATATGTTCTCGTTTAATTATACATTTAGTTATTATAGTTATCATTATTATTATTATTATTACTATGGTTATTATTATTATTATAGTTATTATTTTTGTTGTCGTTATTATTATTTTATTATTATTATTATTATTATTATATTATTATTATTATTATTATTATTATTATTATTATTATTATTATTATTATTATTATTATTATTATTTATTATTATTATTATTCCATACTGATCACATGTTAGCATCCTGGATAACGACTGTGTAAAATCACCAACGTTCCATCGTTTCTCTTGATCTTCTACCCTTGTCTGAGTTTTATGGTTTCTCCTCTTTTCCCATACAAGGTCCTGCCTTCTATGGTATCAGAGCCATGGTATTCTTGTTGATGTATGTGTGTTTGTTTCAACACTTAAATCTGATATTCAAATATGAATATTCTAAGATCAGAAGATACTGTTAAAAACAGTATGGAGGAAGAGTATGATATTCCTCACAATTTAGATTTATTAAATAAATGGACTATTCCAAAGATTGATTACAAACTAATTTATAAATTAGGAACTTTTGAAAAATTGGGATTAAAACAAGTTGTTAAAACAACTGAGGAAACATTTTCCTTAAATACTGATGAAATGATAATAAAGTTATTATCAAAAAGAGATTTACAAAAATATAAAAAAGAATATAAATTTATCCATATAGGATTAGTGCAAATTGCATTTAAGCCTCTAACATTAGAAGGCTTACCAGAAAGTTTTGTAGCAGCTCTTAGAGATGCTAGAAACTTAAATTGGAAACAATCCCTTATGGGAATTGTTCAATCAAGTCTGGCTCATGGTCCAGTCTATTTTAATGTTTATCCTAATTTACAATTATCATTGTCTGATGTTAATATTTTAGATGCTTTAACTTTGAATGTTAAAACGCATGGTTACAATTATGTACCAGGATCAGAGGTAATATGTATCTGTTATAGAATTTATTATAAGCCTTTATTTACGCTTAATCCTCATTGTAAAATGGTAGATAAACCTTTAAATGAAACTATTCTAATAGAAACTAATTTTAGCAAAGCTAATATTACAACTAGAAGAAAAATAAAATGGGAAGAAATTAATTTTCCAGAAAACTGGCTACTAGATAAAGCTAGCCCATCCCAACAATATGTGGATAATAATCCATAAATATCACAACTAATGAAGGGTCAGTTCAAATACAATTTGAAAATAATAAAATAAAATATGAACCCTCTTTGTCTGAATCAGTGTCATCACACTATTATATTTCCCTGTAGATTACACAGTTAGAAGTCCTTCTAGGGCGTCAACATCTAGAATCAGAGAAGAATTACCTGAAAGAAAAATAGATGAATTAAGAATAAACTCGGATAATATAGTTCGAGGAATTAGAATAGATCCGGAACTAACCGAATCAGAAATAAATTTTGTTAATAATGAATACAAAAGAAAAATTAGATTTTACTCCGGGATCACCGGTAAGAAAAGAAATTTCTAAAGAATTTCTCCAACCCAAATGGGAATTATTTAGAACATGGTTTTTCAAAAATTTTGAAAAAACAGACAAAGAATTTTTCAGAGAAGAATTTTATAATGAATTGAATGAGAAACAAGAGATTATACCTTTTGTTCCATGGTTTATTGAAAAATATACTAATGGTATTATTTCTGTTATAGAAAGAAATTTTAATATTAATGGAAACATAGTATCAAATGTTTTCCCTCCTACAATGGTTTTAAAATTGAAAAACAAGGAGAGGAAAGATACTATCAAGCTTTTCAAAAACTTCTGGAAGGTGAAACCTTGCAGACAACTATTTCTCATATAAATGGTTTAATAAAACAACAAAATTATTCAAATCTTTATTTAATAATAATTGGAGAACAACTCCAGGATATTCTAAAAAAATGGATAAAATACTATGCCATTTAAAAGAAAAACAAAGTATCATAATAAATGATCAGATAAAAAATAAAGAGTCTATTGCGACTCCTAGCATTCAATTACCTCCTAAGGTAACAGATTTAAAATAAATCGGATGAGATTACAATGCAAACGTTAAATGATTCAATTAATATTTTAAAAAATTTAAAAATAAATACATTATCAGATTTTGAAGATAGTCTAAAAGAAGAAGATTATAAGCAAAAGATCAATGATGAGATCATGAAGTTATCTAAGTTTGCTGATAAGCCAACTCAAAGGATGTATTATTATCCTAGGCCTACTCCACAGGATGTTCTAATAGAAGAACAAGAATACGTAATTAGTAATTCATATAGTGGAAAAATGATCTATGAATGGAACATAGATGGTCAAACAGAAGGACAGATTTATAATACTGTCCATAGGATGCTTATGTATAGCACTATTTGTCAAAACAATAAGAATACAGTTAAGACAATATCTCAGATGATTATATCAGGTTTTACAGGCCAACTTAAAGGTTGGTGGGATAATTATCTATCAGATTCAGATAGACAAGAAATCCTCAATAGTACAAAAGAGGACAATGGTGTTGTTGAAAACAACTCAGTTTATACTTTAATTGTTAATATTATAGAACACTTTACAGGCAGATGGTCTGATAATTCAGAGAATATTAGGACTCTTCTACAAAATCTTAAGTGTAGAACCCTAACATCTTTTAGGTGGTATAAAGATACCTTCCTAAGTAGAGTAATGGAACTCCCTGAGTCTAATAGCTCACATTGGAAGTCAAAATTTAGATGGTCTTCCGTATTTATTTGCAGAAAGAGTTAGGAATAACCTAAGAAAAGGAGGAATAAGTATAAATTATGATGATTATACTTACGGCAAGTTAATAGGAACTTGTATTCAAGAAGGTTTAAATTTATGTAATGAAATTAAATTAAACCAACAAATTAAGAAACATTCTTTAAATGAGAAGAAACAATTAGGTGAATTCTGTAGTCAATTTGGTATAGAAGGAACCTCAAATAAAATTAAAAATTAAGAAATCTAATCCCTACCAACATTATAAAAGAAAAAGGAAAAGGGAAGATAGAAAAAATAAAAGAATTCAAAAATACGAGGAAATAAGCCTTCGTATAAGACTTATAGGTCAAATTAATTGTAAGAAATGTGGAAAAATAGGTCACACAGCAAAAACTTGCTGGGTTAGAAAAAAGCTTAATAAGCTAGAAGATGAAGATTTAAAGAATCAAATCTCAAAATACTTTTAAAATCAGATACCGAATCTGATCAATCTTCTAATGAAGATTTAAATATTTTAGAAAATGAAAGTCTATATCTTCCTCTGAAGAAGAAAACTGTTGTAAAAACAACTGTTGTAATAATACTTCAGAAGAAGAAGAAGAAAACATTTATAAAATAATTTCACAATTCCAAAATATGGAAATAAATGTTTTAACAAGTGAAATACTTGAATTATTAAAGGTGGTAGATGATCCACAAATTAAAGAGAAAATAATCTCTTCATTTATGGGAAAACAAGAAGAAGGTACTTCTTGTTCAAATTCTAAAGAATCAAAACCGTTTTCTCTGGCTGAATTAAAAATTCAATTAAATCAGAGAAATAAAGATAAAAAACCCGTTGATATACAACAATTAAAAAGGGAAATTGATAATTTAAAATCAGAAGTAAAAATTTTACAAGAAAATAATAAAGATTTAGACAATAGAATAATATGTCTAGAAAAAGATAAATTAAATATACAACCAATAGAAGAATCAGAATTATATCTGAAAAATATAAGAGAAATTATTACTTCTCAAAAATGGCATGGAAAAATCAAATTACTAATAGGTAATGATTTCTTAATAGAAGTAGTTGCACTCTTTGATAGTGGTGCAGATTTAAATTGTATACAGGAAGGATTAATTCCTACAAATATTATCATAAAACTACACATACTCTCAGTCATGCTGGGAAAGGAAAATTAGAGGTAAATTATAAAATCCCTCAAGCTTTTATTTGTCAAAATAATACTTGTATCAGTACAAGTTTTGTATTGGTAAAAAATTTAGGTAACCAAGTTATACTTGGAAGCCCTTTCTTTGATAAAATATTTCCTTTAAAAAATGTAGACCGTACTGGAATAACTGGTACGTATGAAGGGAAAGAAATTGTTTTTAAATTTATTTCAAATCCAATATCAAGAACATTGAATAATTTAAAAGAAGAATTGCTAAGAGCAAAAATAAATCAAATAGATTTTTTACAAAAAGAGATATTTTCTTTGAATATTCAAGAAAGATTAAAAAACCCAAAATTACAAGAAAAAATTAAACTAATAGAACACCAGTTTAGTTTACAAATATGTAATGATCATCCCAATGCTTTCTGGGATAGGAAGAAACATATAGTTTCACTTCCATATGAAGAAAACTTTAACGAAAGTCAGATTCCGACCAAGGCTCGACCTTGTCAAATGAATTCTGAATATATGGAATTATGTAAACAAGAGATAAAATCTCTTTTAAAAAAAATTTGATAAGAGATTCAAAATCTCAATGGTCTTGTACAGCCTTTTATGTTAATAAACATTCTGAACAGGAAAGAGGCGTACCCAGACTGGTTATTAATTATAAACCATTAAATAAAGTTTTAAAATGGATCAGGTATCCTATACCTAATAAAAAAGACTTATTAGACAGGTTATACGAATCAAATGTATTTTCCAAATTTGATTTAAAGTCAGGATATTGGCAAATACAAATTGAAGAAAAAGACAGGTATAAAACTGCTTTTACAGTACCTGTTGGGCATTACGAATGGAATGTTATGCCATTTGGATTAAAAAATGCCCCTTCAGAATTTCAAAATATTATGAATGATATTTTCATTCCTTATAGTGAATTTATTATTGTTTATATTGATGATATCCTTGTATTTTCAAAGGATATTGAAACTCATTTTAAACATTTAGAGATATTCAAAAATATAATTTTAAAGAATGGTTTAGTTATATCTAGACCAAAAATGTCTCTTTTTCAAACTAAAGTCAGATTTTTAGGTCATAATATTGATCAAGGAAATATAATTCCGATCAATAGAAGTATTGAATTTGCGTCTAAATTCCCAGATGAGATTTTAGATAAAACCCAATTACAAAGATTTCTTGGAAGTTTAAACTACATTCTTCCTTATTATAAAAATTTAGCAGAAGATACGGCTTTATTATACGATAGGCTAAGGAAGAATCCTAAGCCATGGTCTATCGATCATACTAAAGCAGTACAAAAAATTAAGCAAAAGGTTAAAAACCTTCCCTGCTTAACAATAACAAACCCAGAATGGGAAAAAATTGTTGAAACTGATGCCTCAGATATAGGCTACGGGGGTATCTTAAAACAAATATCTCCGATTAACAAACAAGAATATCTTGTTAGATTTCATTCTGGAAAATGGAATGAAAGCCAGAAAAATTATGCAACTGTTGCAAAAGAAATCCTTGCAATAGTTAAATGTGTTTTAAAATTTCAAGATGATTTATTCAATAAGAAATTTATAATTAAAACTGACTGCAATGCAGCCAAATATATGTTTAATAAAGATTTTAAACATGATGTTTCTAAGCAAATGTTTGCCCGATGGCAATCACATCTTGCGCCATTTGATTTTGAAATTATTTATAAAAAAGGGACTGATAACAGTCTACCTGATTTTCTTACCAGGGAATATTTAAAATAAATGAGTCATTCAAGAGGAATTATGCGCATGGCGATGTTTGAAATTATAGAAAAAACAATTAATATTCAGATCCAAATAATAGGATTGCATAATAATATTCAAGAAATAAAAGAAATTCCGTTTTTGTCAAATAAGGCAAAAAACCATGCTATTAAGCAAATTAAATACGGAATAAAATCCTTGGAAAATCAGCTAAAGGATCTAAAACATCGGGAAATAATAATTTCTTGTGGTTAACTGTTTCAGCCATGATCCCTTGGGACAGAGGCAGAGGCCGTGAGGCCGTGGAAGAACTTCCTCTTATAGAGGGAGAGGAACAGAAAAATTATCCATCAAATGGGTAATAAGAAGCTTATAGCTATGGATAATGCATCATATGCATCATCCTCCTCAAAACCTCAATTTGATGAAAAAACTTATAAAGAGTTTTTAGCCTATAAGGCATCACAGGGACATATCCCTGAAGAAACAGCATCATATGCACAGGTCACTATAAATGAAAGTGAAGATGAAGGATGGATTAATAATCCAAAAAAGGATGTTATACTCCTTTTAGATCAAAAGATAAAAAATGGAATGATCAGCCTTGGTTTATAATCAAGAGATATTTTGATTCAGGGTTCTATCCCTCTGAGACATATAAGTCCAGAATATATTATGAGGAACTCCTCAAAGCAGAATCCTGCGAAATTACTCATTATATGGGTAGTAATAAAATTATAAGTTTCAGCAAAATTGTGGTTAAACAGATAATATCTGTTGAAAATTGGGGAATATCTCCTTTAAAAGACAGGGAAATTTTGCACCCTGAAACTAGAACTCCCATTAGATATAACTATTGGGATTATATTAATGCTTTTAATAAAGTATTTCTGATTGATAATCAGAATCACAAACATTCGTGGTTTATAAAAATTTGTTCTAAAGTATATGAATCGGATATTCCGGTTTGGTTTCATAAATGGTGGCAGTCATACGGTCCATCTATTGAAATCTTCATGGGAGAATCCCAATTGTTTAAAACTTTATATTCCCAGTGGGTAGATTTATCACCCGCTTTAATAGAAGCTCAACATGACAATAATGTTATTGAGGGAATGGCCTCGTTACACTATTTTGTCCAGTTTAGTATCCCATGGATATGGAAATGGACTCCAGAAACTGGTTATACCAGCGAAAATATCTTTTGCATCAGAAGAACTTATAAGACAAAATTCTGGAAACAAATGATGAAGAAGGAGGATGGCAAAATTAAATGCCAAGAGACAGTGGATCAAATCCAGCAGACCATAGAGCTTTATAGCAAACAACAACAAATTAATCAACAAAGAGAAGCTCCTAGTCCTTTCCAACATATTGTTAGGAAACTAAAAATGACGAAAGGCACTGACAATATCAGTGAGGAAGAAATAATGCAACAATACATTGCAGAAATAAAGAAGGATATAGCCAAGAATTTTAGAAGAGAAGAAGCTTCTTCAAGCTCAAGAATGTCTGAATCAGACTCTTCACAAATAGGAGAAGATACTCAAATTTTACAAGATAGCCAAGAAGATGAACCCTTGGACGAAGAAGCCTATGAGCAAATGATGGCAGAACTGGATAAAGAGTTCACACCAGCAAGATCGGCTGAGAAGTCAAAAGCTCAATCAAAGCAATAGGCCCCACAAGAAAGAAAAGGAAGGACCAATAATTCATCTTTATAATTGGCCGACAAACTATTTTGTTTGTATACTGCATTATTGTAGTTTTTACTGTTTACTTTTTGACTTTGTAATACAAAACGCATCATACGCAATTATGAGCGAATATTCGCTGTAATATGCGGTGCTAGAGCCTCTATATAAAGAGGACTTAGTAGTTAGTAGAAGATACCGGTTTTAGAACCACCTCTCTCTCTCTCTCTTAATACTTTCTCTCTCTCTTGTAAATCATTCAGCAATAATATTTGAAGTTTAAAGCTTTCAAGTTTCAAGCCTTCTAGTTCTGGTAATTATATATTTTTATATATTTATATTTGTGTATGGTCGCCTCAATAAGAGGCTAAACACATAAGTGTTGAAACATCACCATGCTCAACAGATTATCATAATAATAAAAAAGAGATCTTAAAATCCAGATGAAGGTAAAAATTTAAGAGCAATCTTGGAATAGGGTTACAGCCCATCTAAGATGCTAATGTGGGCGGTCGACCGCTGGGGAACCCGTTAAGCCAAAAAGCCAAGAAGGCGTGGGGCGTTTAGGGTGAGACCCATACTGATCACATGTTAGCATCCTGGATAACGACTGTGTAAAATCACCAACGTTCCATCGTTTCTCTTGATCTTCTACCCTTGTCTGAGTTTTATGGTTTTCTCCTCTTTTCCCATACAAGGTCCTGCCTTTTATTCTTTTAGGTGGTATAAAGATACCTTCCTAAGTAGAGTAATGGAACTCCCTGAGTCTAATAGCTCACATTGGAAGTCAAAATTTATAGACGGTCTTCCGTATTTATTTGCAGAAAGAGTTAGGAATAACCTAAGAAAAGGAGGAATAAGTATAAATTATGATGATTATACTTACGGCAAGTTAATAGGAACTTGTATTCAAGAAGGTTTAAATTTATGTAATGAAATTAAATTAAACCAACAAATTAAGAACATTCTCTAAATGAGAAGAAACAATTAGGTGAATTCTGTAGTCAATTTGGTATAGAAGGAACCTCAAATAAAATTAAAAAGATTAAGAAATCTAATCCCTACCAACATTATAAAAGAAAAAGGAAAAGGGAAGATAGAAAAAATAAAAGAATTCAAAAATACGAGGAAAATAAGCCTTCGTATAAGACTTATAGGTCAAAATTAATTTGTAAGAAATGTGGAAAAATAGGTCACACAGCAAAAACTTGCTGGGTTAGAAAAAAGCTTAATAAACTAGAAGATGAAGATTTAAAGAATCAAATCTCAAAAATACTTTTAAAATCAGATACCGAATCTGATCAATCTTCTAATGAAGATTTAAATATTTTAGAAAATGAAAGTCTATATTCTTCCTCTGAAGAAGAAAACTGTTGTAAAAACAACTGTTGTAATAATACTTCAGAAGAAGAAGAAGAAAACATTTATAAAATAATTTCACAATTCCAAAATATGGAAATAAATGTTTTAACAAGTGAAATACTTGAATTATTAAAGGTGGTAGATGATCCACAAATTAAAGAGAAAATAATCTCTTCATTTATGGGAAAACAAGAAGAAGGTACTTCTTGTTCAAATTCTAAAGAATCAAAACCGTTTTCTCTGGCTGAATTAAAAATTCAATTAAATCAGAGAAATAAAGATAAAAACCCGTTGATATACAACAATTAAAAAGGGAAATTGATAATTTAAAATCAGAAGTAAAATTTTACAAGAAAATAATAAAGATTTAGACAATAGAATAATATGTCTAGAAAAAGATAAATTAAATATACAACCAATAGAAGAATCAGAATTATATCTGAAAAATATAAGAGAAATTATTACTTCTCAAAAATGGCATGGAAAATCAAATTACTAATAGGTAATGATTTCTTAATAGAAGTAGTTGCACTCTTTGATAGTGGTGCAGATTTAAATTGTATACAGGAAGGATTAATTCCTACAAAATATTATCATAAACTACTCATACTCTCAGTCATGCTGGGAAAGGAAAATTAGAGGTAAATTATAAAATCCCTCAAGCTTTTATTTGTCAAAATAATACTTGTATCAGTACAAGTTTTGTATTGGTAAAAAATTTAGGTAACCAAGTTATACTTGGAAGCCCTTTCTTTGATAAAATATTTCCTTTAAAAAATGTAGATCGTACTGGAATAACTGGTACGTATGAAGGGAAAGAAATTGTTTTTAAATTTTTTCAATCCAATATCAAGAACATTGAATAATTTAAAAGAAGAATTGCTAAGAGCAAAAATAAATCAAATAGATTTTTTACAAAAAGAGATATTTTCTTTGAATATTCAAGAAAGATTAAAAACCCAAAATTACAAGAAAAAATTAAACTAATAGAACACCAGTTTAGTTTACAAATATGTAATGATCATCCCAATGCTTTCTGGGATAGGAAGAAACATATAGTTTCACTTCCATATGAAGAAAACTTTAACGAAAGTCAGATTCCGACCAAGGCTCGACCTTGTCAAATGAATTCTGAATATATGGAATTATGTAAACAAGAGATAAAATCTCTTTTAAATAAAAATTTGATAAGAGATTCAAAATCTCAATGGTCTTGTACAGCCTTTTATGTTAATAAACATTCTGAACAGGAAAGAGGCGTACCCAGACTGGTTATTAATTATAAACCATTAAATAAAGTACTAAAATGGATCAGGTATCCTATACCTAATAAAAAAGACTTATTAGACAGGTTATACGAATCAAATGTATTTTCCAAATTTGATTTAAAGTCAGGATATTGGCAAATACAAATTGAAGAAAAAGACAGGTATAAAACTGCTTTTACAGTACCTGTTGGGCATTACGAATGGAATGTTATGCCATTTGGATTAAAAAATGCCCCTTCAGAATTTCAAAATATTATGAATGATATTTTCATTCCTTATAGTGAATTTATTATTGTTTATATTGATGATATCCTTGTATTTTCAAAGGATATTGAAACTCATTTTAAACATTTAGAGATATTCAAAATATAATTTTAAAGAATGGTTTAGTTATATCTAGACCAAAAATGTCTCTTTTTCAAACTAAAGTCAGATTTTTAGGTCATAATATTGATCAAGGAAATATAATTCCGATCAATAGAAGTATTGAATTTGCGTCTAAATTCCCAGATGAGATTTTAGATAAAACCCAATTACAAAGATTTCTTGGAAGTTTAAACTACATTCTTCCTTATTATAAAAATTTAGCAGAAGATACGGCTTTATTATACGATAGGCTAAGGAAGAATCCTAAGCCATGGTCTATCGATCATACTAAAGCAGTACAAAAAATTAAGCAAAAGGTTAAAAACCTTCCCTGCTTAACAATAACAAACCCAGAATGGGAAAAAATTGTTGAAACTGATGCCTCAGATATAGGCTACGGGGGTATCTTAAAACAAATATCTCCGATTAACAAACAAGAATATCTTGTTAGATTTCATTCTGGAAAATGGAATGAAAGCCAGAAAAATTATGCAACTGTTGCAAAAGAAATCCTTGCAATAGTTAAATGTGTTTTAAAATTTCAAGATGATTTATTCAATAAGAAATTTATAATTAAAACTGACTGCAATGCAGCCAAATATGTTTAATAAAGATTTTAAACATGATGTTTCTAAGCAAATGTTTGCCCGATGGCAATCACATCTTGCGCCATTCGATTTTGAAATTATTTATAAAAAAGGGACTGATAACAGTCTACCTGATTTTCTTACCAGGGAATATTTAAATAAATGAGTCATTCAAGAGGAATTATGCGCATGGCGATGTTTGAAATTATAGAAAAAACAATTAATATTCAGATCCAAATAATAGGATTGCATAATAATATTCAAGAAATAAAAGAAATTCCGTTTTTGTCAAATAAGGCAAAAAACCATGCTATTGAGCAAATTAAATACGGAATAAAATCCTTGGAAAATCAGCTAAAGGATCTAAAACATCGGGAAATAATAATTTCTTGTGGTTAACTGTTTCAGCCATGATCCCTTGGGACAGAGGCAGAGGCCGTGGAGGCCGTGGAAGAACTTCCTCTTATAGAGGGAGAGGAACAGAAAAAATTATCCATCAAATGGGTAATAAGAAGCTTATAGCTATGGATAATGCATCATATGCATCATCCTCCTCAAAACCTCAATTTGATGAAAAAACTTATAAAGAGTTTTTAGCCTATAAGGCATCACAGGGACATATCCCTGAAGAAACAGCATCATATGCACAGGTCACTATAAATGAAAGTGAAGATGAAGGATGGATTAATAATCCAAAAAAGGATGTTATACTCCTTTTAGATCAAAAAGATAAAAAATGGAATGATCAGCCTTGGTTTATAATCAAGAGATATTTTGATTCAGGGTTCTATCCCTCTGAGACATATAAGTCCAGAATATATTATGAGGAACTCCTCAAAGCAGAATCCTGCGAAATTACTCATTATATGGGTAGTAATAAAATTATAAGTTTCAGCAAAATTGTGGTTAAACAGATAATATCTGTTGAAAATTGGGGAATATCTCCTTTAAAAGACAGGGAAATTTTGCACCCTGAAACTAGAACTCCCATTAGATATAACTATTGGGATTATATTAATGCTTTTAATAAAGTATTTCTGATTGATAATCAGAATCACAAACATTCGTGGTTTATAAAAATTTGTTCTAAAGTATATGAATCGGATATTCCGGTTTGGTTTCATAAATGGTGGCAGTCATACGGTCCATCTATTGAAATCTTCATGGGAGAATCCCAATTGTTTAAAACTTTATATTCCCAGTGGGTAGATTTATCACCCGCTTTAATAGAAGCTCAACATGACAATAATGTTATTGAGGGAATGGCCTCGTTACACTATTTTGTCCAGTTTAGTATCCCATGGATATGGAAATGGACTCCAGAAACTGGTTATACCAGCGAAAATATCTTTTGCATCAGAAGAACTTATAAGACAAAATTCTGGAAACAAATGATGAAGAAGGAGGATGGCAAAATTAAATGCCAAGAGACAGTGGATCAAATCCAGCAGACCATAGAGCTTTATAGCAAACAACAACAAATTAATCACCAAAGAGAAGCTCCTAGTCCTTTCCAACATATTGTTAGGAAACTAAAAATGACGAAAGGCACTGACAATATCAGTGAGGAAGAAATAATGCAACAATACATTGCAGAAATAAAGAAGGATATAGCCAAGAATTTTAGAAGAGAAGAAGCTTCTTCAAGCTCAAAAATGTCTGAATCAGACTCTTCACAAATAGGAGAAGATACTCAAATTTTACAAGATAGCCAAGAAGATGAACCCTTGGACGAAGAAGCCTATGAGCAAATGATGGCAGAACTGGATAAAGAGTTCACACCAGCAAGATCGGCTGAGAAGTCAAAAGCTCAATCAAAGCAATAGGCCCCACAAGAAAGAAAAGGAAGGACCAATAATTCATCTTTATAATTGGCCGACAAACTATTTTGTTTGTATACTGCATTATTGTAGTTTTTACTGTTTACTTTTTGACTTTGTAATACAAAACGCGTCATACGCAATTATGAGCGAATATTCGCTGTAATATGCGGTGCTAGAGCCTCTATATAAAGAGGACTTAGTAGTTAGTAGAAGACACCGGTTTTAGAACCACCTCTCTCTCTCTCTCTTAATACTTTCTCTCTCTCTTGTAAATCATTCAGCAATAATATTTGAAGTTTAAAGCTTTCAAGTTTCAAGCCTTCTAGTTCTGGTAATTATATATTTTTATATATTTATATTTGTGTATGGTCGCCTCAATAAGAGGCTAAACACATAAGTGTTGAAACATCACCATGCTCAACAGATTATCATAATAATAAAAAAGAGATCTTAAAATCCAGATGAAGGTAAAATTTAAGAGCAATCTTGGAATAGGGTTACAGCCCATCTAAGATGCTAATGTGGGCGGTCGACCGCTGGGGAACCCGTTAAGCCAAAAAGCCAAGAAGGCGTGGGGCGTTTAGGGTGAGACCCATACTGATCACATGTTAGCATCCTGGATAAAGACTGTGTAAAATCACCAACGTTCCATCGTTTCTCTTGATCTTCTACCCTTGTCTGAGTTTTATGGTTTTCTCCTCTTTTCCCATACAAGGTCCTGCCTTCTATGTTTTTTTATTATTATTATTATTATTATTATTATTATTATTATTATTATTATTATTATTATTATTATTATTATTATTATTATAATAGATTATTATTCTTGTTATAGTTGTTATTATTATTATATTATTATTATTATCATTATTATTATTATTAGGCGTTAAGGTTATTAATGAGAAATGTATTGGGTAGCCCCGAGGGTTGGCACTGGCATGACGGAAATGTTTGAGATATGTCAGCTAGTAAGGGTTGTACCAAAGGGTTAGTATAGGGTAATAGAAAGTATCGAATAATGCTAACAAATAGAAAATGATAACAAATTATCCCTAAGATAGTTGTTAGCTAGAATGTAGCTTAGATGATGTTATTTTGTGTATAGGATAATACTTGATAGCCGTGAACCTGAGCAGACATATCACCGATCGGATTAGTTAAGGTGAGTTCCTCTGGTAAAACGGGATGTGATGTTTTGATAACCGGTAATAATTGAAGAATTGGCTATCAATAGCATCTGTGATATGTGGCAATGCTTGATAGGATGCTTGAGAGCTACTTGTATGATTCTGCTTTAGCCAGTGGAGTTTGTATACATAGCCTGATTATGTGAATTTATATTGTGCTTACTCTGTTTCTATCTGTTTGTCATGGTTGTATCTGCTTTATGCAATATTAATATTAATATGTTTTGAATTTTGAAGAATGCTCTGTTTATGAACTCACAAGATTTATGTTGAGTCCCAAATGTTTTTATTTTATGGATACACATCCTAGGTGCCAAGTGATTACAAGAATAAGAGATTATGGACTAAGCTTATGAGGAGATAAAAGACTAAAGTGTTGCCGAGGATTTGGATATCTTCTATAGTTAAACTGATGTAATATTAGTATTGTATTAGAAGACAGATGTATAATACGTTATAATTTAAATTATAGTTTGACTTCCGTTATGTATTCTCTGATTACTATGTGTTATGTATATCCGATGCGTAACGCTCCCTAGGGTGTGCCCTGTAAGTCGGGCGTTACATCGCCCCTGGCCCAATCTCAACCTAAAAGGGAGGTAGAGCGACAACCGACGTCGACACCATCTCCGCCCGCCACCGCCATAACCGCCATCACCATCGTCAACATCAACAGCAACAGGGAGGCAAACGGTTACCATAGCCGCCGGCAACAAAACAGAACATCCACGATCGGTAATAGCGCCGATGTTACATGGCGGCAAAACGGAATATCCACCATCGGTAACCGCTTGCGTGGTGACGGCTACCCACCCTTTAATCTCCATCTCAAAACCTGTGAAAATATAACCCTTACTTTTAAAGAAAGAACACACAGTGGCCAAAAATGAAACCTTAGACAAAAGTTGTGTCTATACTAAAAAACAAACACTTTTCTATTCCTCATCTTCGTTTTTTTTTTCATATATAGGATAATTTTATTATTAAATGAATTATTTGAAGAAGTTTAAGTTAATTCACTCTAATTTCAGAAGAAAAAAATCATTCTAATTTCAGATCTCGAATCAAACATATTATTTTTTATTCCATATTTTACAACTAACTAATTCTAAGCCAAAATGGTAAATTTCCATTTTCTAAAAATTTTGATAGTTTCAATTTTTTAAGGTTTTTAATAAATTCTAACCAAACCTACTGAAAGAAAACGTAAAACATTAAATGTCAAGCTAGAGTTGACAACAATTATTATTTGAGCAATATAATAGAAGAGGTTCTTCAATAATTATTATCATAAAAATATGAAAACCATATAAACACTCACGTGTTATATGAAAATAATCATATCCAATAGGTCAGAGAACAAAATATGGTCAAAAACCATATGTAATCTATCACATTTAAAAACATGATATGTAATATATATGTGTCTTGTATTTCTGCAACTAAAACTATTCAATACTATAAACCCTGTATTTATTAAGAAAATTGAGAAAAACATACGCCTATTTTGTTTCACTATTTTCATAGTTGTAAATATATATTTATTTCTTTTCTGTTTATAGAAATAGAATGGATTCATAAGAAGCTAAACATATGTTTCTCGTATTTTTTAAGGATAAGTGGGTAACCACTCAACCACGTTATGAAAGAACCGTCAAGAGACTTTGTCGTAGTATTAAATTACATATTACAATAATAACAAGAAAAAGACACAAAAGCCAACTTAATTGCAACGCTAAAAGCCACGTAACACGGGATATATCATTGTCTGTGTAATATATACATAGCTAAATGCGTCCCCTCTTTTTAAAATATTATCTTATATGGGGTTTATCAACTGGAACGTAAGAAATTTGTTTCAAGACGTTGTCATGTTTGAATTCAAAAAAATGGCGGCCCCGAGGACGATCGTTGAGAGTCCGATCTTTTCAGGGGCGATGTTTGTAAAAGTTAATATATATATTTGTCTAAAAAAGCTAAGAAATGATTTTTTACCTTATATTTCTCAATCAATAGCTAAGATAATATTTTGAAAATAAAAAATGAAAGGCTATTTTGGATATGTAACCACGTTTGTTAATTTTTTTTAATTTCCCTCAATTTTTCTAAACGTTTATAACTTTTCATGCTATATTATTTTTTAAAACAAATTACACCATAAAATCAAACAAATTTTCCTTTTTAAATTGAGTATACTATTGCTATATTTTTTTACAAAAAACAAAAACAAATTACGTGAAATTGTGCTGTATTTTAACGTTTTTGTGCTGTATTTCATAAAAAAATATAGAATTGGGCTGTTTTATGTCAAACAACACAGTTTTGTACTGTTTTGCGTTAAACAACATAGTATTGTGCTGTTTTGCATAACATGTTCTATGTTGTTTTGTATTAAAACAATAAAATATCATGTGTCGTTTCTGTGATGTATTATCTTATTTCATCAAAATAGCACAGAACTGTGCTGTTTTACGTCAAACAACACAGTTTTGTGCTATATTGCGTCTTTAGCACATCTTTTGCTTTATTTTATGAAATGCAACACATATTTTGCGATAGCCAAAAATTGATGCGAGCAACGTGAGACCTTGAGGTGGCAACACGTCGTCATGGTTGGTGGTTTACAGTTATACAATTACTCATATTTGGAGTTGCTATAAAGAGTGAAAAGTTTTGCTTGAGATTAGAGATTTAAGAATATGTGCTACATTTTGTTAAAAAATGTTAGATTTTCTTTTTGATATAATTGTCCTTAAGCTTTTAATTTAAATTATGCCACATGTCAGGTTACTATTGATTCTTAGATTACTTAGGAAAAATTTATTTTTTTATTTGAACCTCTACATATATATATATATATATATATATATATATATATATATATATATATATATATATATATATATATATATATATATATATATATATATATATATATATATATATATATACTATTAGTAAATCAATTAACAAAGCCAATACGTTTTAATTATTTTAGCCTATTAAACCTTACTTTCGAGCTTATTACCATTTAAAAAATATTTTAGCCCAACAACATTTAACCAATCTAAACCCAATTTAATATAACAATACCTAAATTAAAAGGAAAAAGAAAAAGCCATTCAAGATTTCAAAAGAAAAGTGAGAAAACCGACCGGTGATCGACTTTGGCACTTCGATCGTATTTATTTTTCAATAGAGTAATCGACTTTGACACTTCGATCGCATTATAAATAAGTTATTCGGTTTGGAACTTTTTTATACGTCAAATTATAGGGGCCTATTTTTTGTTCTCGCCCGGGGCCAGGGTCTCTAACGAATTCTCGGGACCGGCCCTGATTCAGACAATTGACATTTTTTAACTGGGTAAGATCTTGTCACCAAAATTTCAATAATTTATATTTTGTGATCAAATTGGATTATGTTATTTGTTTTGTTAGTTAATTAATACATGATGGTTTCAAGTTTGAGTCTTCTGGTGAGTTTTCTTGAGATTTCATTAAAATAGAGGGAGGTCTTGGTTTTCAATCCCTCCTATGACATAAAGAAAAAAAAATAAGAAGAAGGTTTCAGATTGGACAATGGGTTTTCTCGCTTAAGATTGGTTTTTTTTTTAGGGTGGTCTCAAGTTCGGGACTCATGAAGACAGAATGATATACGAGCTTCCTTTGGGGGACATGTCAGTCTAGTCCAAGGTATCGTACTCAAGTGATAAAGATGATCGGATAAGTCAATGATCCATCAAATGATCCACTCAGCCGTTTAGTTAATTCATGGGTGAAACTACACCATGTAGTACCAACTGAGGTTTCCTAACATCAACCAATGACGAAACACAAGTACATAACATGGATTTTAAAAAAAATGGACTAACGTAGTTACATCATGAAGTGTTTAAAATGAAAGAAGGGTTAAAAGAAAAGAAACATGGCAATGATTATTTGGCCTGATGTACGTTAATTTAATATATATCCTAAGCATGACAAAATAGACATTTGTTGAAAATAAAACATAAGTGTAGGTAGTGTAATAAGTTCATATTATATTGTCAACAGGTTTTGTACGCAACTGGACAACTGAATCATTGTTGGCCCTTAAGATGCAACTCATTGATAATTAACATGCACAATTCTAAACAATTACCTTCAGTAAATATGTTCTAAATATTGGCTCTAACATTGCTTTTTCGAACTGCATTGGCTTTAAATGCTAACAATGAAATATAGGGTGATAAAGATCAACAGGCATATTCTTCTAAGATTTTTGATGAAAAAATTTCATCACCTAAAACTCAAAGATGAGCTAAATGAAAACGGAAGATGTTCTGAGTTTGAGGGGTAAAACCTGTGTGTTTTGGAACTTACATGTTCAAATTGCAACATTTAAACATGTTACCAATGATGTTTGATCATAATGGATCAAATAACAAGCAACGATATCTAATGTGTTTAAAAGAGTTTAAACACATAAACACAAATCAGGGTGTTGTATATTATTTAGGGATATCATTATTACAATAATTATGTGAGAAATAATTTTACTATTTAAGAAATAATAGTAATTTAAATTAAACAATAAATCAATGCTTGTTTGGATTAAACATTTATTTGTTTAGTTATATTGGTTATTTATTTATTTATTTATATAAATTGAAAAGATATATTAATATACATATGTATATATATATTACTATATAAGCAAAATAGTGGACAAACTTGTAATTTAACATTCTTGAGTATGATACAAGTACTGTATGTATGTATTTTTAATATGCCCACATTTATAATTAAAGAGATTATTTATAAACACACTAAATGTGAAAGTAATAAAATTATTTGAAATAATATATTAATGTTAACAATATTTATATTTACATGTTTAATTATTGTAAATTATAATTGTTTTTCCACATACTTTGTTTTATACTTACAACTCTTAAAACAAATATACCATTATTAACATGTTTATTCTAATTTACGTTGTGATATAACTTTAATTTAAAAATGAGTTGTTCATAATAATATACTAGTCATCAAAATAAAAAATGTACAAACCTTCAGAGCTAATTCAAGGTTTTGATTTTATTTTTTTTGCTTATAGTTTTAAAATATAATGGGATATAACATTTGAATTCGCCATTAAAATGTTCTAAAGTTTATCAAAATTTTGAAATGACTTTTTTTTTTCAAAACTGAGTTTTTGATGTAATTTTTATCTATAACTACGGATTGAATATCAATGTATAAGTGATCGAAATCAATTGTTACAAATTTTAACATCCCTCGACAAAGTACAGATTTACAAACTAGTGTATATATGTGTGTATATATACACATACACGCATACATACATACATATACATATATATAAGTAAATGAGTGTGTCATTTGTAATAATTATATGATACATTGGTTAAATTTCCTATACATGACAACAAAGTCTAAGACTTAGAGCATTCACAGTATATAACACATTCTCATCGCTATAATTTTAACATTTCTTTGTGGAGACATCATTTTAATTCATCTAATTCAATCCTAGAACAATGTATACCAAAGCATTATTACTATCAAGGTCACATAATCTCAAGCGAACAAATCACTTCAATTCCCTCTTGATATGCATATGGATTCATACCAAGATCGCAACAAAATCATTTATCTTCACAAACCATTGCAAATTTATACTCTTGCACATTACCATGCCAAAACCATTCCTTTGCACATTATCATGCCAAACCTTCCCTTTGCCTTAGATAATTTAAACCATTTTTTTTGCACATAACTATGCTAAAACATTGCTTTTCTTCAAAACCGTATCTCACTACAAGAAATAAGGGCTATGGCGAAGACCCTAGTCGTTACAGCCTTGTCGCTATAGCGTAATTTTGAGTCGTCGTTAAAACCCTAGTCGCCATAGAGGTCTATCCCGACGACATGTTGTCGCCAAAGAGTTGTCGGCAAAAAAATTTCATATTTTATTTTAATTTAAAAATAATTTTATTTTTCAATCTATGGCGACGACATGTCGTCGCCATAGGCCCAAACTAATTTTTTTTATTTTAATAAAAAAAATTAAAAAACCCTATGGCGACGACATGTCGTCGTCATAGACCCTACTGTTTTAATTTTTAATTTATAAATTGTATTTATATTTTCCATGTTTTTCTTAATATTTCAGGTTTCGGTAACATATTTATACACCAAACGAAAGCTAATATTATTAATACCCAAAAGAAAATCATTTTACAATTCAAGTTACATACATGTGCAGTTAAACAAAATAACCAACATAAACATCTTTAATCTTTTACAAAACAAAAGACTTCTAATTGTCGTAATCTTGATCATTTTCGTCATCATCTTGATCATCTTTGACAGCATAACTGTTGTAAAAAAAAAAAAAACATGACACCCAATTAAAAATAATAAAAGATAATAGTTTTAAGTTTTAATAAATCAACAATGCAAGTAATAATATCTAAATTTAGTCTATAAATGTGTGCGAATGATTTAACTTAATAATATCCAACTTTAAAATAAACAATATACTAAACCAACAAGATACTAATATCGTATTAAATTAAATTAAATTAAAATTGTAACAACATATGAACATATATAACAACATAGTTAACATATAATAGAAATGAAAGTTTTAAATTTACCTAATCTTCTTTTGCCCTCGATTTGATCCATCCAAACACTTCCGTATAATTTGCCCTTCTTCACGTTTGTTTTTCCTTTAAACAATATTTATAAGATGACTTATACACATATATAAAATTGACATAAATATAAATATAAGTTATAAAACACAAATGAAACCCTAAAACATTTTCCATTAAAATCCTAAAACATGTTTTAAAATGCAATTCATCATATGTTGATGAATTAGATTCTGAATTAATTAACATTAATCCTAAAACATGTTACAAAACATAATTCATCATATCATTCTATCGACTCAAACCAATAACTAAATCAAACAACTTATATAATTCTAACAACATAAATCATCTATAACAATAATAATTCAACATAAATCATCTATAACAATATATAATTCTAACAACATAAATCATCTCTAACACAAATATCATTTAGCACACATATTCAATTTTATGATACGTTCATCACACGCTTATTAATTAAACTAATAACCAAATCAAACTACAATACTTTCATCACATATTGTGCATGCATACATACATAATTTAAATCATATCGTTAACCAAATCAAAACAAGAACAAAAATCTAATCAAAAATCAAATAGTTCAACATATTATCATATCATTCTACTAAACAAGAACCAAATCAAAATATTTAAATAACTAATGAAATAGATAATATACACACCTTAAAATCTTAACAAAAACGATGATAATGAGATGTTGTCGGTGACGGTGGCGGTGAGATAATAATACAGCAGCCTAGAGAGACATGAATGGTGGTGGAGGTGGTGGTAGGAGTGGTAGTCATGGTGGTAGGAACAATGGTGGTGGTGCAACCTAAACATGCTTCATTCTTGGTAGATGGGAGGCGTAATGGGGGGTATGGAAGTGGTGGTAGCGGCTAGGAACGGTCGTGGTCGCTAGAAATGGTGGTGGTTGTTGGATTTTGGTTGTTTTCGTCGGAGATAAAGGCTGGTTGTGGGTGGGATTTGGGTTTGGGAAAGTGAAAGTGATAAGGTTGTAATCCCTTATTTAAAAGATACTGCACCTTGTGGCGACGACATGTCGTCACCATAGGGTTTTTATTTTTTTAATTTTTCCCAAATTAATGGCGGGATAATCACGTGAGCATATGAGACACCTATGGCGATGACATGAAACACCTATGGCGACGACATGTCGTCGCCATAGGGAGTTTTATGATATTTTATATATATTTTTTATTTTTAATAATGTTATTATTAAAAATATTATTATATTATTATTATTTATTATTATATTAGTATTATTATTAGTATTTTATTATAATTATTATTATGATGGATATTATTATTATTATTTATTTATTATTATTATTATTATTATTATTATTATTATATAATTACTATGATTATGATTATGATTATTATTATAAACATATCATCATATGTATAATAATACTTGTTCGTCTTACTAATCTTTGGCGTATATAATCAACCTTAATTATCATAAACGATCATGTTTGAGGTTTTTTATACTATTTGATGATAATTAAGAATAAACAAACTTAATTTACAAGTAGTATGCTTAATTTTCTTTAAATTATTATCATTAACAAACATAATTTCTCGTAAATTATCATTAACAAGCATATTTGAACTTTTTTTGACACTCATTGATGATAACTAAGTATAAATGAACTTGATTTACAACTAACAAGCATAATTTATCGTAAATTACCAACATCGTGTTTAATTTAACACAAATGGTCATAATTGGATCATAGCTAACCTTTGACATATGTAATCGGCCATAATCATCATAACCTAAAATATTTGGCCTTGTTTAACATTCGTTGATGATAGTTAAGCGTAAATAAAAGTAACTTACCATTAATAAACATCATTTCCCATAAATTACTATCGAATTGTTTAATTTAACACAAATGATCATAATTGGATCATAGCTAACCTTTGACATATGTAATCAGCCCTAATCATCATAACCTAAAATATTTGGCCTTGTTTAACACTCATTGATGATAGTTAAGCGTAAATAAAAATAACTTACCATTAATACATCATTTCCCATAAATTACTATCGAATTGTATATTTAACACTGATCATCGTAATTCAATCATAGCTAACCTTTAATGTATTTGATCGACCCTAATCATCATAACTTAACATATTTGACCTTTTTTGACAATCATTGATAATAACTAAGCATAAACAAACTTAACTTACCATTAATAAGGATAATTTTCTGTAAATTACCAACGTCATATTTAATTTAACACCAATGATCATAATTGGATCATAGCTAACCTTTGACGAATGTAATCGACCCCAACCATCATAACTGAACATATTTGATCTTGTTTAACACTCATTTATGATAACTAAATATAAACAACTTTAACTTATCCTTAACAATCATAATTTCTCGTAAATTACCATCAATGTATATAATTTAACACTGATATTCATAACTCGATCATAGCTAAACTTTTGTTTCAAAAAAATCACATTTAATAAGATTTTGTTCCATTTACAAAATAAATTATTTTAAAAAATAATACAAACATACACACGGTTAATTAAATAATAATATTTATTATATTATTATTATTATTATCATTATTACTACTTATAATAATAATATTATTACTTATGATAACAATAATGTACATAAATTAATAATAATAATAATAATAATAATAATAATAATAATAATAATAATAATAATAATAATAATAAATTTTATTAATATCATATTTAAAAAATCATAAAACTTTATGGCGACGACATGTCGTCGCCATAGAGTTTTCATAATGGCGGGACTATTTTCCTCCTAGTTATTTCGGGGGAAAAAAAGAAAAAAAATATTTTGACCTATGGCGACGACATGTCGTCGCCTTAGGTCCACACATAATTTTTAAAATTCTATAATTATTTTAATAAATCTAAATCTAAAAAAATAGACCTATGGTGACGACTTCTCTACACCTATGACGATACTTTTTTTTGTCGCTATAGGTCACTCTAAGGCGAAGACAAGTCGTCGCCATAGGGCTAGAATAGCCAAAAATTAAAGTAACCCTATGGCGACGACATGTCGTCGCCTTAGGGTGACCTATAGCGACAACATCATGTCGTCGCCATAGACCTAGTCGCGATATGGTCTTTTTCTTGTAGTGTCTTTACATACATAAAGAAACTTTTCAATCCATAACCAACATTTAACAACAAGGTTTATGAGCTCAAATCATAGTTAACGAGACATGATTTAAAAACCATAAATTCACATGTAAATGCAGTGTCTCTAAAACTATCCTCTTCATAGGTTAGTTACTTCTAGCGAGGAAAACATCCCCTATCAATAGGCTTATCATACAATTCACTAGACTCAGTAACTAACCTATATCAACTGGATAACCAGTCCATATACTCTTTGAGTATTTACCTCATATCCATCAATAAACTCTTGCGTACACATAGGTATGTAACTCGTATCCCTTGGGTAATCCACCACGCCCTTGAAGTCTAACATAGTAAACTTAGATTAGAGAAACTTACCTCTAATATTCGTCTAAGAGTTTTTCTTTTAGTCCCTAAAGTTTAATTACATGACACTTTTTTACTTTCAATTTTCAAAGTGTTACTTAGTGATGAAAATAAAAAAAACTCACTGTGAATACCCAAAAATCAAAACATAAGAGATGAGTATTAGGACGAGTATTAGGGTATGAGATCAGTAATGAAAACAGTTCTAACATATTTCACGGATGTGGATCGAGTGTGAGATTTTTTGCGACGATGTTAATATATATGTATAATTTAACATATCTTAGTTTGTTGTAATTATTATAAATTCAAAAATATATAATTATTTAAAGGGAAAAATGTAAATGGAAATTCTAATTAATAACTTTTAATAAACTTAAGGATATACCTAATACTCAATGGATAATTCGAAAAATACCCGACTATATTTGCTCAGGTATGAAACATAGTTTTCTGACTAGAGTTGAAATTATGAATTATCTATACATGTCTTAAACCCGTCCATTACCATCCTAGTGTTAATCAAAATATCCATCTTAAAAACAGGAGGTTATAGTGTCTATCTTGTATTTTAAATGTTTAAAAAATTTATTCATTGCTTTGATCTTATAGAATCTGGGCTTTGGATAAAAGAAAGCTTATAACTAAATCTACTAGTTGAATGCAAGTCCAAGGACCATATTTAATGTTTTCTAACTTAAATTTATTATTTTCAACTCTTCTTTCCATAAATTTATTTAATTATAGCCGGTTTGTGTAGAGCTACATTTATGTGTGCTTGGCACGACAAACATCTCCTTGAGCAGCTATTCTTTGCATGCATACAACATACGTACATATATATAAGACATACATACAGACAACCAAAAATGATAAACAAGATATTGCAATCAATTGATTGGAATGGGGTTTAAGTTCTAGTTCGACGTTTTACATGGTGTCAATCGCTGGTTTCCTCGTTTCTTCATTTTTTTAATTTGTATTTACATTTTAACTTTCATAACTAAATAAAATTCAATAAAAAATCAAACAAACTTCATTAATCAAAATAAAGTACATCATTAAAATTAAAACTAACATCTTAAAAATAAAAATACTAATAGTTTGATTGTTTCGACTTTCGATTGATACAAATGTTCCAAATGCTCGATAAGATCTGCTCGAAGGCGTGGGTTGTGCGTGATCATATACGTGAAATTATATCATGGTCTACCGATTCATTGTTTGGAGGATCTTTAATGTAATCCGAATATATCACCGCACCATTACTCTTCAAAATCATACTGTGTAAGATAATACATACGTACATGGATTTTCTTATTCTTCGTGGATGTAGTTGTTTTTTCGAGTTGTTAAAGTATTTGTCATTTAGCTTTTAATACCCTAAACACTTGTTAAATATCATTTCTTGCCGCTTCTTGCACTCTTTTGAATAGTTGTCATCTAAGATCGCTTTTCGATGGTGGGAACAAAAACTTTTTAACTATCATTGCCAATTTGCATAAATCCCATCGACTAAACAGGATCCAAATTTATATTCAACATCGTTTTACCACAAATGGACACTTCAGGGCGGTTCCACTAATAATATCATTAAACAAATGTGATCGGTCTAAGACGATGATATCGTTGTTAGCTCCGGAAGTCCCAAAAAATGCATGCTAAATCTCCAAATCCGCAGACGCCACTGCTGCAAGCATTATCGTCGGATGCTTATGATAACCCCTCATGTATTGACCTCGCCATTCTGAGTGGACAATTTTTCCAAGCCCAATGCGTACAAATTAATCTCCCCAACATTCCAGGAAAACCATGGCGTTGCTCATGTGTGGCGTATAATAGTTGTATGCGGTCTTCGAAGATATTCTTTTGAATACAAAGTTATAACAGCATCACAAATCGTTGCGGGTAGTTGCATGATGTTATCTCATAAATATTTAAATACTTGTCAAGCGAGTCTGGAACATTTTCGAATGCTAGTTGTTGTATTGTGGAAGTGTATTTTTATAGAGAAGTAAAACTCTGATGACCTCGTGCGTCAAAAGTGGTTTGAAACAACTCAAAATTCGTTTCCAGTTGACCAACGATCATCAAAAACAAGTCTTTATCCATTCGAAACCTTCTTCGGAACATTTCGAAGTGAAGTGTTGGATTATTATCAACAAAGTATTGTGCCACTAATCGGTTATTAGACTCTACAAGATCGTTCTGTTGCACGTACCTTAAATAAATAAATAAAATATTTTTAAAAAGTAAATATAGATTAAAATAAAAAAATCTCGGAAAAACAATAAAAACACCTTATTCATGACGAGTGGCGTCTTACACTTCGCCTAATGATAGAAAAACCACCGTAGTTAAAAACTCAGAATTATACTTTCACGTATTTGAATCTTTATCTTCAAAAGTTGACTAGTGGTAAATATTAATATCTAAGAGATTCATAATGTTATTTTAAAATGCATGGGATTTAAAGTAGAGTGCAGTTATGTGGAGAATAGAGGGTTTATTAAATTATTATTATTATTATTATTATTACTATTATTACTATTATTATTAGTTATTTTTTAAAATGTCCAACGGTCACAAAACGGTCACTTACAACGCTTGATTTTTTGAAGGTTTTAGTCCGTGAAGCCCGGTGAATTCTCACCGGGTTGGTGAGTTAGCTCACCGGGTTGGTGAGTTAGCGGACCGGGGGGCACGATGTTACCGACCAGCCCCGGTTTTTCCCGGCTGCTTCCCTGTTCATTCCGTGTACCCTTATTGATACAAGCATCATACCAATAAACAACATCTAATGGATTTTAACTCTTTAGTAATACGTGCAAGTTAAATTAATCTTTATAAAACATCAAGACCGTTTGTGTCTCCATATATTATTTCCCCTGATCCCAGTGGCCACATGTGAAGGAAATCTCAAAACCAGCCTTTCCGAAACAGGAATCCAATGTGCAAATATTCACATCTTCTTTTCACAAAACAAAACTATAACAATAAAAAAAATTCCTCACAAAACCAACTATTTTCCAAAAACAATTTTTTATAAAACAATCAAACAACACACATCTGTCTTTCTTCATATATGGTCTCTTCATCCCCACCAGTCCACCACACCCTCACTCTGAACACCACCACCACCAACAATGGCACATGAAGATGCCAACAACCAACGCAACCACCTTCTCCTCCGCTGCATCTCCGCCGTCCTCCTCCTCCTCCTATCCTTCTCCGTCGCCGACGACGCCTCCGTCATCTCCAACCTCCGCACCACCGTCTCCAACGCCCCATCCAACTGGCAAGGCTCCGACTTCTGCTCATGGGATGGCATCAAATGCGACAACTCACAACGCGTCACCGCCCTCAATCTCGCCTCAAGATCCCTCGCCGGAACCCTACCGCCGGACCTCAACCAGCTCTCACAGCTCAAAACCCTTTCGCTTCAGAAGAACTCACTCTCCGGCGACTTACCCACGTTGGCCAATCTCACGAATCTTGAAGAAGTGTTCCTGGATAGCAACAATTTCAGCTCTATCCCACCTGATTTCTTTCTGGGTCTCACAAATCTTCAAACTTTCAGCATCTCCGATAACGAAGATCTGTCGCCGTGGGAATTGCCCCGTGATCTGACGGAAAGCAGCAATTTGCAGTCGTTTCAAGCGAGTAGTTGCAACATCAAAGGCTCGATTCCGGATATCTTCGACAATTTCCCCAATTTGCAGTCTCTCCGGCTGTCGTACAACGATCTCACCGGAGGTTTGCCCAAGAGTTTCGGTGGGTCGGAGATTCAGAACCTGTGGTTAAACAATCAGAAATCGGGGCTTTCGGGTTCGATCGATGTGCTTTCGTCTATGTCACAGTTGTATCAAGTGTGGTTGCAGGCTAATTTGTTCACCGGAGCTATCCCTGATCTGTCGAAATGCACTAATTTGTTCGATTTGCAGCTGAGGGATAATCAATTCACCGGATTAGTTCATCCATCTTTAACATCTCTCCCTAATTTAGCCAACATCACGTTGAAAAACAACGAATTGCAGGGTGCATTGCCTGTGTTTCGTGATGGGGTTGAAGCTGATCTTGGTGTTGATTCTAATAGCTTCTGTTTACCGACCCCCGGACCTTGTGATCCGCAGGTGACTGCACTTCTTGAGGTCGCCGGAGCTGTTGGGTTTCCGATGACATTGGCGGAATCTTGGAAGGGTAATGATGCTTGTCAAAGATGGACCTTTGTTATATGTGATTCTTCAGGGAAGAATGTCACCACTTTGAACTTTTCTAAACGGAAGTTTTCAGGTACCATTTCGCCTGCGTTGGCTAATTTGACTTCGTTAAGAACTATATCGTTGAATGATAATAATCTCACTGGTTCGATCCCTAAAGTATTGACGTCTATCCCCAATCTGCAACTGTTTGATGTGGCCAATAATAATCTGTCTGGTCCTATACCCGAATTCGGTCAAAGTGTGAGGTTTTCGCACGATGGTAATCCCCTATTAGGTCAAACTATCCCGAGTGGACCTGACGGGCCGCCTGGGTCTGAACCCAGCTCCGGTGGTTCGGGTGGAAGCTCGTCGGGTACATCCAAAGGTCCATCTGTTTCAGCTGGTACGATTGTGGGGATTGTTATTGGTGGTGTTGTTTTCATGGGGATTGTTTTGTTTGTGTTTTATAAATGTTGTGCTAAGAAGAGGCACCAGAAGTTTGATCGTGTGGAGAATGTGGAAGTCGGTAAGGAATTGGTGAAGCCGAGTGTTGTTGGAAGTAGTTCGAATGGCTATGGTGGTGGTTTTAGTGAGTTGCAGAGTCAGAGCAGTGGTGATCATAGTGAAATGCATGTTTTTGAAGGTGGGAATGTTACGATTTCCATTCAAGTTCTTCGACAAGTGACGAATAACTTTAGTGAGGACAATGTTTTGGGAAGAGGTGGATTTGGGGTCGTTTATAAAGGCGAGTTACACGATGGAACGAAGATTGCGGTTAAAAAGATGGAGTCGGGTGTCATGGGGACCAAAGGACTGAATGAGTTTCAAGCTGAAATTGCGGTTCTCACAAAAGTTCGACATAGGCACTTGGTGGCTCTTTTGGGCTATTGTATTGATCGCAATGAGCGGCTTTTGGTCTATGAGTACATGCCTCAAGGAACTTTGAGTCAGCATTTGTTTGAATGGAGTGAGCATAAGACCCCTCCACTTAGTTGGAAACAAAGAGTTTCAATAGCTTTGGATGTGGCACGTGGGGTTGAGTATTTGCATAGTCTGGCACAGTCGAGTTTTATTCATCGTGACTTAAAGCCGTCTAATATCCTTCTTGGCGATGACATGAGAGCTAAAGTCGCTGATTTTGGATTGGTTAAAAACGCTCCTGATGGGAAATACTCAGTAGAGACCAGACTCGCTGGAACTTTCGGTTATCTTGCACCCGAGTATGCTGGTGAGTACTTTCTTGTTTCAAGATTATTAATCTTTGAAGTTTCAAATTTTACTCATTGGTTTCAAGTTTTATGATCGTTTATTTTTAAAGAAAGTAAAGAAACTGAAATTAGATATAACTTTTGCTTTTCAAACAGCTAAAAACACGAACTTTCAATAATTCATTTTTAAGATTGTGATCTTTGGGGTTAAAGAGAATTAAAGGAAAGCCAAATCAGATCATTTTGGGACCTTTTTTGATCAGACAACTAAAAAGACAAAGGTTTTACACATGGTTTCTCAAGTTTTTTGACCTTTTGGCATTCAAGAGAATCTTTAAAAGCCGAAATTTCTTGGGGAATTTTCTTTATCACATAAATAAAAAGACAAAGATGCAATGGCTTTTACACATTTGATTTTAAGATTTGTGAACTTTTGCGATCAAACGGGCTGTTGAAGCTATCTGATCATTTGGGCATTTTCTTGATCAAACTACTTCAAAGAGAGGGTGATTAAACATTGGATTCAAAATTGTGATCTTTGTCCTTAAAAGCAATTGTAAAAGGCCAAAATTTGATCTTTCAAAACTTTCTTGACCATACTAACAATATAGTTGAAGTCTTTTACACATTTGACTTCAAGATTTGTTACCTTTTACGTTAAAGGTCCTGCAGAAAGCCAAATATTGATAGATTTTTGGATTTGTGTTGATCAAACACCTAACAAATTCGTTGAAGTCTTTTACACATTTTGTTTCAAGATTTGTAATCTTTAGTGTTAAGGAGACTGTAAAACCCAAAATCTGAAAACTTTCATGGTTTTTCTTGATCAAAACAGCTACAGGGAGAGTGACGACAAAGGTGGATGTTTTTGCATTCGGGGTGGTGTTGATGGAGTTGATAACAGGCCGAAAAGCCCTAGACGAGACCTTGCCCGACGAAAGGTGTCATTTAGTGACATGGTTCAGGAGAGTCCTAATCTCAAAGGAAAACATACTAAAGGCTATTGACCAAACTCTCGAAACTGAAGACGAAGAAACACTTGATAGCATCTCAAAGGTAGCCGAGCTTGCAGGTCATTGCACAGCCCGTGAACCGTTTCAAAGACCTGACATGGGTCACGCGGTTAACGTGTTGGGCCCACTTGTTGAACAATGGAAACCTTCTCGGCCCGATGAAGAAGATGGGTATGGAATTGACCTCCATATGAGCCTTCCTCAAGCCCTTCAAAGATGGCAAGCCGATGAGGGTACTTCTAGAACGTTTGATATGTCGTTAACGCAGTCGAGTATTCCCTCCAAACCGTCAGGTTTTGCTGACTCATTCGACTCGATGGATTGCCGATAGATCACACACAGAGTTTTCTTGATATTTATTCATTTTTTTCCCTGAAAGGTTAAATTAAACTCAAGTATGTTCTTGTTTTGTATGTTGATCATGGCCAATTTGTAATCTTTAGGTTGCTTGATCGGATGCTGCAATAGATTGTTGTACCATATGCATTAAATGCATCACAATATATAATGCTTAAATTATATTATGACTTGTACAAAAGTTACTTTCCGAGTCAGAAGGTAATTGTAAGTTTGTAAGATACATTGTGCTTTGAAAGCTGTACTTTACTCCTGGTATAACCAAATACGAAGATTTGTGTTATTATAACTTGTACATTGTGCATTGAAAGTTGTACGTTTCTCAAGATTTGGTTTTTTGCAATAATAATGGGTCCAAAGCCAAGTGGGTTGAGATGATATTCCAGGCTGTGGAAGCGGGATCCTGCAACAGCCAGCTAGATTTGTTAATGAAACCTGCCTACGCGTTTTCATTTTGTATTGACTACTTCAAGTTTTATAAAATAAAGTAAGATATTAGAGATAAGTTTGAATATTATTGAATATTATTATATTATATATAAGATGTTTTTATAATTCATATCATAATATGAAAGTGCTTGGATTGTAACAGAAAATATTTCAATAGTTATATTATAATTACATGTAATAAAATGACTGATTATGAAATTTTAAATATTTTAAATGATTATATTCTGATATTACCTTTTTGGTTATATAAATGTAATATTGATGTGATCTTAGTGTTACTTGTGCTAATAATGTGTTCATCAACTTAAGCACAAAGAATTAGGACTTTGGATGATAGAAAGTCACCGCCAGATTTAAAGTTTCTTAAAATGTTCTATTAAAAACCCACCTCTAAAAATCTTAAAACATTTGAATAATAATGATATAAAAATATTAGAATTTAGGTAGTACTTGAAAGTTAAAAAAAATACTAAAAAGGTTCATCAATAAACTTTATCATTTAATATTAGTTACTTAAACTTTGAAATTATAATATTAACCATGTGCGATTTTTTATTTTATTTTCCCCCATGCTCAATGGTCACATGTAAAAGAAATCACAAACCAGCCTCAATTAAATTCGGATCCAATGTCAAAATATCTATGAACTAGAGAAATATAAAATTTTATATTCTTTTAATAATTTATAACTTAAATGTATAACTAGAAGGAAAAGTGTATGTAACACGTCTATATATAACTGTAGGGAAAATAGTAAAATATAATATTAGGGTACACGCGTTTTATTAGCTGTTTGGACCGATTAAAAACATCATTTTTTTTTATTGATAATCTCATTATTTTAATTAATTTTAACAAACACTTTTTGTATTATGAAATATCTAATAATATGTATTGACTACCTTTTAGTTTATTTTCTTTTAACACTGAATAGTTTTAAATCTATAATATATATCAGAGTGTAACGATTCGTTTAACTAATTATATAGGTTGAGTAATTATTAACATACTTTACGTAATAGTGTGCATGATTAATTAATAAGACTGCTTAAATTAAAACTAAAGCAATTATCATATTATTCCCACTAAAAATCGGATGTTTGAGAAAATGTTTATAGTGAATACAAACTTTTGGTGAGGACCATCGAGTGAATGTAAGATGGATCACTTACCATTAGATTTGAAAAAAAAAACCAGTTTGAGAACCGGTTTGGACAAAAAAACTGGAATCAGTTTAAATAAAAACCAGTTTGCCCCAGACCGGTCCAACCAAACCCAACCCAACCCATCGGTTCCCACTCAGTTTCATTACCCCATTACACAACCCGGTTTCAAACCGGTTCCGATTGCAAACCGATTTATAAACCGGTTCGGCCCCCAAATCGGAAGTAGACGTTATACAACGGTATTATAGCCGTTTTTTGACCGTTCGGGAGTATTTTTGACCTTTTTGGGTTTTTTTACTATTAACCCGATTAGGTTAGTATAAATATGTATTGGATGTTTTGGTTGAACCACAACGACTTAAAACGCTTTCTACTCTCAAAAATCTAAAAAACGCTCAATACTTTCGTGCATTAAAAAAACTCTCAAATGGCTTTATCAAGTGCTCAATTATCCGTTGGTTGTGATGCGTCTTCAAGCAATATGGTGGTACCAATCTTTAATACGAATAGGAACCTAGAAATATGATGCAATTATGATATATGAAATAACTAGCGGTCCAAACAAAACTCGTTGCAAGTTTTGTAATAAGTTTTTCAAAAAAGATGTAAACACAACCTTGAAAAACCATATTGCGCATAAATATTGCAAGCCGTTGAAAGATGAATCGTCTCAAGCTCAAGCTTCAGTGACAAACGAAGCAAATGACTCATTTTGTAATTGAAGAAAGCTTGCCATTTAAACATTTCAATAACGAACATTTAACTCGACTCATTCAACCAACTCTTCAACCACATCATACCTACGTAAGTCCAGCTACTTTTCGAATAGATTATTTAAAAATGTGAAAAAGGCTAAAAATGAATTAATATAGTATTTTGAAAACTTACAAACCGTTATTAACTTAACTAGTAATGTTTGGTCGACTCCTCATGATTCACCGGAGTCGTATATTTGTGTCACTGCCCATTGGATTGAATCCGATTCGTGGCAAATGATTAAACGTACGTTTGTGTTTGATTTGTTTGATTATTCTCACACCGGTGAAAATATTTTTTATCTTATTGACAAAGTTCTTAAAACGTATAAATTGGAAAACAAAATTTTTTCTATATCTTTTGATAATGCGTCAAATAATACGCTTGCGATAGAACATTTAAAATTAAACTATAAACCTGTTTGTGACGGTGTGTTTTTCCATAATCGATGTGTTGCGCACGTCATAAGGTTTAAAAACGATTGAACCAACAAAAGATGTTTTTAAAAGAGTGTTACGTGATATTTTTAGCAATAACCAAAGATATAATAAGTATCGCAAGTTTTGTAAAGACGTAAATTCAAATGTTTAAATCCGAATTGGGACGTACCTACAAGATGTAATTCGACTTGTAATATGTATGAAAAGGCTATTGAGCAAAAACAAAGTTTAATAGTATTTCATAATATTTTGGTGAGTCATGAGAAAGCTTTGACTTACCATCCATCAGGTTGGGCTACTATTGAAGAAATAAACAAAATGCTTCATGTTTTTTAAACCGCAACTACTTGTCTTTCTGGATTTTATTATCCAACAAGTCAATTAGTACTTCACTAACTTTACTTAATGTTTTCAAAATTAAATGAGTTTTCGCTTAAGGGTAGACCTTATTCGGATACGATACCCCCAATGAAAGAAAAACTTAAAAAGTATTTTAAAGAAATGCGTTCGATTATTACCTGTGCCCCTGCCTTAAACCTTGCTTAAATATTTCGAAGGTTAAAACTTTACTTGATAAAATTAATCTTTATTTGGGTTTTGATGAAGAAGACCTATTTTATAATCAAAGATTAAAAGCTAATTTTAACAAAATATTTATCAAACATTTTTTATCTTTATTTAGCAAAATATGATTAAACATCAAGTATTCACGAGTTAATGAGGCATGCAACACCTGCCGAAAGTTCAAATGATCAAATGTTTGCTTTTGTATTATAACTTAAGGGATGAATGTAATAAATGTCAATGTGGTAATACTTCTAGTAGCAAACTCAGGAGGTATGGTGGGACAAACTTTTTATCCACCATGACTACACAATATTTTAAAATTTTGACTTGTTGGATTGGTAGAAAGGTAAGGAAGATCAATTTCCCATCCTATCCACTATGGTCCGAGATTTATTAACCGTCCAAGCTTTCACATTAGCTTTGGAATCTGCTTTTTGTGTTAGTAGCAGGATTATATTAGTAAAATGAACTCGACTCACTCTCCAAACGGTTGAAATGTCTATTTACTTGAAGGATTATTGGATGCCGCGGAAAGAATACAAGACAAATGCTCACTTGAAGGATAATTGGAATATGAAGCTGAATTATACGAGAATAAAGTAGAGAGTGGATTGACATCCGTAATGACTGATGATAAAGCGCCATATGATGATTACCTTCGTAATAGCTCGGGTTCGGGGGAGAAGAATAAAAACATTAAAATACACAATACGCTAGATGGTTATTATTTAAAAACTAAAAATAGAATTTTTGGTCGTTTGTAATGTTTTTATGTTTTATATTTTATGTATTTAACTTCGATTTTTAAGAGTTAATTTTTTAGATGCTTATTTTAGTTAATTTGTAATGATTAAAAAAATTTAAAACCGAACCGGTTTGGACCCGAACCGGTTCCCAAACCGATCTAAATCGGTTTGTATAGGGTCGGATTTCCCAAACCTAAAACAGGTTTGAAACCCGAAATAGTTTGAGGCCAAACCGGTCTTGCCCCACGTTGACCAAACCGGTTTAGGTTTGAAACCAAAACCAGTTTAAAAAGAATCGATTTGTACACCACTACTTATCATCCATCCAAACCATCATAGTTCTTTTTGTTTACGTATTTCTTGTAGTTTAAACTCCTGAATTAGTGTCTTAAAACCAAATATATAAAAAATTGTGGTTGAAGAAATGCAGTTTCATTGTTTACTTTGTCACTCACATATTTAGTTTTGGCACTGTCAAGTCGGTCATTTGAACATAATTATCATTATTTTCTTTATCGTATCTTTTAAACTCGATTCCTCATTACATCCTTTTTCTTTTAAGAATCATGTACAAACCATTGTTTGCCTAAAAACCACGAGAAACAATAATTTTTTGTCATTTGTATGAACTAATAATTAGACAACAAGGCTCTTATTGTCATACTCTACTTAATGCATTAAATACTAGCACCATCATTTCTTACGGCTAAAATAACTTTTGTCTACTTTTATATTTTTGTTTAAAAAATATTATCTTAATTTAAAGAATTTTTTATCTTTAATATGTGTATAATATTAATATATTTATTTTAAAAAAATGAAATAAAAAGCGATTTCAACAATTTGCAATATTCTATGTTATTATACAATTTTTACTATGCTGTTATCGAGTTTTATTAAATTGATTGTGCTATTATACAAATTACAATGTACTATTATCGTGTTTTATTGAAAGTGACAATGCTATTATACAATTTACACTATAATGTTATAATAGCTCAATGTAAAATGTTTAAATTAACTTTGTAAATTATATAATAGCATCTATAGTTTCCATAAAACATGATAATATCAAAGTATAAATTGTATAATAACACAATTATATCATACATTGTTCTAAAAATGTATTTCAAACACATATACTATGCTAATATCATGTTTTATTGAAAGTCATTAAGTTATTATACAAATTACGTTGTGCAATTATCATGTCTTTTAATGACGGTGCTTTTATGCAGTTTGCGATATGTTGTTATAGTAGCACAACATTAATCGTATAAGCTAACTTTGTGAGTTATATAATAGCATCGTTACTTTCCATAAAACACGCGATAATAGTACCGTATAAATTGTATAATATCACATATTATTGTAAAATATTTAAAAAAAAAAACTTAAAAAAGTATAACAATATTATACACATATTAAATATAAAAAAATCATTTGTTTTTATGATATACTTTTTTTAAAACTAATACTAATGTATATAAAAGTTATTTTGGTTTTATTATAGTTAAAACTTTTATTTAATGGAAAAAGTAAACAAAAGTAACTTTTTTCATTAATTAATAAGGTTTTTTTATTCAAAAGTAGCACAAATAACAAAAATATCCTAAATCTAATTAGTTAATACACTAGTTGTCAATTGAAGAGGTGTCATCAAACTTATTCATTGCTATAACTAATTAACACTTAGGATTGGTTCTTTTAGTTTTTAGGCTAATAAAGATTTGTACCACATCCATCATACATATATATATACATACACATATATATATATATGTAAAACTCCAAACGGCGCGTCTTACAAAAATCAATGAAATCCCTATTTTGTCCATTGCTCTTGTTTTATATAGTAGAAATATATATATATATATATATATATATATATATATATATACACACACACACATATATATATATATATATATACATACACACACACACACATATATATATATATATACATACATATATATACATATATATATACATACATATATATACATACATATATATATACATACATATATATACATACATATATATACATACATATATATATACATATACATATATATACATACATATATATATACATACATTTATATATACATATATTGCAGGACCGTTAAAGTGTACTTAAGCTTGCACTTAGTTAACACACTTAGGAGGATCTTAAGATCACTTAACAATTCAAATAGGGAACTATGAATTTTTACTAAAGATACAAGACAAACACAAGTAAAAACAAGAACAAGAACACAAGATAAATTTTCAAGGAAGTTGTATATTGCTTCTCTAGTTCTATTACAAGTGTTGTACAAGTATATCTTTGAATACAAGAACTGGAGACTACTTATACTACATCCTACAACCGTCAATATGCAAAAAGACAGTTGGAAGTGACTAATCTAGACAACAAGATCAGCCTAAAGTCAAAAGGCAGATTGTCTTTTGACTAGTGACTATGACATGTCATAGCTCACTGACTTTCCTATTACAAAAAGCCAAAAAAGTACAAAAACAGAAACTTGCAGACTAAGACCTTATCCACTTTATCATAAAGCATGGAAGTTTCACCAAATGATGATAGTTGGTGAACCACCAGAGTATGCAGCGGACAGTAAGTTGCTTTATGATAAAGTTGATGGAAAAGGTATATTTTCTCTCTCTTCAGAAGAAAATCAGTCTTGTCTTTAAACAGCTTGGAAGACTTTGTCTTGAGAGCTTCGGAAGACTTCATCTTTTACCTTCGGAAGAGTTGAGTCTTTGGCTTCGGAAGACTTTACACTTAGAGTATTTTCTAAGTTAAGTGTAAAGCTTCCACAGCAGTTTCTTCTGAACTTTGGCTTCGGAAGATTTTACACTTAGCATTTCTCTTGAGTGTGTAAAACTTCCGAAGCTGGTTCTTCTTTGTTCCAAAGTGCATGTTGGAAGACTTGGTTGTTTTGGTATCCTTTGGTTGCATCAGTCTCTTAACTTCAGAGGTTCCTACAAACTCCCCCTAGGCTGATGCTACCAAAACAGAGAGGTTCTTTAGACTGGGATAGTCCACATGAGGATCTTCAGAACTCCTTTCTTCATCAGCAGATCAGGATTCTTCAAACTCATGAAGTACCTTCTCATGTCATAGAGATCATGCAGAGGGAGTTCAAGCATGTCTCTTGTGAAGTAGACATGTTGTTCTCCCTGATCTCTAATGACATACCATCTGTCTGGATCTTCAGCAAATGTCCAAGACAGAATTTGTCTTCCAACAGAGAGAGGCTCTACTATGATAGGAGTTGGTTGAGAGTCCTCTTCATGCACTTCCTTAGGATATTCTGACTTATCCTGAGGTTAGGAGGTGGATGCCTTTCTTCTTTTCTTCTTAGTTGATGATCTTCTTCTGGCCATCCTTTTTCTCCTCCTTGATAATTTTAACTGAGAAGGTTGGTCTTCAGTACCAAGTTCTTCAGTGGATTTCCTCTCAGTTGGGATCTCCTCTCTCCCAGTTTCAAAAGGAGAGGGAGGAGAACCCTGCTGTGAGTTAGAAGATGAAGTTAGCTGTTGTGCAGCTTCAGGTGCAGGTGGTGTTATCTCTGTAGGTTCAACCTTTACCTCAACTTTAGGTTGAGCTTGACTTGATGATGAATGAAGGTCCACAAGCTCTCCTTTTTTATCTTCTGCTTGATCACCCTTATGTGCTCATCCATTGTGGATAGAGACATGGGACCAAGCCTCCTTTCGGAGAACCCATACAGCTTCAAGAAGCTCATCATCCTCTCCCTATCTGCCGACTTTTTCTGACTTTTTTGGATGATGGCTCTTGATTTTGCAGCTTTTTCCCTTTGCCTCTTCCTAGCAGCTTGCCTTTCTTTTTTGGCTTGCTCTTCCAGCTGCTTATTGTATTCAAATAATATATAATCATAAGGCAAGGGAAGGAGTGCAGGTGCCTGATAGAGACCTGTGGCTCTCAGGTAGTTGATCATTTTTAATCTTTCTTCTTCATCAACTAGCTGAGGTTGTTCAGCAGCCACAGTCTCTGACTCAGGACTTTCTTGAACTGGGGAGAGGACATGAATGTTCTTGTAAAGCCTTTTTCTCCTCATTTCTTCCTTATGTTTGAGGGTCAAGGCTGCATCCTCTGCTTCCTTCCTCTCCTTTGACAACTGAATGTCGGCCAGTTCATTTAACTCCTCTAAGGGGAGAGAGATGAGTTCATCTATGTTGAAGTTCCTGGTCCCCAGATAGTTGAGCCTGGCTGCCCTTAATTCATCTTCTTGAGTGTTTGGTACAGGGGCAGCCAGAATTGCAGCTTGCATGAATCCTAGGGAACCACTTGAACTCTCTCCCCTCAGCTTCCTCTTCCTCTCTCTCTTTTCTTCTTCAATCTCTTCAGGAGTCATCTTCCTTTTGCCTTTGTTAATTGCAGATCTTGATGACTCAGCCTGAGGAGAGCTTTGGCCTTCATTGCTTGATTCAGCAGTCAAGCTCTGTCCAGAAAGAGGTTGTGAAGCACCATCACCAGCTGGTGCCTCACTAAGGGTATGGGGTGCTGGAGGAGATCTTGTCTCAAGGTTCACAGTCTCAGCCTCTGGGCCTTCAGTCAAGGCTTTCCCTTCGAAGCTAATCTTGGGGTCTACCTCAACATCCAGTTGACCAAAGGCTTTAACTGCTAGCCTCTGTCTATATGATGCTGTTCTCCTTTTGAATTCTGCAGCACCCATTCTTGAATTTGATTGGCTAGTCTGACAGCTTGTCTGTTATTGCTTGGGTTGACAAGTGCCAGATCTACCAGATTTATACCCTCATAGAAACTCAGGTTTGAAATGTTTAAGATTTCTAGTTGACCCTGAGCTCTAAAGAGTATAAGAGCTTTCCTATCACTGTTATACCCCCAACCCCTGATTGGGTTCTCAGAAGGGGCAGACATTGCTCTTGGTATCCCTTCCTCAAACAGATGGTGAATTTGCAAGTCGAGATTTCTGTCTTGAGGAGGTTGCTGAGCATGGACAACTGCAAGATAGGATGGTGAGTCCTGTATGTCCATACTCAAGGAAGAACTCCCAGGTTCTGTGGCTGTCAGGACTTTCTCCCCCTTTTTGGTAGCATCACCCTCATGCATAGGTGAGCTGGGGAAGTGATCCATAACATCCATAGGTTCTTGTGGACCTAGATGAGTTTGTCCTATGGGTCTCTCAGCTAACTGGACCTTGATATCGGTGGTTTCATGTTGCTGGTCATGGACCCTCCTTTGCAAGATAGTCACCTGTGATTCAAGGTGAGCTATCTTTGAAACCAGTTCAGTGCAGATGTCTTCGAGTTGGTGCACCCTGAGTTTCAGACTCCCCTCTTCTTCAGTTGAAGAATCATTGGGGGGTGAAGGAGGTGAACCGAGGTCCGCTCCCTCACCACCAACATGGGGTTCTTGGCTGCTGGATTTCCCCTGCCCCATGACAATGTTAAGAGGCTGGGTTGCCATGGTTGAGGTCTTAAAGATGTAATCACTGGCAATAGTGAGAGCCTCTTCCACATGGGTCTCCTGGACAATCACAGGAAGATCCACCTTAGTTTGGGGTGTCTGATGTGGGCTAGACATGGGTGAAGCAGGAGTACTCATCTCCCCTTGAGTGTGGGTAAAGAGGGGAGAGTGGTACTCAGTGAAACCCAAATCTTCATCAGAATAGAAGTCAAAGCTGGGAATGGGTTGGTTAAGATCAAGAGGCTGGGGATGGTAGCTTTCCCCTAAAGGTTGATCACTAGAGTGTTAAGACTCAGAGTGATGGCTTAAGGCTGTTTGTGGAGTTGTGAGCTCATCAGGTTGAGCATGAGGAACCTCAGCACTGATCTTTTGAAGAATGGGAGTGGTTTGCTCCTCAGGGGAAGTGGGAGCTCGAGTGTCCACTTCCTCCTGTGTGGGTTGTGATATGGGGGCCTGCACATGCTCAATAGCACGTGCAGGGGTTCGTTTGGATTTTCTAGTGTAGGTGAGGGTAATTGTTGGCCTTGATGGTGGTTGAGAGGTGGAGGGTGTTGGTTCATCACTAGATGGTGCAGCTAGGATGTCACCCTGAGCAATGAGCTCAAACATTTTCGGGACAAGGGCTGTTTCTACCCCTGAGAACCCAAAAGTTAGCTTTTTCAATATCTTGAAAATGCCGGGCCTCATGTGTGCAAGTTTAAGAACATTACTTGTTCCCCTCAACTGTGGTCCCAATTCACAGTTGAGAATGTGTTGAACATACCGGGGGAACATGTAATATTCTAAGGAATCCAAATTTGCTAGTAAATTTGTAAATACAAACTGAGAGTACCTGAATTTGACCCCTTGAACCATCCCATGGACAATGAAGAAGAGGTCTTCTGGAATCTGGTCCCATCCTCCATGTTTGTTGGATAAGCTGTGGATGACGACATGGAGGAGGTATTTCCATTGGAATGAGACCTTCCACTTCCTGAAGGTCTTGACTGAAAAGTCACCTTCATATCCCATCTGCTCAAAGGATTGGTTGACAGCAGCTTTTGGAAAGGACAGCTGACCTGCTTCATCATCCAGCTGCAAGTGGGAGTTTATAATGGCTGGAGTGATGAAAACCGTCCTCCCCTGCACTGTGGCAGACAGTGCCTTCTCCCCGTCCATGGTGACCTCTTGACAGGTCCGCCAGAACGCAAGTAACTGATCCTCATAGAGAGGAGGATCGATTGTAAGGGAGGTGAAGTAGTGAGACAAAGAAAGATACCTACAAACATCTGAGAAGCTTGGATCCTTCTCAGAGTTTAATAGGGCAACTTGATTATGTTGCCTGTGTAGGTGCATGGTGAAATCCGGGTCGTTACGACGATCAAGATTGGCCATTTGAAGAAGCTTTGTAGTGAAGGAAGGAAGAAGAAGATGAAATTGGGGGTAATTTTAGGGTAGGAACAATGAGAGTAGAGAGATGAAATAGAACCGTTTGGAAAGATATACTCTGGATTTGAGACAAAGTTATGACAAAAAGATAAACTTTGAAATCCGTAAGTGGGTCCTACTTCTTAAAAAGGCGCCCAAAAAGTTAGTTTTCTTGGAAGTAGTAAAAGCATCCGAAGGCAATTTTGGTTTTGGAAGCTTTGCAATCAAAGCTTCTGAAGGCAATTTTGTTTCGGAAGATATTTCAAAGAGTTTTGAAAATTTTGGCTTTGGAAGAAATAAATGAGTCTTCCGAGACTAAATTGCTTTCGGAAGAGATTTGTTCCTAAAATGCATTTAAGTACTTATACCAAAATTTAAGCTTCGGAAGATACTTCAAGAATTTCTTCCGAAGGTAAATCTCAGATAAGACGTTTAAGCGATCTAAAGACATAAATTTTCTTCCGAATGCAACTTTTGCTTCTTCCGAAGGTAAATTTTCATCATTCTAAGAGATAACATTTTAAAAGTTCATTTTCTTCCAAAGAGAACTGGGCTTATAAAGTGATCTAATAGACAACCTAGGACACAGTTTTAGGAAATAAAGATGATTAAGTTATTAAGAAAAATTTATTCAAAGTTAATCATCCCAATAGCTGATACAAGATACTTAAATCTTTGTTCATCAAAAGCTTTTGTGAACAAATCAGCACATTGTTCATTTGTTTTAACTTTGATTAGTTTTATCAACCCCTTTTCAAAATTATCCCTAATCAGATGATACCTGATGCTGATATGTTTGGTCCTTTAGTGCTGCATAGGATTCCCTGTAATAGAGATGGCACTGTTGTTGTCTATGTGGATGGGAGTCTCTTTGAAATTGAACCCATAGTCTAGCATCTGATTCTGAATCCAAAGCACTTGAGCACAGCAGCTGGCAGCAGCAATGTATTCAGCTTCAACAGTTGATGCAGACACACAGGATTGCTTCTTGTATTGCCAAGAGACTATCCTTCCACCCAGGAACTGACACCCCCCAGATGTGGACTTTGCAGTCATGTTGCAGCCACCATAATCACTATCTGTATAAGCATACAGATTAAAGTCTGAATTCTTTGGATACCAAAGGCCTAGATTTGAAGCACCTTTGAGATATCTAAGAATCCTTTTGACAGTGATTAGGTGTGACATCTTGGGGTTGGCTTGATATCTTGCACATATGTATGTGGCAAACATGATATCGGGTCTGCTAGCAGTAAGATACATAAGTGACCCAATCATAGCCCTGTAGAGATGTTCATCAACACACTCTCCCTCAAGATCAGGACCAAGGGAGTGGTTTCTGGCTATGGGTGTCTTTGCAACCTTACAGTCAGTCATCTTGAATCTTGCAAGTATGTCCTGAACATACTTTGACTGACTTATGAAGATGCCATTTTCAACCTGCTTCACTTGAATTCCTAAAAAGAAATTGAGTTCCCCTATGACACTCATTTCAAATCTATTCTTCATCAGCATCTCAAAGTCTTTGCAGAGCTTTGGATTAGTTGAACCAAAGATGATGTCATCTACATATATCTGAACTAGCAATGTGTCATTTCCTATTTCTTTGATGAAGAGAGTCCCATCAATAGTACCTCTTTTGTATCCATGTTGACAGAGGTATGTTGATAGTGTCTCATACCACTTTCTTGGAGCTTGATGCAGTCCATAAAGGGCTTTATCAAGCTTGCAGACATAATCAGGATGATCTGGGTCTGCAAAGCCAGGTGGTTGTTTAATATAAACTTCTTCATCAATCACCCCATAGAGAAAGGCACACTTCACATCAAGCTGGTAGACCTTGAAATCCTTGGATGCAGCATAAGCCAGAAATATTCTTACAGCTTCAAGTCTTGCAACTGGAGCAAAGACATCAGTGTAATCAATCCCTTCTTATTGAGTGTATCCTTGGACAACCGGTCTAGCCTTGTTCTTGATGATGATCCCTCTATCATCTTTCTTGTTCCTGAATACCCATTTGGTACCTATGACAGACTTCCCTTGAGGAAGAGGCCACAAGTTCCAAACCTTCCGTCTTTTGATTTGAAGCAACTCTTCTTGCATTGCTTCAATCCAGCTTCCATCCTTTAAAGCCTCATCAACTTTCTTAGGCTCAAATTGGGATAAGAAACAAGAATGTAGAAAAACATGGCAGTCATGAGTTTGTCCTCTTGTTCTCACCCCTGAGACAACATTTCCAATGATGTTGGTGGTGGGATGAGACTTGTGGATCCTAAGTTGAGGAATCACAGCAAGTTGGTTGGACAGATCTAAATTAGAGAAATTTTGATCTGGCAAAGAAGAGTCCCCAACCACATCAGCACACTTATCAAGAGAAACTTGATCCAATGAGTGTGTTACATTATTCATGTTGTCTTTAATGGAGTGGTTTTTAGCATCAAGAAATTCTTGGTCACTGTCACCACCTCCAATTCCTCCTCCTGCATTTGAAGTTCCTTCTCCTGAATTCTGAGCCTCTAAGCTGGAATTTGAAGACAATTCATTTGAATCAGCAGTATTTGTCATGCTAGTGTTGATGGGAGCTTCAATTGCAGGGTTAGTCACCACTGGAGCTGAAGTAGTCTTCTTGTTTGGTCTTCTCAGCTTAAATCTTGGATCAGGATCTTCTGTTGACCTATTATCTGTAGATCTTGAAATATTCTTACAAGATTTGTTAAAACAGTTGGTAACTAAGTCAAGATCAAACAGCCAATCCGAACCAGAACCTTTTACACAGGGTGTGTGTTCATTGAAAGTCATATTGGCCGACTCCTCAATGATTCTAGTTCTGAGATTGTATACTCTTTAAGCCTTAGCTTGAGAAGAGTACCCAACAAAGTGTCCATCATCTGATTTCTCAGCAAACTTGGCTATTTGATCTTTGGTATTCAAGATGGTGCAAGGACATCCAAATGTTCTGAGAAAACCAATGAATGGTCTCCTTTTGTGCCACAGTTCATAAGGAGTCTTACCATGTGTCTTAACTACCAAAACTCTGTTCTGAACATAGCAGGCTGTGTTGACAGCCTCTGTCCAGAAGGTGATGGGTAGTTTAGAGTCAGACGACATGGTTCTTGCAGCTTCAATAAGTGTCATGTTTCTCCTCTCAGCAACACCATTTTACTGAGGAGTCGTGGGAGCACTGTATTGTCTTGAAATACCCTTCTCATCAAAAAATGTATCAAGGATTTGGTTTTTGAATTTGATTCCTTGATCACATCTTATGATTTTGACCTTGTGATCAGATTGATTCTCAATTTTCAGAATAAAATTCTTTAAGATTTCAGGAGTTTCATCCTTAGTTCTAAGGAAAAACACCCAAGTGAATCTTGTGAAATCATATATGATCACCAAACAGTATGAGGTCCTTCCTAAGCTCATTACACTGGTGGGGCCAAACATATCCATATGTAACAAGTGTAGCGGAGTAGTGATAGAGTTCATTTCCTTTGGCTTGTGAGACACTTTGTGTTGCTTCCCCTTCAGGCATGCAACACAGTGGTCATCACTTGTAAACTCTTTCTTTGGTATTCCAGTTACCAAATCATTCTTAATCAGTTTATTCATGTTCTTAAAGTTTACATGGCATATTCTTTTATGTCAAAGGGAAGACTCATCACTATTTGCTTTAGATAGAAAGCAAGAAATCTCTCCAGAGGGAGATGTTTCCTGCAAGTCCATCTTGTACATGTTCCCTTTCCTGGGGGCTCTAAGCAGAATATGCTCTTGAGGAATGTCATCCCCGGGCTTGAGAACAATGCACTCATGCTTAGTAAAGAGCATATGATGTTTTTGGTCACAAAATTAGGACACACTCAAAAGATTGTATCCAAGCTTCTTAACAAAGTTTACCTTCTTAATACCGAGCTTACCATTTGTAACCTTGACCCTGCCAGTGATGTAACCTCCTGCATCTCCTCCAAAAGCAACTGGCCCTCCATTAAACTCTTCAAAGTTTTGAAGTAAGGACTCATTGCAGTCATGTGCCTGGAACAGCCACTATCAATGATCCAGATATTTCTATTGGTCTTTAGCTGTCCCTGCACAAAAGAGATGATTTAGTTACATTTAGAAACCCAAGCCTCATTGGTCTTGGGCTTGTTAAAATGAGTTGAAGGAAATGAAACAGTAATGGATCCTATGCTCAGGCTTTGAGGATCATTTGCTGTTTCTGATGATGAGCTTTCAGCCATATGGTCTTCCTTCATCTTCCACACCACCTTTGGAAGATTGGGCTTGACCTTCAAAGGTTCGGAAGTTTTGGTAACTTCGAAAGATTTGGTGACTGGACCTTCGAAAGATCTTGCCTTCACTGTAGCAAGCTTCAGTGCTTCGAAAGCATTCCTTTCTTCCGAGACCAACTTTCCTTCCGAAGGCAACTTTTCATTTGCCTTCTTCTTCATTTTGGAGCTTTCAAGGGAAAAAATTTTCCACCTGAAGCTGTTTGTTTCTTCTTCTTCTCAGAAGTTTTCTTCTTGATCATGTGGATAGTACTCTTGGGATTGTATTGACAATCCTTAGCCAGATGTGAAGTGCTACCACACATAACACAATTCAAATCTTTCCTTCTGAGAGTCTTTTTTCCCAAAGAAGACTGAGCTTGAACACTTTCCTTTTCTTTCTCCACCTTTTCAGATGATGCAGCAGGCCTCTTAGGGTGAAGCTTGCTCTTTGAAATGGATGGTTCAGGCTGTGTAGTAGTGACACATAGCTGATCAGTCTTCTTGTTGTTGCTGGAGTGAGTTGAAGCTGAAGTAGAACTCTGGGTACTAGAATTCTTGACAGGATCTTTAGCTTTCATCACCTTAAACCCTGCAGAGATAAATACTTGTTTCTGTTTGGGATCAAAGGTGGTCTTGATCTCTTGAGCTTTTCTGGATCTTCTCTTTGCTCTTCTGATCAAGTTCTTTCTCTTGGTTTTGCTCAAACCAGCTTCTTTTCCTCCTTAGGAGCATGGTGACCCTTTTTGGATTGACTCTCTTCACTCACCTCAGAGTCATCCCTCACTTTCTCCTCTTCATCCTCTTCATCACTGGGTCTATGGATGGCAGCTCATCTTGAACAGTTCCACACCTAGGAGATCTGACTGATAGTAGAGTGTGTGGAGAAGCTATCTTACTAGATCCCAGTCCCTGCTTATTCTGATAACACACTTTTGCATGCAGAGATGAGGATATCATGTTCTTGAAGGTCTCTTCTTCAAGAACACATTTTTCTGCCCTGGCTTTGCTGATCACAAGCTCAGCCTGGCATTCAGTCGACTTGGTAATGAGATCCTTAATTTGAGTCCTGTAGTTTGTCTGCTCATGTTTAAGAGTTGAAATTGTTTTCTCTATATCTTCTATCTTAAGTTTATAGTCATTTTCAGCTCTTTTAAAATCAGCTTTTAAAATATTTAAAGACTCAATATCAGATCTCATTTCCAAGTTGTAGGACCTGTATCTATTCACTTTAGCAATACATTCAGGAGAGCAAAGATGTTCAAGTACCTTGGCTTCATCATGATCAGCTATGAGTGCTTGGTTTGGAGATGCATCTGCAGCTTGCTGTGTGCATCAGTTAGATGTAAAGTTCACCTTTTTAAATGGTGAACTATCCAAAGAGATATACGTTAAGCAACTTGAAGGGTCACAACAACATCCAGAGAAAGTCTACAAACTGAATAAAGCTCTATATAGGTTAAAACAATCACCTAGAGCTTGGTATGCAAAGATTGATAAGTACTTTGGTGACCATGGATACCAGAAGAGTTCGAGTGAGCCTACCTTGTATGTCAAGCAGACTACTAGTGGTAATCTCATCTATGTTTACTTGTATGTAGATGACATTATTTGTACTTCTGCCAGCAATGACCTGATACTAGAGTTTAAAAAAGGTTTGAAACAGACCTTTGAAATGACTGACTTGGGGTTACTGAGATTGTTTCTGGTTTTGGAAGTTGTTCAAGATGAGGATGGTATCTTTCTTCATCAGTAGAACTACGCTCGTGGTTTATTACACAAATTCAGTATTAATTTTGAGAAGGCTGAGGCTACTCCCATGAATTACAATGAAAAGTTTTCGAGTCAAGATGGTGCTGACAAGGCTGATGGTGAAATGTTTCGAAGTATGGTGGGAGGAGTTATTTATCTAACTCAAACATGACCTGACTTGGCGTATGCAGTTAGTATGGTCTCTAGACTCATGCAGAATCCTTCGAAAGTTCATATGGGTGCTGTCCGTAGGATATTAAAGTATGTGATTGGTACACTTGACTTTGGGATTCAATACTCAAAGGGAAAAGAGATATCCTTGATGGGCTACAGTGATAGTGACTAGGCAAGCTGTGTTGACGACCGAAAAAGTGTATCAGCTTATGAATTCTCGGTTGGAAGTGGAGCAGTTGCTTGGAGTTCAAAAAAACAGTTCGACTGTTATTTTTATGATAGCCACTGTTAATTATCAAGTACAGTGGCAGAATACATTGCAGCTACTGGTGCCACGTACCAAGCCGTATAGCTACACCGAATACTTGAAGATATGAAGCTGAGTCAAGATCATTCGACTGCTATCTTTTTTGATAGTAAATAGGCTATCAGCTTGTCCAAAAATCATGTTCATCATAATCGATCAAAGCACATGGAACTGAGGTATCACTTTATATGGGAAATGGTGGAAAAGAAATTGGTTGAGCTGGAGTTTTGTTGTACATATGATCAAGTTGAAAATATTCTCACTAAGTCATTGACTAAAGAATAGTTTGCATATTTTTGCTGGATGCTGGGCATGTGACAGTTAAGCTTAAGAGAGGGTGATGAAATGTGATCTCAACTGCCACGCATGCATGGAACTCAAGTAACTCACGTGCATGTAACTCACGTGCATGGAAGCATCTTGAATAAGTCTTGTTATTTTTTTTATGGATGTGATCCTTTATTTTAGTTAGTAGTTAGTGGAATAATGAGTTATCCTTGCTAATAGGGTGAGTCAGCTAGACGTTAGTTTGTTGAGTATTTCTTGGAGTTCCTTTTCCTATTTAAACCATGTGCATTCTGCTTTCATGTACTCACTCATCGATCAGATAATCAAAAGAAGTTCTTGAGTTCTCTTTCATTCCTCTGTCGTTAATATTCAAAATTACCAACATTTGATGAAATGCCCGAACATGAATTATTTGGGTTGCCAGTATGGTTGTTGTAGTTTCAAAGTCTCAGAATTAAGATATGTTATTATTCAAACGTGAATGTTTGGTTTGATCTTACATGTAAATCTATATTGGTCGATGAACAAATTTAATATATTTTGTTTGGGCATGCTTGTTTTAGGGTGCTATTGATCAAAGTAAGACCTTATACTGTCATTTGGTATAGTTACATTTTACAAAAATTTTATGCCTTCTGATAAACTTTGGAGATACATTTAAAGCCCCAAAACACAAGGATAAAACATGGGTTGTTTTTTAGGATGCTTCATCTGCCACCAACGCTCTCAATTAGGTGCAGGGTTTTCCATTTTACTATAAACCCATGGTATGTTAAGTTGAATTTAATTTTTTATTCAGTTTCTTCTTTTTTTACTATAACATAACAGTTTAGGTATGACTTTAACTTGAAACAATTAGCATATTACATACATTATTTCTTTACGATTAAAGGGGTGTTTGAGATGGGTAATTAGACTGCTTATTAGCTTGCTGTAAGCTGTTCAGATGGTGTTTATGATTGCTAATCAAAGGATGCTTTTTTGATTATATTTGAGTTAAACGAACTATTCCAAATTACATGTTTTCTACTCGCTGTTATTGTTTTAGTTTTTTGTAATCCAATATGCCTTCGTTTCGATTTAATTTATTTAAAACTGAATTATATCTCAGTAACTTTATATCTTAGTATGAATCTGATGTTTTGTTTTTTTTTTCTTTTTATATCATAGAGATTATGGATTTGGTCTTTGGAAATTTGGTGGAAATGAACAATCAATTACTAAAACTTGATAGATCCATCATACAATTTTTGGTGGGATTATGAGATTTGAAGCATGTTCTATCTCAAGTATCGTAAACGGGCTCCTAATGATGGACTGGTATGTTAGTTATCTTATGTTTTTCTTTTATTTTATCTATGCAGCTCATATGAGTGTAATGCTGAAACCTTAAGTAGCAAAATGTTTATGAGTCTTTAAATGAGCTAAAATGAATTGTTTTTGGGAATTGTAGTTTTAGCACAAAGTTACATTAACAGAGTAAGAGAGTTACTTTAAACTATTTAATTGAAAAAGAAATGCCTCAAATGGGTTGAGCTGGCTAAAAAATCATCAAAAAATGTATAAAACTAAAGCCAACATTATATTAGAAAAAGTTAAGATTCTTGTTCTAATAATATAGTGACCTAATTCATATTGACACGATGACAAATGACTATCTTTTATGTTCTTTTTATTCAAACTGAATACTTTAATTACTTGTTGAACATCTTTTAAGCATTTATTCTCTACTTTTTGTTTAGGGAAGGGATCATCTTGATTTCATCTCACAGTGAAGGACTGCATTTCGAGGTCGGATTTCATCAGCAAAACTATCGATGCAGCCATGAAGCCATTTTTCAGTTGATTGAGTTTGTAGCGATCAAACCTCCATTAAACATGCAGATTACTAACTACCGGAGAATTAGAGGCTACTGGTAAGACCTCCATATGATTATTTTCTTAATGAATTTAAGCTCAGGAGATGTGGACTTGCAAGATTATTCATTATTGGATAATTTCATACACCCCCCCTAACTTAGAGTAATATCATAATATCATATTTACTAAAGAAATCATATTGTAAAATATACGAATTTTTATTTTTTTACATAAATACTTTGGGGTTTAGGTTATAACTTATGTTTTTAATGAAACAAGTAAATATGAAACCTTAAGTGTACTGAATGGGTGTATTTGATATTAATTTTTTTTGTTAGATGAATATGATATTTTTGAGCTATTTATGAAATTGCCCTATTTATTCATTATCTCATCAACCAATTTATTTAACTTCTTATTCTTTAGACTTCTTCAATTTTAGTGATGGACAAATCATTTCCGTTCTTTTGTGAGTTCATTTGTTCCCTAGGTAAGTAAAGGCACAAGACGCACTTAAGGGGCAAATATTGAGCATGTCTCCTGGATGCAATGTAACACCCGAAAACTTGGTCAAATAATTAAAAAAAGAAAAGTAGTTTGAAGAAAATAAAAAGAAGGCAAAATTGAGGGGTGCTTTGAGTAAATAGTACCAAAAGTAAAAAAGATTAGTATAAGGGGCATGGTCACCCATGCTCTTTCTGCTGCTACTGCTACCGAAAGAAAAGAAGAAGAAAGAAAGCTACAGACCAGCTCTCTCGGTTTCAAAAATGATACAGAACTAAAATCTTCAAGGTTAGTGTGTTTACATGTTAATTGATTCGGTTTCTTTGTGGTTTCACCCTTAGAAACCGATTATTAAGTGTTTTTGGTGTTTTGGTGCTTGTTTGTGCTTGTTTTAGGTGTTTGAACTCTAGTGCAGGCAAGTTTGGAGGAGTGTTACTTGTTTGCTGCTATAGGTGAGTTCTAGACCCCAGTTTTTATATGTTTTAAACTATTTTGGGGCTGAAAATGCATGATTAAAATGTTTTACAACTGATTTATGTTTACCCGTATGTATATATATGTTTGTGCTTATGTTCTATGCTTGTTTATGTGTTATGGTTGCTTAGGATGTTGGGTGTAAGCTTAGAGCATATTAGTATGCGGTTTGGGTTCGAATGTAAGTCTGAAAGATACATAACTGATGGTCATGCGCCCAAACAGGGCCCATACGCCTGGAATCTTAACTTAGAAACGCCCAAGTTCAGGCCATACGCCCAAACAGGGCCCATACGCCTGGAATATTTGCCTTAGATTATGTGGGGCTCATGCGCCCGAATAGTGCCCAAGCACCCAAGGTTTTGCCTGAAATTGACCAGTGTAAACCCATGCGCCTAAATAGTTTTATGCGCCCAACCCTTTGTTTAGGCGCCTAAGTGTTAGTCCATGCGCCTGAACAGTTCATGCGCCCAGAATGTAAGCTAAAATGCCCAAGTGTAGGATTCATGCGCCTGAATAGTTTTAAAGCGCCTAAGCAGGGCTCATGCGCCTGCATAGTGTCCATGCGCCTAAACACTTAGAAAATTTTTCTGGAATTTTGGGAAATCAGAATTTTAGGGTTTGACCCTGGTTTGACTTGGTGATATTACTTGATTATTTTATTTATGTTTTGGGCTGTTCTTGTGTTCTATTTATTATATTATTATGTGACTTTACGTGGTGTGATTTACCCGTATAACGTAAAGTATTATCATTAAAGAAAGTGGAAAGATTAATGATAATGAGAAGTGGAACATAAAGAACGGAAGAAAGACTTGCAAGCAAATTCACATGAGGTTCACAACCACTAGGTTGTTAGCTCAAATGTGTGCGGTTTAGCTAACCCGTTGGATGCACACAGGGTCAATCTTTGAGATTGAGGGGACCCTTGTTGCTGCCTCGGTACTGGAGTCGGCTTCGTGCATCAGTATGGGGTCTATGTGTAGACCTCGGCCCAGTACCAGTTTAGTGCGCAATATCGGGGGCATAGCACATTGGTCCAGATTAAGTGAAATATTAAAATAAAAGTTTGGATGAACAATGATGTAAATGGTAAAAGAAGATAATGGATGTTATCTTAACTGTACGTATGATGTGTGATCACGTACGAATGAAAAGTATATTATTTTAAAGGGTATTTTCGTATACAAACCTTTTAAGGTATTTTAATGTTTTTAAACTAGAACTCACTCAGCAACGCTGACTTTTATGCATTTTCAGTTGGCAGGTAGTTTTTGCTGAGGATGGCACTCGGGGAGGCTACTCGTCGGGGCCAGACTGGCATCCGTTCATGGATACTAATATTGTTGTTTGGTAATGCAATTAACATGTAACAATTAACAATGTATTGCTTAGCAACATTATTTATTAATGAAGTGAATGACTTTTGATATTAATTCCGCTGCATTGGTTAATTAACTATGAAATGTTTTATGCTATGATTGACCAACTGTGAGGTCTCCGGGAACGGAGCCTTACAAGTTGGTATTAGAGCCAAAGTTTAAGAGAAATAGGTAAATATTTTCAAAACCTAAACTTAAACTGAGAATGGGATGAATGGAGGGATGCCTGCCCTAGTAGCTACGTGCCATCAGGTATTTCTTTTCTTAATATCAACCGGTATTATGTGCGAGTGCTATTTGATTTATATGCCTTTAGTAGATTTGGATACTAATGTAGTCAGGATAGGAAATGCTCGGGGGATGAAGAGTAAAGTAAGTGGCTAATCACAACTGGCCACTGTAATTAGGGACTTACTATACTTAACATAAACTGAGCTATTACCTTGAATGACCGTGTTGGTGTTTGAATCTTATAGTGTTTAGAGGATGGTTGGGTGAAGATCATTGAAAGCTTCTCGTGGTGGAACGCGGGGCGTTCGTGGTAGGCCACGTAGTACAAGGAACAAGACCAAGACCGCAGAGACGGCTCCTACTGAGCCTGATCTTCATCACCCGGAGGGTGGTGACGAGAGTGCTAATCTGAGAGCCTCGGTGAAGGAGGCAGTGGTGGTGGAGGTTCACCAAGTCATGCAGACGATCCTACCATCTGTAGTGACTGAAGTTATCCGGGCTGTTAGAGAAGACGAAAGGAAAGAGAAGGAGGAGGAAAGGAGGACGACTGCTGGCAGGAGGGAGAATGTAAGAGGTCGCAATGATGAGGAGGAGCTAAATGCTGAAAGGGGAGCCTCCAGTGATGAAGAAGAGGTGGTGGTGCGGGAAACCACGAGGGGATGCAGCTACGGGGCATTCCAACGGTGTAAACCCCCTACTTTTGATGGTAATGGCAATGCTGCAGCTGCCCACCACTGGATAAGGGAGATAGAGGCAGTATTGAAGATTAGTGAGTGTCGGGAAGACCAGAAAGTGATGTTCGCCACTCACTCGTTTGTCGACTCGGTACTATGTTGGTGGGACAATCTTGTCCAAGCCGAGGGTGACAGGGCCATCGAGAGAATGAGATGGGGAGAGCTGAAGAAGTTGGTGATTGAGGAATTCTGTCCTCACCAAGAACTCAACAAGATCGAAAAGGAGTTCTTACAGCTGGAGGCGGGAACTATGACCCACCCGCAATATACAGCCAAGTTTAACAAAATGGCGAGGTTGGTACCGGATCAGGTTACGCCGGTATCGAGGAAGATCAATCGGTACGTTCAGGGACTACCAGCTGACATCCACAGGCATTTAATCGCTGCCCAACCGAGAACTTTTAGGTCGGCAGTGGATTTGGTGGAATGATGTATGATGAAAGGGAAGTAGCAGTGGTTGAGGTGAAGAAGGCAGACGGCGGTAATAAGAACTGGAGAGGTAAGCGGTTTGGGCGTGGCGGTTACACCCCAAATAAAAAAAGGAGGAGGATGGAAGACCGACAGGTGGTGTCATCAGGCTCGGGCTTGAGGAAGTGCGACCGATGTGGTAGGGAGCACACTGGTGATTGTATGAGGGGAGTGACTGTGTAATTCAAGTGTGGGAAGCCCAGTCACATAGCAAGAGATTGTGGAGTGCTGAAGTGCTTCAACTGTGGCGGGACTGGCCACAGGAACTATGAGTGCAAGAAGCCGAGAGCTGAGAGCTCTGGGGCCAAGAAGGGGACTGAAGAAGGTGGATAGAGGGCAAGTGCTAGAGCCTTCACGATGACCCGAGAGGAAGCCAGGGTAGACCCCGACGTCGTGTCAGGTATGTTTCTAGTAAACCAAACTTGTGCCTCTGTATTATTTGATTCTGGTGCTAGTAGGAGTTTCATATCTGCTACTTTCTGTGCTAAGTTTTGATTCTGGTGCTAGTAGTAGTAGAAGTATGGATGAGCCTGAAACTGCTATTGGTAAGTCAACCAGAATTTCTAGTATGATTGAAGATTATGGCATAGAATTAGAAGGCCATAGGTTTGCTGCTATACTATATGTGATGCCCCTAGGAGGATTCGATGTATGTAACACCCGAATTTTTATAAGGGCCAAAATGCAAAAGAAGAAAAGAGTCTTGAATAAAGTAGACAAAGGCCAAAGTTGAAGGGTGAAAAGTGTAAAAAGTACCAAATTCTATTATTTTAATGCAAAAGTGGTATGGCCGCCCAAACACTTTCGGTTGCTGCTGCTGCTCGACAAACCAAAAGAAGAAGAACTGAAATCCTCATTTCTCTCGGTCGAATTGTGAAGATGAAGAAGAATCTTCAAGATTAGTAGGTTTTTGTGATTAATTGGTTTGGTTTCTTTGAGGTTTCAACCTTAGAAACCGATTTCTAAGTGTTGTATGTGTTTTGGTTGGTTGTTTTGCTTGTTTAGGTGTTTCAACTCGTGTACAAGCAGGTTCGGAGGAGTTTTGCTTGTTTGCTACACTAGGTGAGTTCTATGACCCCGGTTTTATGTTTTTAAACTTCTTTGGGGCTGAAAATGCATTTAAAATGTTTTACAACCGTTATGTATGATAACTGTGTATGTATGTGTATGAACTTCTATGTTCTATGAGGTTGTAAGCTTGTTCTAAGAGTTTAGCATGATAGATCTATGTTAAGAATGTATGAAAATAAGGTTTTAGCACTGGTTATAGCATAAGTCTCATTTACAGGTCTGATGGTTCATCCGCATTTACACTGTGATAATTGCCTAAGTGTTTTGTTCGCCTGCATTTACAGTTGTTCACCCGTATTTGCCTAAATTCAGCCTAAGTGTCCATCAGCATTTCTTTTAAGACAGAATAATTACCAAGTGTTCATCTACATTTGCAAGTTGTTCATCCGCATTTGCAAGTTGTTCATCTGCATTTGCAAGTTTTTCATCCGCATTTGCAAGTTGTTCATCCGCATTTGCAAGTTGTTCACCCGCAATAGTTTTTGTTCACCCGCATTTGCAAGTTGTTCATCCGCATTTGCAAGTTGTTCACCCGCATTGTTTTTGTTCACCCGCATTGGTTTTGTTCACCCGTATTGGTTTTGTTCACCTGCATTTCTTTAAGACTTAAGGAATTTTCTGGAATTTTGGAAGATCGAATTAGGGTTTGACCATGGTTGAGTTGATGCTTGTATCTGATTATCTTATGCATGTTCTGGGCTGTCCTTATGTGCCTATTATGATATTAACATGTGACTTTATGTGGATTGCCTATGATCATAAAGTATTATTATTAATCAAGTGAAAGATTAATATTAACGAAAAGTGGAACATAAAGAATGAAAAGACTTGCAAGTAAAAATTTACAGGAGGTGCACGACCATGTTGTCGTTAGCTCAACTGTGTACGGTTTAGCTAACCCAAAGGATGTACACAGGGTCAATCTTTAAGATTGTGGGGACCACTGTTGCTGCCCCGGTACTGGAGTCAGCATATGTGCACCATGGATGGAGTCTATTTATAGACTTCAAGGCCCAGTACCAGATTTATGCGTATTATATGGGGGGTATAGCACTTTGGTCCATATCGACAGTGAAAGATAATAATAAATAAGCAAGAAAGAGAATTGTGATGATGTAAATGGATATGATTTGTATGTATGATGTGTGATCACGTCCGAAAGAAAGATAAGATATTTTTTTAAGAAGTATTTTGTATACAAATCTATCAAGATATTTTTATGATTTTAAAACTAGAACTCACTCAGCAAAGCTGACTTTTATGCATTTTCAGTTGGCAGGGAATTTGCTGAGGATGGCACTCGGGGAGGCTATCGTCGGGATTTGGCTGACATCCATTCAAGAAGATAACACTGTTGTTTCGTAATACAACTAATGATCTTTTGTAACTGTTATCAAACATGTATTGCTTAGCAACAACATTTATAAAATTAATGAATGGCTTTTAAATGTTTAAATTCCGCTGCATTGTGATAATGAATTATGAAATGTTTTATAAATAGTGTTGTGAATGTCCAACTATGAGGTCTCCGGGAACGGGGTCTTACAAGTTGGTATCAGAGCCAAAGTTTAAGAGAAATGGGTAAATATTTTCAAAAACCTAAACTTAAACTGAAAATGGGACCAAATGGATGGATGCCAACCCGAGTAGCTACGTGCCATCAGGTATTTCTTTTTATTATGATAACCGGTATTATGTGCGCATGCTATTTGATTTATGTGCTTAAGTAGATTTGAATACTGATGTAGTCAGGATAGGAAATGCTCGGGGAACAAAGAGTAAAGTAAGTGGCTAATCACAACTGGCCACTGTAATTAGGGACTTACTATACTTAACATTAACTGAGCTATTACCTTGAATGACCGTGTGAGTGTTTGAATCTTATAAGTTAGAGGATGGCCGGAGGTAGATCATCTAAGGCTTCTAGAGGTGGAGTACGGGGTGGTCGTGCTGGTAGACCCCGAGCCGCAAAGAACAAGATGAGAACTGCAGAGACGGCTCTTGCTGAGCCTGAGCTTCATCACCTGGAGGGAGTGGATGAGACTGCCAATTTAAGGGCCTCAGTGAAAGAGGCAGTGCTGGAGGAGGTTCACCAAGTCATGCAGACGATCCTACCATCTGTCGTGACTGAGGTGATCCGGCCCGTAAGGAAGGATGAGAGGAAAGAAAAGGAGGAAGAGAGAAGGGCTGCTGCTGGGAGAAGGGAGAATAAGGGAGATCATGATGACGAGGAGGAGATGAATGTTGAAAGGGGAGCCTCCAGTGAAGAAGAAGATGTAGAGGTACGGGAAACCGTGAGGGGATGCAGCTACGGGGCATTCCAACAGTGTTAACCCCCTACTTTTGACGGCAATGGTAACGCTGCTACTGCCCACCGCTGGGTTAAAGAGATGGAGGCAGTGTTGGATATTAGTGAGTGCAGGGAGAATCAGAAGGTGAGATTTGCCACTCACTCATTTGTTGACTCGGCTCTGTGTTGGTGGGACAATATTATCCAAGCCGAGGGCAACAGGGCTGTCGGGAGGATGAGATGGAGTGAACTGAAAAAGTTAGTGATTGAGGAATTCTGTCCTCATCGAGAACTCGACATGATTGAGAGGGAGTTCTTACAGCTGGAAGCGGGAACCATGACACACCAGCAGTATACGACTAAGTTCAACGAGATGGCAAGACTGGTGCCCGATCAAGTTACACCGGCTTCAAGGAAGATCAAGCGGTATATTCAGGGGTTGCCTGCTGACATCCGTAGGCACTTGATCACTGCCCGACCGAGCATTTTTAGGTCGGCGGTAGATTTAGCTGGGAGACTGTACGATGAAAGAGAAGTGGAGGTGGTGGAGGTGAAGAAGACGGGTGGTAATAACAGGAGTTGGAATGGGAAGAGATTCGGGCGTGGTGGTTTCACCCCGAACAGTAAGAGGCCAAGGGTGGATGATCGCCGAGTGGTTACTGCAAGCTCGGGGTTGAAGCGGTGTGATAAGTGTGGGAAGGAACATAGCGGGGAATGCCGCTTGGGAATGAATGTCTGCTACAAATATGGCAAGCCCGGTCACATTTCAAGGATGTGTGGAGCCCCATGGTGCTTTAACTGTGGTGAAATCGGCCATATGAACAAGGATTGCAAGAAGCCAAGGGATGAAAGTTCTGGGTTGAAGAAGAGGCCGGAAGAAGGAGGGCAGAGGGCAAGTGCAAGAGCCTTCACGATGACCCGAGAGGAAGCCCGGGTAGACCCTGACGTCATGTCAGGTGTGTTCCTAGTAAACCAAACTTGTGCCTCTGTATTATTTGATTCTGGTGCTAGTAGGAGTTTCATATCTGCTGCCTTATGTGATAAATTGCTTGTTATTAGTAGGAGCATCGATGAACCTTTTGACGTAGAAACTGCTATTGGTAAGTCTACCAGAATCTCTGATATTATGGAAAGCTGCGACATGGAACTAGAAGGCCATAAGTTCTCTGCTAAGCTATATGTGATGCCCCTAGGCAGATTTGATGTAGTACTAAGGATGGATTGGTTAGCAGCCTATGAGGCGAACATCGTGTGTCGAAAGAAGATGATTCGGTTAGTTGCACCCGATTGGAGTTCAGTGACAGTTTATGGTGATCGCGTCACTACGGTTCCGAAAGTGATTTCGATGACAGTGGCAGAGAAGTGTATGAGGCGCGAATGTTGTGCCTATTTGGCATACGTGAAAGATGTGGACGTGTCGATACCACAATTATCAGAAGTGCCAGCAGTACGTGATTTCCCGGAAGTGTTTCCCGAAGATCTACCAGGTGTGCCACCGGACCGTGAGATAGAATTTCAGATCGACCTGATCCCCGGTGCGCAGCCCGTTGCCAAAGCACTGTATCGGTTAGCTCCGACCTAGAAGAAAAGAATTGATGGATTAGCTACAGGAACTAATGGACAAGGGGTTTATTAGACCGAGTATCTCTCCTTGGGGTGCTCCGGTATTGTTCGTAAAGAAAAAGGATGGTTGTATGAGGATGTGTATAGACTACCATGAATTAAACAAGTTGACAGTGAAGAACAGATACCCCCTACCAAGGATTGATGACGTGTTTGACCAGCTTCAAGGTGCCAGTTGGTTTTCCCGAATAGATCTCTGATCGGGTTATCATCAGTTGAAGGTGAAGGAGCAAGACATTCCTAAGACAGCTTTTCGCACGCGTTATGGACATTACGAGTTCCTCGTTATGTCTTTCGGTTTAACCAATGCGCCAGCTGCCTTTATGGACTTGATGAATCGAGTGTGCCGACCAATGTTGGATAAATTAGTGATTGTGTTCATTGATGATATCTTGATATATTCAAAGAGCAAAGAAGAACATGCCGATCACATACGTGAAGTGTTGAAGATACTTAGGAGAGAAAAGTTATATGCTAAATTCTCTAAGTGTGCTTTCTGGTTACGCGAGGTTCAATTTCTGGGTCATGTGGTGAATACCGAAGGAATTATGGTGGACCCAACAAAGGTTGAGGTAGTGATGCAATGGAAGTCAACAAAGACGCCATCCGAGATTCGCAGTTTCTTGGGTTTGGCGGGTTATTACCGAAGGTTCATTCAAGACTTTTCCAAGATAGCTTCACCTTTGACTAAGTTGACCCGTAAGGATGTGAAGTTCATGTGGGGTCGGGAACAAGAGGATGCTTTTGAGGAGTTAAACGCAAGATTAACTCAAGCTCCTGTCTTAACATTGCTCAAAGGAAGTGAAGACTTAGTGGTGTATTCAGATGCATCTTATTCGGGACTGGGTTGCGTGCTAATGAAACGTGGATGAGTGATAGCTTACGCGTCCCAACAGTTAAAGACCCACGAAGTTAATTACCCCACTCATGATTTAGAATTGGCTGCGGTGGTCTTTGCGTTGAAGATTTGGAGGCACTATTTATACGGGACCAAGTGCATAATCTTCACGGACCACAAGAGCTTGAAATACTTCTTCGAGTAGAAAGATCTCAACATGAGGCAGAGAAGGTGGTTAGAGTTGATCAAAGACTATGATTGCGAGATCCATTACCACCCGGGCAAGGCCAACGTAGTGGCCGATGCCCTTAGCCGGAAGGAGAGACCCGAACCGATTCGGGTAAAGGCGTATCAGTTGGTGATGACCTCAGATGTGATAACGCAGGTTAAAGAGTTTCAAAATGAGGCATTAAAAGAAAATTGCCTCAACTCCGAACGAATGAGAGGTCTAGTTGCAGAATTAGGGGATAATACCCACGGTGTTAAAACCCGCTTTGGGCGAATATGGATTCCTCGATATGGGAATCTACGTGGGCGAATTATGGATGAAGCTCATAAAACTCGATACTCCATTCATCCCGGTGCTACCAAGATGTATCAAGACATGAAGAAAGACTACTGGTGGCCGGGTATGAAACGTGACGTGGTAGAGTATGTAAGTAAGTGCTTTGCTTGCAAGTGAAGGCAGAACATTAGAAACCATACGGGAAGATTCAACCGTTGGATATACCCGAGTGGAAGTAGGAGCACATCACTATGGATTTGATCACGAAGCTACCCCGTACTACAAGGGGGTACGATGCTATTTGGGTGATAGTTGATAGGTTGACAAAGAGTGCTCACTTCCTACCAATCCGCGAGACGTATTCATCTGAGAGATTGGCGGATCTGTTCATCAAAGAGATTGTAGCTCGTCATGGTGTGCCAGTGTTTATCGTGTCGGATCGTGACACCCGGTTCACGTCGAAGTTCTGGAAGAGATTTCATGATGCCATAGGGACGAGGCTACATATTAGCACGGCTTACCATCCTCAAACAGACGGTCAGTCTGAGAGGATGATCCAGACGCTCGAGGATATGCTTCGTGCTTGCGTGATCGACTTTGGGGGAAATTGGGATGATCACTTACCGTTAGCTGAGTTCTCGTACAACAACAGTTATCATGCCAGTATCGGTATGCCGCCATACGAGATGCTATATGGTAGGAGGTGTAGAACTCCCGTGTGTTGGGGAGACATTGGGAAGAAAGAATTGGGAAGCATCAAAGTGATTAAGGCTATGACTGAGAAGCTAGAAAAGATCAAAGCCTTTATAAAGGCAGCCAAAGATAGGCAAAAGTCGTATGCCGATAAAAGGCGTAGACCCATTGAGTTCAACGTGGGTGATAAAGTCATGTTAAAGGTCTCGCCATGGAAAGGGATCATCCGATTCCAGAAGAGGGGCAAGTTGAGTCCAAGATACATAGGGCCTTTCCGAATCGTTGCACGAGTAGGAGAGGTGGCCTACCGTCTAGAATTGCCCGATGAGTTAAGTGGGATTCACCCGACATTCCATGTATCTCATCTAAGAAAATGCTTAGCCGACGAAGATATGATTGTACCATTGGATGATATTGAAGTGGATGAACGGCTCAATTATGTGGAGCAACCAGTGGCAATCATCGACCGAAAGAAGAAGAGGTTTAGAAATAAAGTGGTTCCACTTGTGCGGGTACAGTGGAAACATTGAAAGGGTTCCGAGTCTACGTGGGAGACTGAAGAAGAAATGAGGTAGCACTACCCTCAGTTATTTGAAGAATGACAGGTTTCGGGGACGAAACCTCTTTAAGGGGGTAGACTTGTAACACCCGAATTTTTATAAGGGCCAAAATGCAAAAGAAGAAAAGAGTCTTGAATAAAGTAGACAAAGGCCAAAGTTGAAGGGTGAAAAGTGTAAAAAGTACCAAATTCTATTATTTTAATGCAAAAGTGGTATGGCCGCCCATAACACTTTCGGTTGCTGCTGCTGCTCGACAAACCAAAAGAAGAAGAACTGAAATACTCATTTCTCTCGGTCGAATTGTGAAGGTGAAGAAGAATCTTCAAGATTAGTAGGTTTTTGTGATTAATTGGTTTGGTTTCTTTGAGGTTTCAACCTTAGAAACCGATTTCTAAGTGTTGTATGTGTTTTGGTTGGTTGTTTTGCTTGTTTAGGTGTTTCAACTCGTGTACAAGCAGGTTCGGAGGAGTTTTGCTTGTTTGCTACACTAGGTGAGTTCTATGACCCTGGTTTTATGTTTTTAAACTTCTTTGGGGCTGAAAATGCATTTAAAATGTTTTACAACCGTTATGTATGATAACTGTGTATGTATGTGTATGAACTTCTATGTTCTATGAGGTTGTAAGCTTGTTCTAAGAGTTTAGCATGATATATCTATGTTAAGAATGTATGAAAATGAGGTTTTAGAACTGGTTATAGCATAAGTCTCATTTACAGGTCTGATGGTTCATCCGTATTTACACTGTGATAATTGCCTAAGTGTTTTGTTCGCCTGCATTTACAGTTGTTCACCCGTATTTGCCTAAATTCAACCTAAGTGTCCATCAGCATTTCTTTTAAGACAGAATATTTACCAAGTGTTCATCCGCATTTGCAAGTTGTTCATCTGCATTTGCAAGTTGTTCATCTGCATTTGCAAGTTGTTCATCCGCATTTGCAAGTTGTTCATCCGCATTTGCAAGTTGTTCACCCGCATTTGCAAGTTGTTCATCCGCATTTACAAGTTGTTCATCCGCATTAGTTTTTGTTCAGCCGCATTGGTTTTGTTCACCCGCATTGGTTTTGTTCACCCGCATTTCTTTAAGACTTAAGGAATTTTATGGAATTTTGGAAGATCAAATTAGGGTTTGACCATGGTTGACTTGATGCTTGTATCTGATTATCTTATGCATGTTGTGGGCTGTCCTTATGTGCCTATTATGATATTAACATGTGACTTTATGTGGATTGCCTATGATCATAAAGTATTATTATTAATCAAGTGAAAGATTAATATTAACGAAAAGTGGAACATAAAGAATGAAAAGACTTGCAAGTAAAAATTTACAGGAGGTGCACGACCATGTTGTCGTTAGCTCAACTGTGTACGGTTTAGCTAACCCAAAGGATGTACACAAGATTGAGGGGACCACTGTTACTGCCCCGGTACTAGAGTCAGCATATGTGTACCACGGATGGAGTCTATTTATAGACTTCAAGGCCCAGTACCAGGTTTATGCGCATTATATGGGGGTATAGCACTTTGGTCCATATCGACAGTGAAAGATAATAATAAATAAGCAAGAAAGAGAATTTTGATGATGTAAATGGATATGATTTGTATGTATGATGTGTGATCACATCCGAAAGAAAGATAAGATATTTTTTTAAGAAGTATTTTGTATACAAATCTATCAAGATATTTTTATGATTTTAAAACTAGAACTCACTCAGCAAAGCTGACTTTTATGCGTTTTCAGTTGGCAGGTAATTTGCTGAGGATGGCACTCGGGGAGGCTACTCGTCGGGATTTGGCTGACATCCATTCAAGAAGATAACAATGTTGTTTCGTAATACACTAATGATCTTTTGTAACTATTATCAAACATGTATTGCTTAGCAACAACATTTATAAAATTAATGAATGGCTTTTAAATGTTTAAATTCCGCTGCATTATGATAATAAATTATGAAATGTTTTATAAATAGTGCTGTGAATGTCCAACTGTGAGGTCTCTGGGAACGGGGCCTTACAATGTAGTACTAAGGATGGACTGGTTAGTAACCTATGAGGCAAACATCGTGTGTCGCAAGAAGATGATTCGACTAATTGCGCCTGATGGAAGTTTAGTGACCGTCTACGGTGAGCGCGTCGCTACGGTTCCGAGGGTGATTTCGATGGCGGTGGCAGAGAAGTGCATGAAGCGAGGATGTAGTGCCTACCTGCTTATGTAAAGGATGTGGGCGAGTCGATACCATAATTGTCTGAGGTGCCAGTGGTGTGTGACTTTCCAGACGTGTTCCCAGGAGATTTACCAGGTGTGCCACCTGACCGCGAGATCGAGTTTCAGATTGACTTGATACCCGGTGCTCAGCCCGTTGCCAAAGCACCGTATCAGTTAGCTCCGTCTGATATGAAAGAGCTGATGGACAAGGGGTTCATTTGACCAAGCATCTCTCCTTGGGGTGCTCCGGTGTTGTTAGTTAAGAAGAAAGATGGTAGTATGAGGATGTGTATAGACTACCGTGAGTTGAACAAGTTGACGGTGAAGAACAGATATCCATTGCCAAGGATAGATGACTTGTTTGACCAACTTCAAGGTGCCAGTTGGTTCTCCAGGATAGATCTTCGATCTGGCTACCATCAGCTGAAGGTAAAAGAACAAGATATTCCTAAGACAGCGTTTCACATGTGTTATGGACATTACGAGTTCCTTGTTATGTCTTTCGGTTTAACTAATGCGCCAACTGCCTTTATGAATTTCATGAATCGAGTGTGCCGGCCGATGCTAGATAAATCAGTGATTGTGTTTATTGATGATATCCTGATTTATTCAAAGAGCGAAGAAGAACATGCCAGTCACATACGCGAGGTATTGGAGACACTTAGAAGGGAGAAGCTTTATGCTAAATTCTCTAAGTGTGCTTTCTGGTTACGTGAAGTTCAATTTTTAGGTCACGTGGTGAATCCTGAAGGAATCATGGTGGACCCGACAAAGGTTGAGGCGGTGATGCAATGGAAGTCTCCAAAGACGCCATCCGAGATTCGTAGTTTCTTGGGTTTGGCGGGCTACTACAAAAGATTTATCCAGGACTTTTCCAAGATAGCCTCACCTTTGACCAAATTGACGCGCAAGGAGGTGAAGTTTGTGTGGGCTCGAGAACACGAAGATGCTTTTGAGGAGTTAAAGGCAAGATTAACTCAAGCTCCTGTTTTGACATTACCCGAAGGGAGTGAAGACTTAGTGGTGTATTCGGATGCCTCCTATTCGGGACTGGGTTGTGTGTTAATGCAACGTGGGAGAGTAATAGCCTACGCGTCCCGACAACTAAAAACCCACGAGGCCAATTATCCCACGCATGATTTGGAGCTCGCAGCTGTGGTCTTCGCCTTAAAGATTTGGAGGCACTACCTGTACGGGGTTAGAGCTGGTTAGAGTATTTCTTCGAGCAGAAGGATCTCAATATGAGGCAGAGGAGGTGGTTAGAGTTGATCAAGGACTATGACTGCGAGATCCATTACCACCCGGGTAAAGCCAATGTAGTGGTCGACGACCTTAGCCGAAAAGTGAGACCCGAGCCGATTCGGGTGAAGGCATATCAGTTGGTGATGACCTCTGATGTGATGACGCAGGTCAAGGAATTTCAGAACGAGGCATTAAAGGAAGAACGCCTTAACGCTGAAAGGATGAGAGGTCTAGTCGAGGAATTGGGGGAGAACACCCATGGGGTTAAGACTCGTTTTGGACGAATGTGGATTCCTCGGTATGGGGATCTACGTGGGCGAATTATAGACGAAGCTCATAAGACTCGATACTCCATTCATCCCGGTGCTACCAAGATGTATCAAGATATGAGGAAGGACTACTGGTGGCTGGGTATGAAGCGTGATGTAGTGGAGTATGTGAGTAAGTGCCTTACTTGCTTGCAAGTAAAGGCAGAACACCAGAAGCCATACGGGAAGATCCAACCCTTGGATATACCCGAGGGGGTGCGATACCATCTGGGTGATAGTTGATCGATTGACAAAGAGTGCTCACTTCCTACCGATCCGTGAGTCGTATTCCTCCGAGAGATTGGCGGATCTGTTCATCAAGGAGATTGTGGCTCGCCATGGTGTGCCGGTGTCTATTGTGTCAGATCGTGACACCCGGTTCACATCGAAGTTTTGGAACAGTTTCCATGATGCCATGGGGACGAGACTACACATTAGCACGACTTACCATCCTCAGACAGATGGTCAGTCTGAGCGGATGATTCAGACGCTCGAGGATATGCTCCATGCATATGTGATCGACTTTGGAGGAAGTTGGGATGATCACCTACAGTTGGCGGAGTTCTCATACGACAACAGTTATCATGCCAGCATTGGTATGCCACCATACGAGATGCTGTACGGTAGGAGGTGTAGAACGCCCTTATGTTGGGGTGACATCGGGCACAAGGAACTGGGAAGCATCGAGGTGATCGATGCTACGACCGAAAAGCTAGAAAAGATCAAAGCCTTTATGAAGGCTGCCAAAGATAGGCAGAAGTCGTATGCCGATAAGAGGCGTAGACCAATCGAGTTCAATGTGGGTGATAAAGTCATGTTGAAGGTCTCGCCTTGGAAAGGGATCATCCGGTTTAGGAAGAGAGGCAAGCTGAGCCCTAGATACATAGGACCTTTCCGAATCATTGCACGAGTGGGAGAGGTGGCCTATCAACTAGAATTGCCTGATGAGTTAAGTGGGATTCACCCGACATTCCATGTATCTCATCTGAGAAAGTGCTTAGCCGACGAGGATATGATTGTACCACTGAATGATATCGAGGTGGATGAACAACTCATTTATGTGGAGTAACCAGTGGCAATCATCGATCGGAAGGAGAAGAGGTTAAGGAATAAAGTGGTTCCACTTGTGCGGGTGCAGTGGAAACACCGGAAGGGTTCTGAGTCTACGTGGGAGACGGAAGAAGAAATGAGACAGCATTACCCACAATTATTAGAAGAGTGCAGGTTTCGGGGACGAAATCTCTTTAAGGGGGGTAGACTTGTAACACCCGAAAACTTGGTCAAATAATTAAAAAAAGAAAAGTAGTTTGAAGAAAATAAAAAGAAGGCAAAGTTGTGAGGTACTTTATGTAAATAGTACCAAAAGTCAAAAAAATTAGTATAAGGGGCATGGTCGCCCATGCTCTTTCTGCTGCTACTGCTACCGAAAGAAAAAAAGAAGAAAGAAAGCTACAGACCAGCTCTCTCGGTTCCAAGAAGGATAAAGAACTGAAATATTTAAGGTTAGTGTGTTTACATGTTAATTGGTTCGGTTTCTTTGTGGTTTCACCCTTAGAAATCGATTATTAAGTGTTTTTGGTGTTTTGGTGCTTGTTTGTGCTTGTTTTAGGTGTTTGAACTCTAGTGCAGGCAAGTTTGGAGGAGTGTTACTTGTTTGCTGCTATAGGTGAGTTCTAGACCCCAGTTTTTATGTGTTTTAAACTGTTTTGGGGCTGAAAATGCATGATTAAAATGTTTTACAACTGATTTATGTTTACCCGTATGTATATATATGTTTGTGCTTATGTTCTATGCTTGTTTATGTGTTATGGTTGCTTAGGATGTTGGGTGTAAGCTTAGAGCATATTAGTATGCGGTTTGGGTTCGAATGTAAGTCTGAAACATACATAACTGATGGTCATGCGCCCAAACAGGGCCCATGTGCCTGGGATCTTAACTTAGAAACGCCCAAGTTCAGGCCATACGCCCAAACAGGGCCTATACGCCCAAACAGGGCCCATACGCCCAAACAGGGCCCATACGCCTGGAATATTTGCCTTAGATTATGTGGGGCTCATGCGCTCCAATAGTGCCCAAGCGCCCAAGGTTTTGCCTGAAATTGACAATTGTAAACCCATGCGCCTAAATGGTTTCATGCGCCCAACCCTTTGTTCAGGCGCCTAAGTGCTAGTCCATGCGCCTGAACAGTTCATGCGCCCAGAATGTAAGCTGAAATGCCCAAGTGTAGGATTCATGCGCTTGAATAGTGTTAAAGCGCCTAAGCAGGGCTCATGCGCCTGCATAGTGTCCATGCGCCTAAACACTTAGAAAATTTTCTGGAATTTTGGGAAATCAGAATTTTAGGGTTTGACCTTGGTTTGACCTTGGTTTGACTTGGTGATATTACTTTATTATTTTATTTATGTTTTGGGCTGTTCTTGTGTTCCTATTTATTATATTATTATGTGACTTTACGTGGTGTGATTTACTCGTATAACGTAAAGTATTATCATTAAAGAAAGTGGAAAGATTAATGATAATGAGAAGTGGAACATAAAGAACGGAAGAAAGACTTGCAAGCAAATTCGTATGAGGTTCACAACCACTAGGTTGTTAGCTTAACTGTGTGCGGTTTAGCTAACCCGTTGGATGCACACAGGGTCAATCTTTGAGATTGAGGGGACCCTTGTTGCTGTCCCGGTACTGGAGTCGGCTTCGTGCATCAGTATGAGGTCTATGTGTAGACCTCGGCCCAGTACCAGTTTAGTGCGCAATATCGGGGGCATAGCACATTGGTCCAGATTAAGTGAAAGATGAAAATAAAAGTTCGGATGAACGATGATGTAAATGGTAAAAGAAGATAATGGATGTTATCTTAACTGTACGTATGATGTGTGATCACGTACGAATGAAAAGTATATTATTTTAAAGGGTATTTTCGTATACAAACCTTTTAAGGTATTTTAATAGTTTTAAACTAGAACTCACTCAGCAACGCTGACTTTTATGCATTTTCAGTTGGCAGGTAGTTTTTGCTGAGGATGGCACTCGGGGAGGCTACTCGTCGGGGCTAGAATGACATCCGTTCACGCATACTAATATTATTGTTTTGTAATGCAATTAACATGATCTTTTGTAACTATTAACAATTAACAATGTATTGCTTAGCAACAGTATTTATTAATGAAGTGAATGACTTTTGATATTAATTCCGCTGCATTGGTTTATTATCTATGAAATGTTTTATGCTATGATTGACCAACTGTGAGGTCTTCGGGAACGGGGCCTTACATGCAAGCACGACCTCGAGATAAGTAAGGCACTTGTCTCTAAAATTTCATGCAAGAGGAACTGTGTTAGTTTCCCAAATACTAATTTTAGTGCATATGAGGCTTGAACAAGAAACTCGTCATTTGGAGCTTTAACTTCTTTGATTTTTAGTTTTTGAGCATTGTTTGTCGCCTTAATGCTTTCATCTTTAATGGGCTTACTTTAACATTTAAACTTTTGATTGATAACTATTTTTCTTGAATCCAAGATGATAGATGACAATAATTATTTCATGTTAAATTTTTTATGGGAATTTGGCTTAGTGATGCAGGTTCCAATTAAAAAAGTGAAGCAGCCACAGAAAAAAAGCTATAGTTAAAGAATCAGAGTATGGAAGATTAAAATATTCACAATCTTCACCCTCAACAACACCTATTACATTCAATAAGGTCAAAACGGGGTTCCTGCTTCCAGTTTGGTTCCTACAAGGTTTTCAAGATCAAGAAACATCGATAGGATACCTGTGGATACAATGTAGGTTGTTTTTCATAACCTAATTGGTTTAGTTTTACATACATTGTTATCATTTTAATTGTTTGACCGCAACTCCTAATTTGTTGGTGAGTTGCTATAATGTTGGATGTTTCCACTGATATTTGTCATTGAATTATGCTCTTCATGTACTTGACTTCATATGTTTCACTTTTGTTTTTTATGGATACTAATTTCAGACTTTGTTAGTCTCTACTCCTTTGAATTTATTTGTTATTAGTTTAATATAGTAATTATGAGGTCTTGTTGGGTGTTTTATTCTTGTATCTAGGTTCCTTTTGAACAAACTATAAGTTTCCTTATTGTTTTTACGTAAGCATTTGTATACAACAACATGACATCATCTTTGCTCACATGTTAATTCTCTTTTTTCCTTCGGATTCCATTACACAACATAGTGGTTCTTTAAAACAACTTATTCACTTGTTAATAGGCCTCACCTATATAATTTATAACCTGTAATGTAGAAATTGTTTGTTACACCAACTCCTAAATAATGATCCTTCCAAATACGTATGCCCCTGTGATGCCTCATCAAAAGAAAGTTCATCAGCATGCTTCATTTTTAATATCTTTTGACCTATAAAAATGATGTGTTTTTAAACACCATAGTTAACATTAGTTAGAGATATTTTCTTATAGTTGTTTTATGATTTAAATAACTTTTGTCAACTTGCTAATGCAATGTTTCATCATTTTTCATGAAGTTAAAGTTATTGCTTCTAGTAAATTGCTTATGTATTGTATGTGTTACATTGTAACCACTAGCATTTGTTTTCATGTTTATTGTTCTACTGTATTAGTTCAAGAATATGACAGTTTCATATGTAGCTTGTTTTATCTCACTTGTTACACTATGTGTGAGTTACTCGATCAATGCCTTCATCTCTCGACTTCTTACACATACATAATTCGATACCAACCGAATCATATTAACTTTAGTAAGAGTGTAAGATTGTAAATACTATACCACCAGTAATGTGCTTGCCACCACACACACAACGCAAACCCCAATAACAACTACAAGGTGACAGAACAACAACACCCGCCGCAACGCGCGGACATACTACTAGTATGTGTGTGTGTGTATATATATATATATATATGTATATTAAGTAGAAGAAACGTTATAATCTAATAAGTGGCAAATATATTTCTTTAATTGATATTTGGCCATGCTTATAGGCTTTCGGATCATGTCTTACCACTTATCTATGAACAAGTTGTTTAACTACGATGACAAGATCATTAAACTATTTAAAGGCAAAACACAAACTCGATCTATCTAAAGTAATGTATGCTATTAAATGTATATTAAGTAGAAGAAACGTTATAATCTAATAAGTGGCAAATATATTTCTTTAATTGATATTTGGCCATGCTTATAGGCTTTCGGATCATGTCTTACCACTTTATTTTGAATCTCTGAAGAAGATACCTTCGGCGAGAAAATGTAGAAAGATGAAGGACGGAACTAGTCGAGAGAAGGTGAAAACATGTTAGTTTCAAAACATTATATGGATTTGTAATTGTAATAGTATACTTAGAAATATTTTCACTCGAAAAGTGAGTTGAGGTCTTTGAACCATCATCTCCACTTTTTGAATTAAAGCAAAATGATCCTGGTTAAGACCCAACCAGAGGACAACCAAGCTGCTGATTCAACGAAGAGAAGACAAGCCACTGAGTTGACCTGTGACACCCTACGTAAATCCCACGTCGGCTGTGGACAAAAAAGATAGTGGGTTCAAAAGTGATGTTTTGCCTCTAATATCACTAACATGGGACATATTAGCTGTGGATGAGAAAAGAACTCCCCAGTTAACCGTGCTCAGGTGGAAGCAATCCAGAGACAGGTGACCTCCGTTGAAAGTTTTCACTCGGACAACCAAAAGCAAATTTGTAAGCTCCTTGTGGACAAAGTGGACAATATTGATGATACGAGGAGCCAGTTGTTACAGAATGGTGTCGGAACCACTCTTGTGCCGTCGGGATGGTGGGGCAAAACCTCACCGAGGATGGTGAGTTCTCGGGTTCATCGAGTACGATGAGCCCGAGGGGGAGGAGGGGGGGGGGGGTGATTATGGCACCCTACTAACCTCTGAACGAACTCTCCTTACTTCATCACTCACATAGAGAAGCAAGACTTCAGAGCTCACAGAAGTTCCAAAAGTCTATAGTTAAAAGAAGTTGCTCATGAGATTTAACACTCATCTCAAGAAAACATTTGGTAACATCTTTAAAGACACGTATGCTGAAAAATATTAAAGGATACAAAACACAAACTTTAAACACGCACAGGTATGATAAAATGTTAGAATCTTTTGTGAAGCCAAGAAGTTATTATCAGGCCTCATAAAAGTCAGGATATGTTAGTCGATCAAGAATTTCCTAATTACTATGAAATTTACACTAGCCTCCAGCATGAAGGCTAAGTGATAATGGTGAAAACCCTAATACAGATCAAAAAAGATTCCCCTGTAATAAATATTTCAAAGATGGTGTATATTGTTTTTCACCTCTGTTGTTACATGTATCATAATCTCCTATTCGTTATATGAAATTTATATTTGAAGAGCTCTTGTTCTTATGCTCTATTCAATCATTCACAGTTTATACAATCTCCAATACACGTGTCTACACATACATAATACAAAATGTTCATATAAGATGCTTAGGACCAATAATTGGTATCCGAGCCTATTATACATATTACATCAGATCTCTTGATCCTATAGCATATATGTTAACTAGATTTGTGAGTCCCACAAAAATCCTTTTGCAGATCTTCAAAGAAGACCCTTGCGGCCAAACAACTCAGTAGCAACCTTGTGAAAGAATAGCTTGTAGAAAATAAAGAAAAGGTTTGTTACAATAAGGTTAGTTAGTGATCGATAACCCAAGAAACACATGGGTATATTATAAGAAAGGGTATATATGGATTATTCATAACAAAAATTCAGGCCCTTCTACATATCGCAACTAAAGTTATCTTATAACATTTTAACCATAAGTAACAAAATACAAAACATTGGTCTCCATCTTGTGTAAAAGACGTAGATCTATACAAAAGGGGAATTAGGTTATATGGTTCTTGCTCTAAAAAGAAACTCTTAGACTCAAGTGAATGGCTTTCCTATGATCAAAGGGTGTCTCTCTTTTTAAAAGTAAGAAGGCAAATGCACTGTTTCTGACATTGAAGAAGGTTTCTATACTTTGGCCCGGACTCATTGAGCGAGAGCATCCAAAAATTTTAAGATTGTCCTCCTTTCTTCTACCAAAACCCCACTTTTTAAACAATATATTGATTGGATGTGTATATAATGTTCATAATTATATACATAGGTAGTATAGTTATCATATACTTTGTGTAATTAGTTATATAAGTAATGTAATTACTTATATACCTTGTGTGTAGTTAGTTATTTATGGTTGTGTAATTATATAATATATTACTCCCGGTCTCCATAACCGTATTTTTAAGCAATCATGACCGTCGTAAGTCTAAACCGGTGGATCTCGACCATAGAAAGCCGACGGTTATTGAAAAAACTGACAGTTTCTTGACCTGGTCTGCACATGCCCACGTTTTATCATCCGCATGCGGGAAAGTAGGCGATGCAAGATTTGATACTGGCTGTTTAAATTGCCTGGAATCCTTCTAGAAAGAGATGTACCTGTCAAAATAATCTCTGGGATGGCACACGTAGTTCCCAAAAACGCTCATAACCACCTTTAAAGTTGCCATGCGTTTTATTTTCCTCATGTTTTGCTTAGTAGCCATAACTAACACTTGCACAAAGTTGCCATGGACATGGAAGACAACATTAACATATCCAGCAAAGTATCAAGCATGTAAAGGTACGTATGTAAGGATGTTGCTTATAGATTGTATATTTCTCTTAGTATTCAGACATATGTTGCATGATCGACATTCATTTGCAGAAGAGAAACTTATCTTGAGTCATTGTCGATTGAGCCAAACCGATAGTCGACCTCTGTCAATCACTCCGGTTGCCGGCGGTGGCACCTGACTGATTTCAGTCGCCCCTATCTTTGTCTCTCGTCTCTTTTTTTCCCCTTTTGGGGAAACAAACCCACTTTGTTATTTAAACTAATGCTTACATTTGGTTCTTGGTTCAATTTATGGTATGAAAATAGACCATGTCTCTATACACTTCCATTTTTATTTAAACAAACCCACTTTTATTTTTATTTAAACGAATGCTTTTAAAAAATATAAGATGTATCTGGAGTCGGCTGGAATTTGTATAATGCCAAACACTAATATCAATGATACTATAAGCGTAATGTATCTTTTATAATTAATAAAAACATTTATAGCAATGTTAGTATTAATAGTGGTAATTAATGTTAAGAGCATTTTCCTTGTGTATTATTATTATTATTATTAGTGATGTTAATGTTTCTTATATTATTAATATTATAGTACCATCATCATCATTTATTATTGATGTTGTTATTTTAGGATCTCACTATACAATTAGAAATTTTAAAGATTATCATAAAATGTATCTTAAACATGTCTATGTTGTCAACATTAAATACAGGACCGGTTAAGGATGGTCAATACAATCAGTCTCACAACTAGGAGAGTGTTAGAACACTTAACAGATCAAATAAGGAACCTGGTTTGTGTAAATGATACTAAGAACACAAGTAAACAATAAGACAGAACTAAGAACAAGAACAGAGTAATATGGTTTTCAAGGATGCTGTATATTGCTCTCAAGTTCTATTACAAGCGTTACAAAGCATAAAAAGAAATACAAGGACCTGAGACACTTTATACTACATCCTACAGCCGTCCATACTATGAAAGCCAGCTGGAAACACTAATCTAGACAACAAGATCAATGTAAAGTCAAAAGGCAGATTGCCTTTTGACTAGTGACTATGACATGCCATAGCTCACATCCTAATATATTATCAAACGGATAAACAGGTATAAAGTAGGAAGTTACAGACCCAAGACCATAATCTACAATTTACAAAAGCATGGACCTTTTCACCAACTTGTATAAGTTGGTGAGTCTTCGGAGTTGCAGCGGAAAGTATGTCAGCTTTATGAAAAAGTAGATCAGAGAAATCATGTCCTCTCTGTGTTCGGAAGAAATCAGTCTTCACTTCATTTGGCTTCGGAAGCCTTTTGTTTGAAGCTTCGGAAGACTTCATCTTTGGCTTCGGAAGATTTGGACTTTGGCTTCGAAAGATTTTACACTTAAAATAATTTCTATGAAGAGTGTAAAACATCCGAAGTAACTTCTACCTTGTACATCAGTGCATGCATGCAGGAAGCTTCTTGGTTGTTTTGGCTTTTTGGTTGCATGAGCCTTCTAATATAACCTTACATTAACATTTATAAAACTTAGAAATTGTATTTTTGTTCATCAAGTTTTGTTTTGTAGGTTAAAGATGATGGTTTAACTTCCGTTTCTCATAATAGTGTTGGAGATAGTATCAAGACTTCTAACAAAAGTGGTTGTTTAGTGCAAAGTTGTTTGAAATGGCATAACCTTCACTTCTTCACAGGGTTGTCCTTCAATTAGTAATTGTTTCATCTTTTGGTTCAATAATGTTTTTTAACTTCTGTCTTTTTTTGTGTATTTTTAGAGTTGCCTATCTTATTATGAATATTGATAAAAGCTATTAAAAGCTTAGGATAAGTATAATTGTACTTTGCTCTTAAACATCAACTATTTTTTAAGAATGCAATTCAATGTATTGACGTAAAATGACGTTAAAGTATCCGACCACCGAACGTATATAAAAATAGTTATTTATAGTGTGCCACATAATTACATAATATTCATGCGTACTAATCTTGTGGATGAATTTACTGCTGTGGTAATGACATGTGTCACATCTTGTGGCTTTGTAGGTTAAGAGCCTGATAGCCATTGTTAAGGCAATAAAAAATCTAAATAACCTAGATAACTAAAGTAAGTAGGGTATCATATCAATAAGTAGCGTTTAGTTAGTATTACACATTTTATTTGATTTATGAAAGAAAGTGCAAAATGTTGATTGTGTTAGAGATAGGATGTCCAGCTGTTAATTAAAGTCAAAATCAACGTTAACTAACTCGGTACGATCCGAAGACTTATACGTTGGTAAATGAAACAAAGATTAAATGGTTTAATTGTTAAACGTTTAAGTTCATGTTTATGCGGAAATAATTATTTAATAATTTATTGTTGATTATTATTTAATAGATGGATTATTATTTGTGAAATAATAATAAAAAGAGACTTTTTATAATATTAATAATAATAGTTATTATTGATAATTAATGTTTTAATTAAAAGTAAATTAAACTTGAGCATTAATAATAAAAGAGTTTATTATTAAAAGGGAAATCTAAGTCCAATAAATTAAGAACTAGAGTATTATTAAAAGGGAAATCTAAGTCCAATAAATTAAGAACTAGAGTGTAATAATTTTTATTATAAATATAAAGTTAAGGTTATACCGTAGATACAATTATTATTTCCTAGAGAAGGTAGCTGCTGGCCTCTTCCCCCTTTCCTCCCTATGATCCGAGAGCCGCCACCCGGAACTGCCATCGACCGACCACTGGTCACCATCCGGCTGCCGACCGTTGCCACTATCCACCACTGCTATCGTCTACCACCGTCGGACGCTACCTCCACCGTTGCACCATCGTCGTCAGGAAACCAAGTCGTATGACATTTTGGTATTGGACACCATGAACAAGCATACATAGAGGACTTCGTTGTAACCTGCGTGTTACAATTCCGGTGAAAAATTCGTCAAGGTGTAATCCTAAAACACCATATGGTTGTGTTTTACTTGTTTATACACATTTAACCTGTGATCCTGATTGGGAAAAGTTTATTTATTTAGATTTAATAAACAAGAGTTTTAATTTCATTAAAAATTTAAATCTAATAAAATATGATTTCATTGTTTAACGTGGAAACCGTTTCTGCTCAAATAAAAGTATTTTATTTAAGATAGTTAACCGGGTTAATTCACAACGGTTTTAAACGTTAAAACTGATCCACGTTTTTCAACAGTGGTATCAGAGCCACTGTTACGCCCGTATAAATGGTGATTTTTTTATCTATATTTTATTTTTCAAAACTTTAGTTTGACAATAGATCAAAGTCTTTATTTGTTTGTGGATTGTGATTTTGAATCGAGCCCTAGAGTTTGTCCCTAGTCATAGTTGTAATTTATTTTCCTTTCAGATTACGTTTTAGATTCTATTTGGTATTGATTTGATTTGTGTTTTATTACTCACAGTGAATCCGATGTAATAGATAGGTTTAAATTAAATTCAAATTCGTAATAATAAATCTACGAGTACAAGATCAAGATCAAGACGAAGAACAGATACTATGAAGATAGAGATTGCGGGTCAAGTGGGAGTTTATTAAAATTGGGATTTTCTAAACCCTTAGACTAGTCCATTTTTGTTTATTGGCTCAAACGAAACCGGACAACCAACTTATTGGATCAGTTCGCTTTTATTTATTTTTGGTTGTGTTTAATATATTGTAAATAATTTTGATAACCTAAAACGAATACGATTTTCACATTCAATAAAACAACACTTTTATCAAAATTAGTTTTTGGATAAACCTGTAAAAGGTATATTTAATAAAGGAATTATATTAAAAGGATAAAACAGATTTATTCGCGATATACAACCAACGTAGTTTAAATAAGATATTTAATACTGAATCATGTCGAGTGTTGAAAGGCGTTTCAATTTATCACGAATAATATATAAAATTGGATTTTATAAAATTGTATAACTCGCCTCATGCTACGAGTTATTCAAAATATTTTAACCATAAAACGGTAAATAATAAAATAAATCTCAATATTAAAATTGATGTTTTTTATGCCGCTCTGAATAAGTTGACACTTCGATTCGATCAATTTGAAACCCCTAGTGTTAGAGAAACACCCTGCATTTGGGCCACCGGTTTCAAAGAAGGTAACAACCGTGTTTCCTATGTTACATGGCCGGTGTTACAGTCAACACTTGAAGGATAAACATCACTTGAATTTCGAGTGGGTATAGTTGGGGTTAAATGTACAAATGTCTAGAAAACTCTTAACCTACAAACCCGAATGGAAAATTGTGTGGTTGACACAATCATCGCCTACCTACCTAATCCTACTAGTGGGGAGTGCTAAAGCCATCCACTGCATGCGGCTTGATAAACCAGGATCTCTTCCTAATAATATATGATTTGTAGTTGGGTCATATTTTGAATTAGGATATTTAAAGCATGAAATACTAAATTTTATTTTATGAATTTTGTAGATATCAAACGTAAACAATTCCAACACCTCCTAATTCTCTCTCAAGTCTATCCTGGAGAGGGACAAACTTAACAACACCAACTTCATGGATTGGCATCGCAACTTGAAAATCTCGAGGCGGAGAAATAATTGTATGTTTTAAATACACGAATCCCTAATGAGCCCATTAATCAGAATACTACTGCATACAGAGCTTATGCAATGCATTTTGATGACTCTGTGAAAGTCTTATGTGTGATGTTAGCATCTATGATTCTAGAACTTCAAAAGACCATAAAACATTTAATGGCATACGAGATGAATGGACATCTATTGTGTAGGGGTTGAACCTAGAGGCTAGGGAAATCAAAATCAAGATGAAGATCAAGATCAAGTCCATACGAGAACCTAGAGTTACCGCGCGAAAACTGCTTCTCGCGCGACAACTACTAGTCGCGCGAGAACTTCTATTTGTATATAAATAGAAGTTTAGCTTTGTAATTAGATAGAACTTTTATAGAGATATTTTTCACTTTCCTGATTTGTACTTACTGTACTTGTAATCAAATCAGAGATCAATAGATTGTGAAGTTTATTTACTCGTGTGATCTTTATTTCTATATTCAATCTTATCTACCGTGATGATTACATTCTATATTCTTATCAAGAGATCGATCTAATTGTATTGTACTGACCCTTACAATTGGTATCAGAGACTTGTTGCTCTAGATCGATTGATTGAAGATTGAAGAAGTGTTTTTAAAGAGTTTGTGAGCATTGTATTCATGGTTATTCGAAGTTTTCTGCTTAACAGCTGTTGATTTTGATCATTTTGATAATGATGAAGCTGCTAAACTTGGTGTTCGTTGATTTGATGATCTTTTGAGCTTAAAACGAGATTAATTGAATCAATTAGAGACAATTAGGATCTTATTTGAACCTAAATCACTAATTGAACACTTAATCAATCAAAGTTTAATCAATTTGGTAAAAAATTAAGACTGAAACATTCAGAATCGAAGAGAACTGTTCACGCAAAAAGTTGTTTTCCATGCGAAGAGATACATTTTGCGCGAGAAGTTGAAGATTTCGCAAGAGCTAGGTAAAAGTTTGTTACAACAAAATCAATTTGCGCAACAACTTTCAATTTTCGCAAAATTCAGCTACAAAAGTTTCTGCTCGAGAAGTTTGCTCTGTTCGCGTGAGTACTTTGAAGATTTCGCGCTATAAGTTGATCATTCGTGTGAGAACTCAGAGTTTGAGGATTTTGTGAAGAATTTGATTTGCAAAGTAAGAAAAATGGCTAATCTGAAGCACATCATTGCCACTTTGAATCTCGATAATGAGATTGGTACAAGCACAAAGCCACCTCGCCGACTCAGTGAAGCAGATTATCCAGATTGGGCGTTTAGGTTTGAGAACCATGTTATGTATACTGAACCCCGGATGATCAGATCTATCAAGCAAGGTCCATATATTCCGGTGTATACAAATGACAAAGGTGACTTGGTTCCAAAACCTGAGCATTTATGGGATGAGGAGGACATGAAAAAGAAGGAACTTGATGATAAAGCTTATGCTGCAATCACAATGGCACTCACTACTGAGATAGCATAGAAGTTCAAAGATTTTACAAAGGCTAAGGATCTATGGGATGCCATGGAAGAACGGATTATAGGAAATAAGGATATGAGGGAAAGCAGGAAAGATATGTTAAACTAAGAGTTTAATATGTTTAATCATATATTGGGTGAAACCTTGGAGGCACAAATGTCTAGATTTGTGAAGCTTACAACCAAGATGAAGAGTGCAGGGATCACACTTGAAAACATTGCAGTGAACAAGAAGTTGTTGAATTCACTCATATATAGCTGGAACAACAACTGCACTACAATCAAAAGAACCAAGGATCTGTTCACCTTGTCCCTCAGTGATCTAATTTCTACCATCTAGTCCTATGACATGGATGACAAACAAAGGGCTTCCAATTATATCAATTCAATGGGAGTTGAAGCATCTGCTTTGTATGCTAAAATGGCTAGTAATCCGAATTAGTATGTCAGCTATTCCCAGTTGTGTCAGCAACAGCAACAAGCAGTACCAGGTCATCAAGTTGTCAAGGATCAATCAATGCTTCAAATTCAACCATTTATCCTATCCTATTCTCAAAGTCAATCATCTCCACCTGTACAACATGCATTTGTTGTTAATTCCCAACCTAGTAAACAAACTATTCAGATTGCAGAAGAGCACTTTGCTCTATTTATCTCTTTCATGAACAGCTATAAAGCTTTCTCTACTGGCAGACTTAATACACCCAACATCATGGTTGATGATCTGCAACAAGTCAACCCAGATGATGTAGAAGAAAATGACATCAAGTACCAGATGGCAATGGTGGTGTATCTTGCCAAGAATTTTGCACGAAGAACTGGCAGGAAAGTTTTTGGTCTGAACAACTCCAGCAAAATAGGGTTTGATAAGTCCAGTTTGAGATGCTACAACTGTGACAAACCCGGTCACTTTGCTAGAGAATGCACTGAGGGAAGGTCTGTTCAAGCTGACAATAGGAAACAGATGGTAACAGTGGAGATTGAAACAAAGAAAGATCAAGATAGTACATCCAATAACAAAGCATTAGTATCTCAGATAGATGGTGAGTATGACTGGTCTGATCAGTTAGAGATACTTGATATGAAGCTATCCACTGCTTTGATAGCAGAGATTCAGAGTGATGAAGATTGTATTGAAGAGAATGTTTTGGCTGAGTTTGTGTCTGAAGATGTGCTAGAAGGAGTTTTTGAGAAAGAAAAAGTAGTAGAGGAAAAGAAGGTTGAAAGTGTCAAAGAGAAAGATGAACTAAAAGAAAGGACTGTTGAGAATACTCCAGTCCAAGTTGAAGAATCTGTTGAAGCTGTTGAGCTTGCTCCAACATCTGTTTGTACTAATAAGGAAAGTGTTGTTGAGATCACTCCAGCAACAAAGTAGAAGAAACAAGAATTCTGAAGGCCTTCATGGTACAAGTTGTGCCTGAAGAGACAAAGAAATCAAAAGCAACCGAAGAGGTACATTCTAATCTTTGTTCAGATGTTTGCATTGAAAAGGTAAACAAATATAGAGTTCACAATGAACGCATGCTATTAGAAGTTGAAAATCTTCAATATCAAGCTCGTAAATATAAATCAGATGAGAAATTTTTTAAAGAAAAGATAGATGGTTTAAACAAATCTATTTACCAATCAAAATTAAATCTTCATGATAAAGAATGTAATATAAAAGATTTGACAAAACGTAATGATGAATTATTTTTAGAAATTAACAAAATCAATAGTGATCTCTTATCTGCAAAATTAGTTGTTGAAAAATTAGAACTTTCATCAAACATGGTTGAAGGTATAATCAAGTCACAGATGACATTAAAGATTAATGGTGGTAAAAATGGAGTGGGTTATGCTAACATTGCACCACCGTTTGCAGAAAGTGTGAAGATAGAAGGTCTGGTTGAAGAGTGGGATAGCGATGATGAATTGGATTTTATGGAAAATAAGATTTGTAATGAAAAACAGACTTGTAATTCATCATCTATGATAAATGAAAAATTGGATGTTTTTGTTGATTCAAATGATTGTCCAAAAATGTCAAATAAGGATAAGAAACGAGAATCAAAAATTAACTTTAAAAACAAACAAAGTAAAAATGTCACATCATCCATATCTGACTTGAAAACTGATTTCAAGAACAGATTTGTTTCTATAGACAACATTGATAATGAGGATTATATTTAAAAAAAAAACAAATGCTAGTTTTTTTTTAAAAATAAATCTTCTATTATTGTTAACATTGTGAAATAAGATGTGTGTAGAATAGGTTTGAAAGACACTGGTCCTAATTCAGTAAAGACGGTTCATAAGGATAAAGTCACAAATCATGCTACATCAGCATCAATAATGAATCCAAAAGCTAGGACCAATACCTCAATTTCTCTGAAATCATTTCAAGCAATTCATAATGAGAGAAAGGAAAGAGAGATTGTTAAAGAATCAAAAGGCCAAGAACATACTAAGGCCAGATTATGTGATAATTGTAGAAGTTATCCAAAACAGTTTGTGCAAAACAAAAGAGCACCAAATACATATCATAAAATTTGTTGTTATGTGTATGGAAAGCCAAATCACATGGCTAGAAATTGTCGTTATCAACATCAGTTAACAAGCAAACAGAAATTTCACAATTCAATAGCAAACAATAGAAAATGTTTCTTTGTAAATACAAATTTAAAAAGGAATTTAAATCAATCAAATGTGTTCGCTAAAAATAATATTGATTTAAACAAAGGAAAGTCAAAAGTAAAATCATTATAAGTTGATGATAACAATTTCACCACACTATCAAACAAACAAGTTCAAAGGTGGAAAATTAAAAACAATTCACTTGAGCCTTTTGTTGTTGAAAAATGCATTTTTGATGACAAAAGAGATATGATATTGCAAAATGTATAATACTTAAATGAAAACAAAGTGCTCAAGTCAACCATGGCTTGGGTTTCTAAAAATGAATAAATTTGTCCAACTGTGCAGGAACAACCAAGACAAGCTATCAACAGTGTTTGGCATGTAGATAGTGGTGTTCACGGCACATGACAGGTAATATATCTCTGTTAAACAACTTACAACCATACAACAGAGGATATGTTATCTTTGCGGGGACAAGGGAGGTAAGATTACAAAGAAAGGTATAGTGACAAATGGTGTATTAAGCTTTGAAGATGTTAATTTTGTAGAGGAACTAAAACATAATTTGCTTAGTGTCTCTCAAATTTGTGACAAAAAGTATTCAACACATTTCACTGATAAAGAATGTCTTATATTAAAACTTGGCTTTGTAATTCCCAATGAATGGATTTTATTGAGAACTCCGAGAGACAAAGACACGTATTTACTTGATATGAATGGTTCACATTCATTTGTAACTACGTCATGTTTGTTATCTAAAGCCTTGGAAAGCATCACATTGTTATGGCATCGTCGTCTTGGTCATGTAAATGTTAAAACTATGAACAAGCTGGTTAGAGGTAATCATGTTGTTGGTCTACCTTTGAAAGAATTTCAACTAATAAAGCATTGTTTGTCATGTTCTAAAGGCAAACAACATAATTCCTCATAAACCAATTGCTCATACTCAAATTGACTCAATTCTTCAATTGCTACACATGGATTTATTTGGTCTTGTAAATGTTTTGAGTTTGATACGTCGTGCATATTTTCTGGTTATTACTGATGATTTTTCTAGATTTACATGGTTTTACTTTTTAGTAACCAAAGATAAGACACCTCATTTGCTGATGAAATTCATGACACTTGTGGAAAATCAGACTGACAAAACTGTCAAATGCATACATAGTTATAATGGAACCGAATTCTGTAATCGTATCTTGAATGAGTTCCGTGATTCAAAGGGGATAGCAAGACAATACAGTTCTGCAGGAACTCCATAATAAAATGGAGTTGCTGAAAGAGGAAACAGAACCTTAATTGAAGCAGCTAGAACTATGTTATCAGCAGCCAAATTACCTTCATTCTTTTGGGCTGAAGCTGTTAACACTGCATATTATATACAGAATTGTGTTTTAATCAATAAACAATAAAATATTCTTATGAAATCTTTTTCAAACATAAACCCAAAGTCAAATATTTCAAAACTTTTGGATACTGTTGTACTTTATTAAACACATCTGATAATAAATCAAAATTTGATGAAAATGCTGATGATTGCTATTTTATTGGTTATGCAGCCAACAAAGTAGCATATCGGGTTTTTAATAAAAGAACTAAACAAATAATTGAGTTATTTGATGTTGATTGGCATGAATCTAACAAAACAGATGCAGGTTCTGCACCTTCATGGGTTTATGATTATGCTTCTTTATTTGAAACATTTAATTGAAAATTTGTTGTTTCTACAGTTGATCCACCTTTGACATCCTTAATTCATGATATCTTTGCTGATAATATTGGATCTATGTCTTCTCAAGCTAAAGGAATATCTTCAGATATACCTTCTTCAAGTGTTGCAGCTATTGCAACTTCTGTTTCTGAAATGGATTTACCTCATGATGATCTAGTTGTTGAACAAGCTCCACAAGTTTTAGATCAGAGTTCTTCTTCTACTCAAGTTAATCCAATTGATACAATTCAAGTACCATTTGAAGATCTTTCTTTCAACAATGATATTCAAGATGAAGATATTGTTTATCAACCTGAAGTAGGGAGCAATGCTGATGAACCAGTTGGACATTTGTCTAACTTAGATGAAGTTATTTCTGAAGATGCTATTCCATAGTTGAGAATTCATAGAAACCATCCAACAGATGCAATCATTGGTCCATTATCACAAGGCGTCAGAACTCGAAGTCAATCAGCAGCTATAAACACATGTTTGTATTCATGTTTTCTATCTCAAATAGTGCCGAAAAATGTTGAAATGGCATTAAAAGAAAACAGTTGGGTAGAGGCCATGCAGGACGAACTAATGCAATTCAAAAAGTTGAATGTTTGGCATCTGTGTGAATTGCCAAAGGGTAAGTTGCCAGTCGGTACAAAATGGATTTTTAAGAACAAGACGGATGAAAAGGATGTGATTGATCGCAACAAGGCCAGACTTGTTGTACAAGGATTCTATCAAATTAAAGGGCTTGATTATGAAGAAGTATATGCTCCTATTGCAAGACTAGAAGCTATATGAATTTTTATGGCATATGCTTCATTCAAAAAATTCAAATTTTATCAAATGGATGTCAAAACTGCATTCTTTTATGGCGAAATGAAAGAAGAAATCTATGTCTGTCAACCACCGGTTTTGAAGATCCAGATCATCCTGACTATGTTTACAAGTTAGACAAAGCACTTCATGGTTTACATCAAGCTCCTCAAGCTTGGTATGCCACTCCACTAAACATTTGCTTGCAAATGGTTATACACAAGGTGCAATTGATCAAACTTTATTCATACAAAAGACTGGTGATGATCTGATTCTAGTTCAAGTTTATGTTGATGATATTATCTTTGGATCTACCAATGATGATTTGTGCAAGGAATTTGAAACAGTCATGAAGAAGAAAATTTGAGATGAGTTCACTTGGAGAAATGACATTTTTCTTGGGAATCCAAGTTAAAACAAGATGAGAAGGGAATAATGATACATCAAAAAAAGTATATTCACAGTATCCTGGATAAATACAAATTCCAAGACTCCAAGATAGCTTCTACTCCTATGTCTTCTCGTCCTACTTTGACTCCAGATGTCACGGGAGAAGATGTTGATCAACACCTGTATCAATCAATGATCGGATCCCTGATGTATCTCACCACAAGCAGACCGGACATTATGTTTCCTGTTTTTCAGTATGCATAATATCAAAGTAATCCAAAGGAATCTCACATGAAAGCTGTCAAGAGGATTTTTAAGTATCTCAAGGGTCAACCAACACTAAGCCTTTGGTATCCTAAAAATTCTGATTTCAATTTGTTTGCTTACACTGACAGTGATTATGCAGGATGTAACTTGGATAGGAAATCTACTATGGGCGGTTGCCAACTTCTTGGCAATAGGTTGATTCATGGCGGTGCAAGAAACAGTAGACAGTATCTACTTCAACTGCAGAAGCTGAATATGTGGCTGCATCAAGTTGTTGTTCACAAATTGTTTGGATTCAACAACAACTCCTTGATTATGGCCTAAATATTTATGATACTAAAATCTTTTATGATAATACTGTAGTTTTAAACATTGTGAAGAATCCAATCCAGCATTCAAAGACAAAACACACTGACATCCGCATGCATTTCATTCATGACTGTTTTGAATGCAAACTTATCCATTTGGAATCAATTTCCACAGATGACAATATTGGTGATTTGTTTACTAAGGCGTTTGATCATTCCAGATTTGATTTTTCAGTTAAATCTTTGGGCATGATTAACTTTGGTTAACTTTTATTCTTACACCATTTACCAAATATTTTTCTTTATTTTAGGTTAAAATTGTTATTTTCTGTTTAGATAATCATAATTTTAGGAGGAGAAAACTTGAAAATACTTAAAAAGATTTTATTATTAGGGGGAGTAAATAGTTTGAAGAAAAGTGTAAAAAGATTTTGATTTACAAAAATTGAGAAAATTAAATTTTCAAGAGTTTACAAGAAATGATAGTACATTTTTTGATTTTGAATTGTTGCATCCTAAGGCTTACAAGAAACTGACTTGGATTATGTTTGATATGTTGATAGGCTAGACATTCAAGAATTAAAAGCACTATGTTCTGTGATGCACTGAAAGTGACTATCTATGACTGAAGTGGGTAACTCATCAAGGTTTTGTGGTAATTCTGATTCCATGCTAAAATAGACTGAGAGTTATAGTCTGGTCATAGTCAAGCCAGTTACTTTCTGATTCAATTTCTTTCATATATTGTATATATATATATGTAAAAATCAAAATACAAAGAATAGATATACAAATTAAAACAAAATACAAAAGAGAAAAACAAACAAAATGAGCAAAAAGAAGCCAAAAGGCCATATAGGAATAAAAGATGCTAATGAGCACATTAATAAAAGATATGTCAAAGATATACATACTATATGATAAATATTTTTCTTTTTGAGAATATGTTCAGACACAGGAGGCAAAATCAAAAGATGGGGCATGTAAGTCCAACTTGGCGTGTAAGTCCTAAACGTCTTGCGAGGGCAAAAACATAAGTCCGACTGGCTGTTAATAAGTCCTAAAACTTGTTAATATTCTGTGTTCAAAAACTTTTCTCAGTCTATTTATGCTCATAATAGATATTATATTAAAAAATTCTTTCTGAAAAGACTGATCAGAAGTGAAAGGTTTAAGTCAAATCGGGGTGACTTGATATCTCAAAAGTGTCTTGAAGTTGGATAAGGTTCTACATGATTTTTGATTGTGGGACACACTGAAGACATATAATTTAAATAAAAAATGATAAAATCACGGCTTATGTGTCTAAGTAAACTTAAAGTCTAAGTTTAAATTGGACATAATATATTGACAATCAACATAACCAGTTCCATTTATAATAAAGCTGGATGATGATAATGATCGATTTCTAAGAAATATGATCTTGTACTTGAAAATTATTAAAAATAGTTAAGTAAATAATTAGTCAATATTGTTTGTCTACATAGGTTTTTCTGCTTGTTTCATTTCTATATCTTTTACAAAATTAAGGGTGCTAGAATAATTGTAAACACTTAGTTAAACATAATTTTTTTCATAACATATCAAAAGGCTCAATAAGATCATTAAAATTCAATAAAAGTTAAAAAAATTAATAAAAAATAAATTTTCAAGGAAAAATAAACTTTTCGCGCGAAAGGTTCACATCATGCGAAAAGTTCATCATGCGAGAACCCTGACTTCTCGCGTGAGAAGTCAGTCCTATATAAAGCACAGTGTGCGAAAAGTCAAGTATTCGCACAAACTTACTCTGAAATTTCACTCTCAAATTCTAAGTGTTGAAACTCTGTCCAAATAGAAAACTTTGTTCATTGTGATCGCCCATTGATTCTTAATCACTTGCTAAGGTATATAGTCAGTAATGACTTCGATTTGAATGTGTTTGAAATCTGTCCGAAACTTAAAAGACTTAAAACACTTAAAATTGAACAAATTAATCACAATAAACCTTAATAATGACTTAATTGACACCTATGAAACATGTTTTAATGGCTGAAACACCTTGAAATTGACAGATTGAAAATTTGAAGTGCAACAGACTTTTGACGTGCGAAAAGTACTCTGCATATGAACAAACGCGAAAACTTGACTTGTCGCGCGAGAAGTTGACCTCCGGTCAAATTCAAATTCAAGCGATAACTTGACTTGTCGCATGAGACTTGACTTGTAGTTTTCGCACGAGAACTTGGAGTTTTCGTGCGAGAAGTTCAAAATTTCAAAAAATTTTCTATGTGTTGGAATTTCTTTTTGTTGTCTGAAATTTTTTCTGATCTTTATTTTTTTACTGATCATAGTGTTTAATGTTTCAGATGGCAATGCCTATGGTTTTCAACAAAAATCGTAACACTATAGCTTATTTCGGTGATGTCACTAAAGACAAAGCTCTATTCAGATCACTTATTAAGGGACTTAAGACATCCTGGATTCATCGTGCTATATCTGCTAGTCCTACTATCTATACTGATTTCATAGATCAGTTTTGGCACATAACTGCTAATAAGATCGATGAGGATGGAGAACCCTGTATTACTGCCACTGTTAAGGGAAAGAGGGTTGTGATTACTGCTGAGGTAATCAACAGCGTATTGCTACTTGAAGATCTATCTCATACACCGGTGAAGATAGATGACGATGCAGTTAAGGATTGTTTGGTTCGTATGGGTTACAGTCACCGATACCCATCTTTGGAGAAGAAATATCTTTCACCCTTCTAGAAGTACTTATTTCACGTGGTGATCCATTGCCTTAGCAATCTCAAAGCAGGCATAGATAGTCTTAGCGTAGTTTTCGGATCCCTGCTTGTATCACTAGTTGGTGATCTTCCATATAGCATATCCAAGGCGATTTTTTATGAGATGCAGAAGAATGTTATTGCTACGGTGGGGAAGAAGTTCATTATGTACCCCAAATTTCTTTAGAAGATAGTGAATGCTGCTCATCCTAAGCTAGCAGTGTCTGATTCATCCACGTATGTGGTAATGAGGATGAAGAAAGACATATTCACTTATCTTATGGGTGCATAAAGGAATGCTTGGGATGGTTCCCATTTTGCCAAGTTGGGAAGGTTTGTTGATGATTTCTAAGCTGAGGCTAGACCACAAGAGACTAATACTCCATATGTTCACAGAGATGTTACAACTGGTACATCTACATCTTCTACTCGAGCTGCTGAAGCTGATACGGCTGGTCCATCCATGAGTACTGCTACCAGATCTGATGTTGATGCGGAGATAGATTCATGGTTCACTAATAGTGAGAGTGAGACTAACAGTGATCAGATCAGGAATGTTCCATATGTTTTACAAGAACATCCCAGAGTGCAAGAAACTCCTACAAAACGCACTGCTGAGGAACGTGATTCTTATTTTGTTCCCGAAGAAACTCTAGTGTCTAGGGGGAGGAGAAAGAGAATGGCTAGGAAAGCGGGTGAAAGTCCTCGTGGTAGGGGTAAAGGACGTGGCGTGTTGAGGAAACGTTGGACCCCTGTGACAACTGAGCCGATTGAAGAGGAGGTTATAGTTACTGAGACTCCTATCACAGTGAATAAGGCAACACCAACTGAAACACCATCTGAGTTGCCCACTTTTACTGCTGATATTATGAGGACAACTCCGAGAACAAGTGGATGATGAGACGATTGGTATGGAAGACTTCATAAACACACCTCCTGAGCTGAGACAGGGTGCTAGTGCGTCAAAAGTTCACCTCACGTATTACACTTGAGGATCGTGTACGTACTTTGGAGAGGCAAATGTTTGAGAAGACTCAGGTAATTGATGAGTTACAGAGGTAGTTAATAGAAAAGGATGAAAGGATTAAGGGTCTCAAACATCAGTAAACGTTTATATTCAGCTATGTTCAGATCCTCTAGCAAAATCTGAGGGATTTCACTTCAAGTGGTTCATTTTAGTTTTCTCAACAAAGAACCACTGAAGTAGGAGAGAGTAGTGGACAACAACCTGCTGGTCCTGAATCTACTGAAGATCCTATAGTATCTATAGAGCTTCCTGTTGATCCTGTTGTTCAGGAAAGGACAACAGAGACTACTGATGTTGGTCAAGATTGACCCTCCACAGATGTTCATATGACTACTCAGGACCAACCTTTATACTGGAGAGGCGATTGTAGAGCCAGAACATATGATGCCTATTCCAAATCCAGTTGAAGATGAGGATGAAGGGTTGGATTTGATTGATTATGATTCTTCTAATGATGAGAATGAAGAGGATGATGATGATCAAGATGGTGATGAGGGAGATGATGATGATAAGAAGGATGATGGTGATGATGATGATCAAGGTGGTGATATGGGTTCTGCAGCTACTGGTAATCCTGGATCATCGGGCACTGACAATGTATCCAGACCAAGTCCCGAGGATACAGTTGATTACACACCATTAGACCCTGAAACTGAGGCTGCGTATGAGAAGGAGTTTTATACATTCCAGCAAAGTCTGATTGCTAAGGAGATGGAAGAAGATTTTGGTGTATTTGATGATTTGGAAGAAGGAGTAGAATACACATATATATTTGGAAACAGTCTCAAAGACTTGTTTTCAGATATTTTGATTGAAGAAGGTGAGATCGTAAGGGAGTCGAGCAATACACAAACGACTGACGAGACAACAGATGTTATGGTTCAAGGTGCTGTACGTCAGGTTGGTAACTTAACAATTAGTGCTCCTCCTCCACCAACTTATATTCATACGCTGAGGCATTCCAAACCTTTCACAAGGTACGGAAACTCAGAACCCATCATCAGTTGGGCATACGATCAAGAGAAGAAGATGTATATAGAAAAGAGGAAGGGTGGAGCGATAGAGTATTTTCAAGACGAACACGACTTTCATACACTCAAAACATCGGGTTTATATGCTATGGGTGGTGTTCCATTCATTAACCCGAGCAATTACAGCAAGGCGAATTGGATACAAAATATGATTTAGAGTCAGAGCAAAACCAACTTCAATGACTTCAAAACTGCTAAATCTAAAGTCATTGAAGATAAGACTCGGATTGACCCAAACACAAACAAGCCTATGAAGATAAGGGTTTACAAGCATCCAAGGTATGCTAAGAATATTCCTATTCAGACTCCAATGCCAGTTAATAGTTTGTCTAAGCTTAAGGGGTGGAGTTGTGAAAAAGAGACTGGTCATGCGTTGATTAAATGTGAAGACAAAGAGTACCGTATCATCGACCCTGTGGATTTGCTATAGTTTGGTAAAGAAGATTTGATGAAGTTGCAGGCATGTCCAATTGCAGCTGATGAATCTGTACACTTATAGCAGCACAGTTCGGTTGGATGATTACGAAGGCCCAGAATAACAAGATGTACACGTATGGGGGCAGCTATCAGGTTGCAGATGTGGACTACTCACAACATTGATTTACCGAGCCTAACGGGAGATTGTAAGGGTTAAACCTAGAGGCTCGGGAAATCAAAATCAAGATGAAGATGAAGATCAAGTCCATGCAAGAACCTAGAGTTACCGCGCGAAAACTGCTTCTCGCGCGACAACTACTAGTCGCGCATGAACTGATGTTTTCGCGTGAGAACTTCTTTTTGTATATAAATAGAAGTTTAGCTTTGTAAATAGATAGAAATTTGATAGAGAGATTTTTCACTTTCCTGATTTGTAGTTACTGTACTTGTAATCAAATCAGAGATCAATAGATTGTGAAGTTTATTTACTCGTGTGATCTTTATTTCTATATTCAATCTTATCTACCGTGATGATTACATTCCACATTCTTATCACGAGATCGATCTAATTGTGTTGTAATGATCCTTACATATTGGAAATGTTCCAATAGCAAGCTCGTCATGAGAGGTTTGAAGTGATAAAAACACTTATAACCACTCGTATGCAGGAGGGTTCATCAGTCAGCACACATGTGTTGAAGATGAAGGCATATGTTGATCACTTGGCTCATCTAGATTCCCCTTTGAGTGATGAACCGGCTAGGGATATTATCCTCAACTTATTACAAAAGTCATATGATCAATTTATTATTAAAAGAGAAATCTAAGTCCAATAAGTTAATGACTAAAGTGTAATAACTTTTATATAAATATAGAGTTAAGGTTAAACCCAAGATACAATTATTAACTACCAGAGAAAGAAACCTGCTGGCATCTCTTGTGATCCGAGAGCCACTACTCGGAGCCGCCGTTGACTGACCACTGGTCACCGTCCGACAGCCGCCCGCCATCTGGCGTAGCTGTCCACCACCGCTGCCGTTCAACATCGTCGACCACCACAGCCACCACCGTGCCGCCGTTGTTGCAAGACCAAGCCATTTGACTTTTTGGTTTTTGACACTATGAGCATGCCTACTAGGGAGGATTTCGTTGTAACCCGCGTGTTACACTTTCTGTGGAAATATTATTCAATAAGGTTATGTTGGTACTTGTTAACTTAACAAAGATGGAAATATTTAATACATCATTAGACATAATTGAATAAAACACCAAGGGCGTGATGGAATTGAATCAGCCACAAGATACAAAGATTTCTAAGAATACAAATATTTATTAAACCGAATAATGTTATATTATTGTTCAACACATAATCTACCAAAAATAAAAGATATGAAGTATTCCTTTTATTTAATATGCGTCCTTTAGGCAACCCTAGTGTTAAATTTTCCTTAGTGTGCAAGCTTGTAATTGTCACCACCTGAAAACATGCTAAAATATAACAATTAAAAAGTTGATGAGAACAAAGGTTTAGAATTATACATATAGGTTATAACTATATGTAAATCAACAAACAATTCCAAACACGAGTAACTAAACCTTTATACATGAGTTCACAACTACTCCCAGTGATTGAATGTCCTCTCATCTAAGACCCCGACACAAGGTCAGACTAATAGTATATAGTTTTTTATGTAGTGTAAGGCCTCAAAACTCGGGAGCCCTACAATTGAAAAATTATAGCCAACATATAGTTCATAAACTGAAAACCTTTTAATGTATAGTATCGGGACATCAAACATCCAAACAGCAAATATGTTCTACTAAAAATACATGTCTACATAAAGCTTTAACAATGAGATATCAGTTCTCAAGATGCGGGTAAGCTTCAGTCCATGCCAAGGTGAACAACCTATCAACACTAAATACCTGAAACAATATAACATGCATGCTAAAAGTTAGTTACACTAAATGAGTTCTAGTTGAATAAATATTTAGATAACATTTTTAAAGATTTAGGCGCATTTCATAAAAACAAATTGTAACTTTACCACGTTAACTTTAAATAACTTAATAGTAAACTTTTATGTTTGGCACAAACAAGTTATCTTTACTTTCACATAATCAAGCATGTAAATCTCTAAGGCCACATCCTTTCTTTGCCCCCATGGTTTTTTGTCCATGAATTGATAAAGCATATTGTAACATATCGTTGCTCCTGTGGTTCTCTATCCATCGACCGACAACATATATTGTAGCATATCTTTACCCCTATGGTTCTTTGTGCATAGACCGACAACACACCATCAGGTCACGTTCAACCCACTAGTGGTCTTCACCACTCCATCCTAATAACCGTTACATCTAGCAGTAACAACCGTCTATTACAAGGACAAAGACACTACCAATGTTGTTCTTATAACAGTCATGAATCAGACCATTACGCTGTCATAAGGCTTATACTAGGCTTGATTACATGAACTAAGCACTAATATAAGATCCACATCCATTAATTACTTAGGCCATGCATGACATAAAACACTTACAATTCCATTAACTGGTTAGTTTTATTTTCCACTTTAATCCATACACGTGAAATATATAGACATATCATTTAACCTATCAAAGGAACTTTGTAAAAAAGAACATATTTTCATCAATAAACTATATTTTTCATTGATAAATGTAAACTTTGATATACGTTTTAACCTTAACAACTCACAAACTATTTTCCATGTATCATTCATTTCATAAACAGTAAGCATAGACATTTTAGATGCATTACTTTATCAAAACAGTTAATAAAACTCTCACTAACATTTATAATCCTAAACATGGTCATAAAGCTTTTGGGCAAGCATGCATATTAGCCCAAAACACTATAAAATTATAAGAGAGGTATCTAGAACTCACTTTAATGTAAACATGTTCTTTTCAAAGTAGGAAGTCCTTATTAGAGCTGCCGATCTGGTGATAAAGTATGCATATATACTTTGATCATATTCCCACTCTAATATTGAATCATATGATAATAAGGGAGTTTTGGGAATCTCTTCACCATACTCAGCTTTGACTAAGGTCAGCACCTTTTGGAGTAGAAGCTTAGTATTCTCATTTCTACATCCAAAGATACTTAAATGCTCAATAATTTGCTCTAAAATGTCAAGAGGATAACAAAGTATTTCATCTGCATGATCATGGTAAGCGATCACTCCATTTGCTCTCTTGACTAGAAACTTCTTAATCTCAGTTATGTACCTAGCCCCTAATACTTTTGTACCTTTTATTATCTTCTCTTCCACTTCAGGATCAAACAGCCTTGGCTTTATAATTCTTTTTGGTTCAGCTTTCTTTATGGCAATAACCGATGATAGAGGCTAATCATTATCTGATAAAGTAGTCTCAGAAGGAGGAGATGCTAGTTGCTAAGTCGGCAGATGAGAAGACCTTTGAATAGTTTTCTTTATCTTTTCTTGTTGACTTTCCCATTGCTCATTCGCTTTTGTATATTTTAGGAGCTCTCCAGTTACAACTCTTTTCTTGATTTCTTTAATGTTCAGACCAAGGGTAGACATACTCAATGGTCCTACTTGTTTGCTTGAAAACCATAGTAGCTTAGGTGTATTTTCATATGTTGCTTATCTCTTGACTCCTGTCTAATCTTTCAACTTGTTTTTTGTTAGATTTAGCTCTCCTTTTTCTAGCTAACTCAGCTGATTTCTCTATCTCAGCATGAGTTTTAGCTATCAGCTTTGATTTTAATTCAACAGTTGTTGGTAAAGGAGCTTGTTAAGTGGTTGTCACTTGATGAGTGCTCTCGGCAGTTGGCCTAGATGACTTAGACAACACCTTCTTTACAACCTTGGCTTTAGGTTTAGATGGAGATGTTGACTCTAATCTGCCAGTTTCTCTAACAGGGTTGATTCTTCAACTTGTGGATTTGGATTCTTTTGCACTTCGAATAAGTGCAACGATGTTCTTTTTTACAGAAATTTCTTGAGATCTACCAATTTGCAAATCTATTAGCTCTTCATCAACTTTAGGTGGATACAACTCCGTCCTCTTATTTATTAGGAATTTGGTCTTCCTTTCCTGAGACTCATGTTATAATTCTTCTTTCACAGTCATAGGTCTCTTTCCTTTATCAGAAGTAGAGATTGCAATATGTTTGACTGCTGAAGGTTTAGTAGATATACCTGATGCCTTACTAGCTTCTTTGGGATCATCAGCAGTTGTTTGAACTCTCATAGCATACTTGCTGACTTCTAGGCCATCTGTTTCCACATTTACCTTAGAACTATGGTTTCAGTGTCAACGTTCGGTTGACCACATATCACCTTAGCTGATTTCTTAAGCTCAAACTCTAGTGTGTCCTTTTGAACTTTATGAAGTTGACTAGCTTCTTTTTCAAAAATCAACATATGTCTTTCTATATCATCTTCCATGGTTTAGTATCCTTTTGTGTATACAATCATCTGGCCTATTGAGTTATCTGTTAAGGGAGTTTCTTGTCTGACTGAATCAATAGTTACATCATCAGCTAATTTATTCAGCTCTTTTACAACTTTCGATAGCACTCTAACTAATGGAGCTACTTCCTCAGTAGATGACTTTGGAATGGCTTCAAGTCCTAATACTATCTTTCTCTTGGATGATTCCTTATTTGTTCTTTGTCTTTTGAGAGAGAAAGAAGTACCGGATCTTCTGAATTATGCCATTATCTTCTTACCAAGTTGAACTTTTTGGTTCAGTCTTCTAATTAATCTTTGAACTCCATCTTCTTTCCTTTTGAGCTTTCATACCCATGTTCATTTAGTAGATGCTTGCCTTTATTTTTAGAGAGAGGTTCATAATTTTCATTCTGTCTTGAAGAAAAGGAAATTGGCTGTGAGATATTTAGCCAAATATAAGAAGATATCATCAGCTTCTTTGAGCTTATCTTTACCCTTATTGGTTGTATCATCTGAGATTCCAGATGACCCTAAGAGGGTGGAGGAAGGCATATTCAAAGGTTCTTGTGGTTCTAAAGATACTTGAAGGCTCAATGATTGGCTGCTAAAGCTCAATTATTTCTTGAAGGGATTCAACATTAGATTTAAGGTCGATGTCCCTAGCAGCTGACTACTGGACAATGCTTAATAGGGATTCCAATGCAGCAACTCTTACAGAGTAATCTTGTAAAGACTTAAGCTGAGTTTCAACCTCAAGAACTCTATCGGCCGAAACTCTTAGCAAGAAATTCTTAAAGTCGAGAATTGTAGCCCTTTCAGCATATCCTTGCAATCTTGCATTTTCTTCTAAGGTAGTTAGCCTTTGGGCAAGATCTTGGTTGTGTGCTATCAATTCATGAATTTTTTCTAGACTTCCATCATCCATAAGTGTGGAATCCTTAGGACTAGATGAGGTCCTAGGCCGAGCCTCTATACCCTCACCACTAGATGTGGTTTATTAGCACCCTGGATACCTCTATTCAAGGAATGACTTCATAAAGACATCCTCAAATTGAATTTCCATGGTTAAGGTCTTAAGTATATTGTCTCTGTCTAGCTGATCAATTGATGGATTAGTTGTAGATACAACCTCTTCCTCATTGACCCTTATTCCCTATGACCAAACTCTTAGTATAAAGGATGTAGGTCAGATGTTTCTATGTACATATTAGTCTCCACTATCTGTAAGATATGGGAGGGGGAGACAGTGGATCATGCTGAATGATAGTATAAACATCCTCAACCTAGGTATGAGACATGTGAATGGGAGTTTGAGAAGATATGTCTAATGGTCTAGGATGTGAACTAGTTCCTAATGAGACTTCTTCCATGAAAGTTGTTTCAATGATATGGGTATCCCTTTTAGGTTGCTCAAAAGAGTGCTGGGACTCTAACTGAGAGCTAATTGGCTTTGTTAATGTCTGCTTACAAGAATGAAGAGAAACCTTTTTCTTTGAGCCTGATTTAAGTGGGGCTCACACTTTTGGTGGAGGAGATTTACGAGCCTACATCTTCTCAGTAGAGGATGCGGGCATTCGCTTCTTTATGGTCATTTTGGGCTTTAAGTTAAAGGGTGTGGGATGAACAGTGGAGGGTGTAACCATGCTATCACCTTGAGGCTCCGTGACCGCTATCATGTGAGCAAATAAATAAGTTACTTTGCTCAAAAATGATTTTGGTGTCGCCTTGAACTTTGCAAAGATGGCTTTGTTTAAAGATTCCAAGGCATACATATATCCTTCAAGTTTCAATTTGTTACCCAATTCCTCATTTAAAATTTGTTGAATAAACCATGGGTACATAAGAAACTTGAATTTTTAGCAGCAGTTATATTTTTCACAGATTTTGAAATATTAAGTTTGAAAAATTTTAACCATTCTATTTTACAAGCCCATGGATAACGCCTTTAAAGTCCAGTGGAACTTGATCCCATCCTCTCAATTTGTTTGAAAGACAATGTAGAAAGATATGAAGGATTACTATTTAGTTATGATATACCATCGATTTGAAGAAGTTTGATGTCGGAAGAGTTCTATCATATCCCATGTCTTTAAACGTGGCACTCACCACCTATTTGGAGAAAGTGGTTTCTCCATTTGCATCGTTTAGTCTATGATGTGAGTGAATCTTGGTGGGGGTGCTGGTGATGTTGAGTCCTTGTACGGCTGCCGTCAGAACTTTGGTTCCATGTTCTCTATTGATAGAACATGTGTTCTCGAATTGGTGGATGTGTGAAGCACATATCACTAGTTTGACCGAAATGGCAAAAGCTTAGCTGCTATTGCGAAGAAATTCCGGTAAAGGGTCATACACTGAATCACCAATGGGTTCAATTGTTGCAGCAAAGTTGTGATTATATCAGAATATTAGGCTTTGAGCGGTCATTTAGAAAGGTTTTGATTCTGTAGGGTTTAAGAGAGGTTGGAGATAAAAATGAATGTAGAAGGTAACAATCGGTAAAAGGGGAGTCAATTTAATATCATAGGATGATATATAATAGTGTAATTTTTTAAAATATTAACATCGTAGCTGTAATTCTGATGGTTTTGTGATGATGAATAGTCTTTCTAGGGAAAAGTATGGCGCCACTACTTATTGGAATATGGAACAAGGCCCTACCAAATCTTTTAAGGTAAGTGCTGAAATTCACTTATTTGCTGATAACTAAAGATCGGCAAATGTACAGATGTGTTATCAAGATAACACGTTTTTTTACAATCTTTATCAATTAACTTTTCAAAACAACGTTGAATGGATTATAAATTATTCAAAGTTCATAATCCTAATAATAGATATAATAATTTAAACATTGTCTCATCAAATGCTTTTATGAAAAGATCTGCATATTGTTTGTTTATATGCACTTTGACTAATATAATAATTTTTTCTCTGCATAGTCATTAATGACATGATACTTGATATCAATGTGTTTAGTCTTTAAATGCTGAACGGGATTGTTGATGATTATGATGGAACTATTGTTGTCAATGTGGATGGGAGTGTTCATAAAGGTTACCCTGTAATCTTTAAGTTGAGTTTGAATTCATAGAACCTGAGCATAGTAGCTAGAAGCAGCAATATATTCTACTTCGTCTGTTGGTATAGGCACACAGGTTTGCCTTTTGCATTTCCATGAAACCAATCTTTCCCCTAGAAATTGACATCCTCTTGACGTGGATTTCTTGTTGATATTGCATCCTCCATAGTCACTGTCCATATACCCATAGAGATTAAAGTCAACACTCTTAGGGTACCATAGTCCTAACTTAGATTCCCCTTTAAGATACTTCAAAATTCTCTTGGCAACAATCTAGTGTGACACTTTTGGAGCAGCTTGAAATCTTATGCAGAGACATATTGCATACATAATATCTGGTTTGCTGGCTGTGAGGTACATGAGAGATCCAATAATGGTTTGATATTTTTGCTGATCTATTGCTTTCCTTTCAAGATCAAGATTTAAGGAGCATGCCCTAGACACTAGTATTTTTACAGCTTTAGTATTAGTAGTTTAAAATCTCACTAAGATGTCCTGAAGATAATTCAATTGATTTATGAAGATGCCATCAGAAGTTTGTTTAACATGAAGCCCTAGGAAGAAAGTGAGTTCTTCTATTGAGCTTATTTCAAACTTTGACTTCATGAGCTTCTCAAAGTCTGTGCACAATCACTCATTTATAGAGCCAAACATAATGTCATCCATATATATTTACACCAACATGATATCCATTTCAACTTTATTTATGAAGGGAGTCTTGTCTATGGAAGTTTTGATGTATTCATTTTTTAGAAGAAAGCTAGAGAGTCTCTCATACCATTTTCTTGGAGCTTGATGAAGCCTATATAAAGCTTTATCCAGTTTGCACAAATAATAGGGATACTTTGGATCTTCAAAACCAAGTGGTTGGAAGACATATACTTCTTCATCTATCTCTCCATAAGGAAATACACTCTTAATATACATCTAAAACACTTTGAAGTTTCTTGAGGCAACTAAGGCAAAGAAAATTATTATTTCCTCAAATCTTGCTACCGGAGCAAAAACTTCATCATAATCAATCTCTTCTTCTTGTGTGTGCCCTTATACCACAAGTGTTGTCTTATTCTTGATAACAATTACCCTGTCATCCTTCTTGTTTTAGAACACCTATGTGGTCTCTATGGCAGTCTTCCCCTTTGGAAGAGCACATAATTTCCAAATCTTCTATCTCACAAACTAAAGAAGCTCTTACTGCATAGCTTCTACCCAGCTGTTCTCTCTTAGCACTTCGTCAACTTTCTTTGGTTCTAGTTGAGACAAGAAGCAAGAGAACATGCAAATGTTTGGCACTTGAGCTTTACTTCTTCTTTTGACACTAGCATCAACATTGTCCAATAACATTTTTAACTAGATGTTCTTTATGAATTCTTAGTCTTCGAATCACTTGAAGGTGTTGAAATAAGTCTAAATTTGTGACATTTTTTTAGGAAGTTCAACAGATGGACCAATGGCATTGATTAGATCAAGTGTCGAATTGACTCATTCTTTAGTAGTTATCATGTTTGTTTACCTATCAACAAATTGCCTTTTACCACAATGTTCATTAACATGAGACTCCTCATCTGATAAGTCATCATGATCAGTTGATGGTTGATATATCACATTTGTGGTACTTGCATGCACACCTGCTGACAGCAAATGGATGGGATCAGGAGTTGATCTTCTTTGATTGAAACCAAGTAGGAGTTCAACTCTGTACTCTTCCTCACTTATTTGTGTGTCTACTGATCTTTCAAGTAAATCTCCTGAAACATTTTCAAGTAAATTGTTAAAAGCATTTGTGAATCCATTTAGCTCAAACATCCAACTTGGAATACTACCGACAATATTTAAGGAGTTTTCATTAAAATTACATTTTGAAATTCCTTAATAGTGTGGTCAACTCTTTTTATACTTTATAAGCCTTAGCTTATGATGAGTATTCTATAAAAACACATTTACTGAGTTTTTAGCAAATTTAGATAGATGATCTTTGGTATTTAGTAGAGTGCATGGACATCCAAAAGGTTTTAAGAACCCTATGAATGGTCTTCTTTTATGCCACAATTCATAAGAGGTTTTCCCATGTGTCTTGACTATTAACACTCTGTTCTAAACATAACACGCGGTGCTGACTGCTTCGGCCCAAAATGTTACAGGGAGTTTGGAGTTAGAAAACATGGTACTTGAGCTTTAATAAGTGTTCTATTTTTACTTTCAACAACTCCGTTTTGCTGAGAAGTCCTAGGAGCACTATATTATCTTGCAATACTTTTAGATTCACAAAAGGAATCAAGAGTGTGGTTTTTGAATTATGTACCATGATCACATCTGATTATTTTAACCTTTTGATCAGGTTCTCAATTTTAATGATAAATGATTTTTTTATTTCAGCGTTTTCATCTTTAGTAATAAAAATAAAACCTAAGTGAATTTAATAAAATCAACTATTATAACCTAGCAATATTATTTTTTTCCCAAACTCTTCATACCTATTGGACCAAACAAGTCCATATGTAACAAATGAAAAGGAGTAGTGTCTGAATTCAGTTCTTTGGACTTATGAGAACATTTGTATTGATATCCTTTTTGACAAGCAAAACAGAGATTCGCACATGCGAATTCTTTGTTTAGTAATCCTGTGACTAACCCATTTCGAACTAATTTATTCATGTTTTTGAGGTTCGCATGTGCCAATCTTTTATGACTATTAGAGGATTCATTTATTGAAGCTTTTGAAACAAAACATGTTGAGCATGTACATATTTTCTTTCCAGGGGGTTTTTAAAAGTATTTTATCATTTGGAATAATAAAACTAGAAGATAAAACAATACATTCATGCTCTATGAAAAGAGTATTGTGTTGTTTTATTACAAAGCTGAGACGCACTCAGCAGATTGTAGTTCAATCTTTCACATAATTCGCATTATTAAAACTTATCTTTCCATTACTGAGTGTGCCTCTACCAGTATTGTATCCTCCTCTTGATACAATTTCAAAGGGAACAGTTCCACCATCATATAGTTCAAGACTAAGCAGGCATGATCTGTCGAATGTCATGTTCCAAGAACATCCGCTATCCACGATCCATAAGTTATTTTTGGTCTGTGGTCTATGGATCTTCCTACACATAAATTATTTGGTTAGTGATGAATGAGAATCCAAACTTGTTTATTCTTGGTTCTTTTAGATTTCAGCACTTTAACTTTATTCTTAAGTGTTGATTTTGGGTTTTGGGGCATCTTGACTTGTAGAAAGATTGGTGGATGTCTTTGGTCTCCAAAATCTTTTCCTTTTGCTGTTTTGGAGGTGTTGGATGCTTTGAATTCACCATTCTTTATATGACCTTTAAAAGCGTTTGAAGACAATGAAGCTTTCTATGAAGTCTTCTTCTTTGGGGTTGTAGCTGCAGATATATTTGGCAGACTCTTCAGAAGTGCCGAATTTTTTTTCTAGTCAACACTTAGATTGTTTTTTTTCCAAATAGATTTTAAAATACCACCTCTTCTTATAAGTGATTGATCAACAGCTATAGGCCTTCTTGAAGATCTTGATATGCTGATGTGACCGGTGGATTGAGCTAAAGGATTTTATTGACAATTTTTAGCGAAGTGATCATTTTCAACACACATCAAGCAAACAATCTTGATTAGATTCTTCTTCTTAGCCGACTCACTCTTCCTTTCGAGTTCTATCAGCTCTTCATCTCCTCTCTCTTACTTCTTTTAATCAGCTCATGGTTAGTGTAATCTCTAAGTGTCACTTTCTTCCTTGGAGATCTCATCAGCTGATTTTCCTCCTTCATTTTAATCTTCCCACACATACTCTTTTTGAGTTTATAATTAGCATATGTGTTAAGATCATTCTTCTTCCATGGAAACTTTTTGTTTTGAATCTTCATAGCTTTATGAGTAGATTTTTGAACATATGGTCGTAATCTTTCTTTTTAAGCAATTGAGGTGCCTGCATAATATTTTCTATCATGTGTCTTCTTGTTATAGCTATGTTTTGGTTGAGATTTTGGTCTGATTGAGGACATAGGCCCAGTTGCTCAGTTGTTGTTTTCAGAAGATGAGCTTTCTTTAACAAACTTCACCTCCCAAATCACTCTCTTCTTCTCCTTTTCTATCTTCCTCTTGATTTCTCCTTCTCTAATTTTTCTTTACTTCTTTCTTAACTCCTCCTTCTTATCCCTCTCTTCGTTCTTCTTCAGTTCCATCATCTGCTTGCTCTACACTAAGTGGATTGGTAGATATATTCACTTTTACTTCTAAGTTGCATCTAGGAGTGTATACTGAGGTGTAAACCATTGGTGGTTCTATAGCATTATACCCCAAGCCTCCCTTTGTTTGATAAAGCTTTTAGGAGTTCTCAGTGAGGGCAAGCAACTTCTCAAACTTCTTAGTGTAGACATTGTATTTGTCGGCATATGTCTTAGCTATTGCCAAGTTACATTATGCCGACTTCAACTTTGCCAAAATATCATCAATGGGTCTCCAGGTTTGTCTGTTCATGTTTTTATAATGAAACAATCTTTTCTAGCTTTTTTATCTTTTACTTTTGAGCTTGATCAATTTTCTTAAAAACAGTTTAAAGAATGTTAATTGATTCTACATCATTCATGAGATTTAGATTGCGACTTCTGTACATGTTCACTTATGCAATACACTCAGGTGTACAACAAGATTCAGAAGTTACCTGAGTGATGGAGTTGAGCTACCAGCCATCAATGCATTATTGATGGGAGTGATGTCTTCTACTTAAAAGCTCCAGTCAATTAGCTCTTCTCTCCTGAAGCTACAAATACCATATGTCTTTGATTGGAAGAAGTAGAGGAGCTTTAGTAGGTTGAAGGTTGTTTGAAGTTGATTGAGCTTGAGGGAAATGGATTTGATTTAGGTGCTTTGCATTCCTTGGCAAAGTGTCCAAGTTGTATGTAATTGAAACACTTTACCTTGCTTTTAACAAATCTAAATCTAGATCTTCTCTGACTTTGGAACTTCCTTTCGGTTCTTTATTGGAACTGTTTAGCCCTGAAAGAGATCATGACTATTTGATAGTTCATATTTAGCTCTTCAAGAATCTGAATGAATACATTCCAGATTTTCTTCAAAGAATTGGAAGAAGTTTGTCTGCTCACTAACAAAAGCTAAGCTAGAAGATTAGTTAGGTTGGGTGAAAAGGATGGTGAGCAGTGTTGGCTCCATCTGCTAAAAGATAGTGAAGGATGTGACTCACCAGTCTGAGATTCTGGATAGGTGGTCATCGGTAGTTGATGATCCAGTATAGGTTGGACTCACCATTATTGATAGGGTATTTTGATATGTATGTAATAGGTTAAATGTTAGTTCATTTCCTTGTAATTTGCATTTTTATAGTTTTTGATGACCTAGCGAAACTACGAGCGAAACTATAGTTTTGCCCGGAGTCAGCTGTCCTAGGTCACCCGGCGAAACTGTAGTTCGCTGCCACGTGAATCTAGTTGATGGTCAGACAGTTTCGCTACAACGAATTTAGCCTAGCTTATATATTGTAATGTTTTATCTTTGTAAGGAAGTTTTTGCAAAACCCTAATACGAAAATATCTTTGTTGCAACTGTATTTATGGCTGGAAGTTCATTTATTATTATCTTTGAGCCATTGTTTAATGATTGTTGCTTTGATTCTCAATTAGTTCATTAAGTTATTGTTCTTGTGGTGTTAAATCAGTTGGAAACCCTTGTTTATACATCAATTGCACTGTTATATCGATCAGAAGGACCAATAATATGGTATCAGAGCCTTTGTGCTCTTAATTGATTGGTTTTGTGCATTTTTTTGAAAAAGGTTATTGTTCCATCCATTTTTGATCTGATTTGCTCGTTTTTGACATGGGAATTGATTGAGGATTGTGCGTTTTGGGTGTGGGAAGCTATTGAAATCATCAAATCTCAAATTCATTGAGATTTGGATGAGTTTGGATTGATTTTGTATTGAAAAAGGTTTTCAGATTCGTCGGGCAAATTTAATTATCATCCAGCAAAACTGTTACTTGTTTCAGTGAAACTATAGTATTCGTGGTTTCTTGATTCTGATTTCTTTTCTCCAGAGAAATTAGCTCTCTTGAACGAAAGTTCATCTTCCTTGACTGTCATATCAAGGTTAGGTGAAAAGGATGGTGAGCAGTGTTGGCTCCATCTGCTAAAAGATAGTGAAGGATGTGACTCACCAGTCTGAGATTCTGGATAGGTGGTCATCGGTAGTTGATGATCCAGTATAGGTTGGACTCACCATTATTGATAGGAGTATTTTGATATGTATGTAATAGGTTAAATGTTAGTTCATTTCCTTGTAATTTGCATTTTTATAGTTTTTGATGACCTAGCAAAACTACGAGAGAAACTATAGTTTTGCCCGGAGTCAGCTGTCCTAGCTCACCCGGCGAAACTGTAGTTCGCTGCCACGTGAATCTAGTTGATGGTCAGACAGTTTCACTACAGCGAATTTAGCCTAGCTTATATATTGTAATGTTTTATCTTTGTAAGGAAGTTTTTGCAAAACCCTAATACGAAAATATCTTTGTTGCAACTGTATGTTATGGCTGGAAGTTCATTTATTATTATCTTTGAGCCATTGTTTAATGATTGTTGCTTTGATTCTCAATTAGTTCATTAAGTTATTGTTCTTGTGGTGTTAAATCAGTTTGAAACCCTTGTTTATACATCAATTGCACTGTTATATCGATCAGAAGGACCAATAATATGGTATCAGAGCCTTTGTGCTCTTAATTGATTGGTTTTGTGCATTTTTTTGAAAAAGGTTATTGTTCCATCCATTTTTGATCTGATTTGCTCGTTTTTGACATGGGAATTGATTGAGGATTGTGCGTTTTGGGTGTGGGAAGCTATTGAAATCATCAAATCTCAAATTCATTGAGATTTGGATGAGTTTGGATTGATTTTGTATTGAAAAAGGTTTTCAGATTCGTCGGGAAATTTAATTATCATCCAGCAAAACTGTTACTTGTTTCAGTGAAACTATAGTATTCGTGGTTTCTTGATTCTGATTTCTTTTCTCCAGAGAAATTAGCTCTCTTGAACGAAAGTTCATCTTCCTTAACTGTCATATCAAGCGAAAGTGCTTTTGAAATTACCTTAGAATGAAAGTTCTACTAGTCTCAGCAAAACTATCGTCAAAACTAAAAGTTTCGAGCACCTAATTCAGGCGAAACTACTGTTTAGCTTGCCGGTGAAATTACCAGCGAATTTGTCAGTGAAGTTATCAGCGAATTTACCGGCGAATCTATATTTCTCAGTGAAACTAATACTGTTTAAAGAATGACATTCACCAGTTCTGACTTAGAGAGTGTTGCTCCCAATAGGCCACCGAGGCACATAAACGGTGATAATTTTGAGGACTGGAAACAATGTTTAAAAGCCTTCTTCTACTACACTGATCATAATCAATGGGAATCAATAGTAAATGGTCCACACACTCCAACTGTCACTGTTGGTCAAGTTACCTCACCAAACACTAATCCATCTACCTTTACTGAAAGAGACCTCAAGCTAATCGATCGTGATCAAAAAGCTTTTGGAGCTTTAACTTTATGTTTATCTCAAGACGTCTACAACCGCTTCGCTGAACATAAGAATGCAAAATCCTTATATGATTCTCTGTGTGAATTTTATGATGGTAATGAGGATTTGAAGAAGGACAGGAAAACCCAAGCTGAGAAGGAGTTCAATTCATTCGTACGACACAAGAATGAAAGTCTTACTGATATTACAAATCGTTTTTTTGTCTATCTCAAGCACTTTAAAGAAATATGATGAACATTTGGTAACCATGAACAAGTTACTAAGCTTTTGGAAACTCTCCCACCGCAATGGAGCTTGCAAGTTAGAATGTTAAAGCAGGAAAGAAACTTTGCAGATTACAAACTTATGGTTGTAATCAACAAATTGAAATCTTTTGATTTGGATTTGAAAAGGAGAGAATACAATCAATTCATGATGCCAGCCACTGCATATCCACAAAATGCTGCATTAATGTCATCCGCTGCAAACTCGCCTATGTATGGTTCAGCTTATGGTGGCTCTACAGGATATGGTGTATCAAACAAGTCCAGTGGTGGATCTACAAGTATTGGTTCAAGCTCAAAGCCATCCGTCACTACTCAAATTCCATCAGATACTATGGCATTATTTGGAATGTTTGTACACAGCTATGAGGCTCTGGTTGCTGGCGAGCTTAAGGGAAAGGGAATGACTGTTAAGGACATGTATCAAGTTGATCCAGATGATCTAGAGAAAATAGATATCCAATGGCAAATGGCCATGCTCACACTACGTGCAAGAAGATTCATGAAACGAACTGGTAGGAGAAGCTTTGGAAATCAAAATTAGAATTCTAAGCTTGTCTTTGATAAGTCAAAACCGAGATGCTTCAATTGCAAATAGCTGGGGCACTTTAAAAGAGAATGCCCATCTCCTATCATTACTGAACCAGGAAATTCTGGAGCTTCTAAAGTTATTCCAATCATTGACAAGGAAGAATCTAAGTCAAAGAAGGAAACATCACTCATTTCAAACATTGATTGGAGTGCTGAGATTAAGGAAACTGAAGAAGTAATCAATCATGCACTAGTGGCTGAGTTAGTAAATAGTGATGTGGATTCTGTTGAGAACTTTGATCCTTTTAGAGAGTTAAAGAGTGAGATTCAAGAAGTTATTGGTGAAAATGATGAGCAACAGGTTCAAGTTGAAGAGATGAAGATTAAGAAAGTTAAAGATGAAAAAGGTGATTGTGAGAATGTTGAAGAGAAAGTGACAGTTGGTGAAGTGAGTGGAAAGAAGAAGGGTGGCTGGAAAGAAGAAAAGAAGGAGGAAAGTGAAGCTGAGGAGGATAGAAAGAAACTAATGGAGGAAGAAGAACGCACCAAGAACACTCCGGTCTATCAGTGTGAAAAGGCCCTGGCTGTTGAAAAGGTAGTTATGGGTCTCCCTTATGAGGTAATTCAAGACATGTGTTCTCCTCCATGCAAAATCCTTTTATTTGGGGTTTATAAAGCAAACAGACTGTTATTAGAAAATGAAAAAGAATTAAAACAAATTAATAAGGAACTTAAGACAAATGAGTCTAAATATTTTGTCAAGTTAAATGAAGCGTTAAAAGTAAATGAGCATTTAAAAAGAAATCTTTTGGAAAGAAACGTTGAAATAAATGCTTTAACTGAACGTGTAGCACTTGCTGAATTTGAAACGAGCAAATTAAAAACTAAACTTGAAAAGTGGACAATTTTTGGGATGAAACATGAGGAGCTTTGCAAAAAAATAACAGGGGGCTAGAATTAAGACAGGTTTGGGAAGCAAAGAAATCACTCATGTTTATCCTCCACCAAGCACTTATTGTTATTCTCCTACGCCTGTACCTCATCCAACTAATGAATTAATTCAAAAACATACTAACAGTTTGTATGCAGGTTTAGAAGGAGTGAATCATTAGGAGATTCGAGAGGAATATGATTATGGTGCAAGTAATGGTCTGGGCAGCTCTAGTTTTAAAATTTCAAATTCCAAAAAGTCTTCAATAGACAATAGTTTAAGTAGATTTGTTTCCCAAATGTCTGTTACAGACAATAGCATATGTAGTTATAGTTCTAGTCCAGCTTGTTTATCCTCAGATGTCCATGAATCAAACCATGATCTTTCAAATGATCGTGTTAACAGAAATTATGGTTGTTTAAGTAAAGCTTCAGATAGACATACTAACTCAAATTATTTTGAAAAGTTTCTTTCTCATCCTATACCATCTTTTATACCAATTTGGATTTCTAACTCTAAAGAAATAGAGACAACTTCCTCAAATGTTAGAAATATTAAGGTAAATGAATCAGAATTTGCTAAAATAAAGGTCACAAAAGAAATATTAAAAGAATCATATGACTCTTGTAGCAATTCTGATTCACACATGTCTGAATGTGAGGAAGAAATATTAACTGATCAAGCACCTGTTTCAAAACGTAATAAGAAAGGTTTAAAGTTCTGGTGTTTTAGATGTGGAAAGGATGATCATGTTATTAAAACTTGCCCTGCGTTTGTTAATAGAAATGTAAATAGTAGTTCCTTAGGAAGTAGATTAAATCATTTTGTAAATAATTTTTTCTATAAAAAGTCCTCTGTTCCGAGACCTAAGTCAGTCAAGACTTAGGTCCCAATTTCCAAGTCTTAACAATTTTACTTATGCTAGGAACATTCCAGACTTGGATCACAATTTCCAAGTCCTTAAAAGACCACCCACATGATTACATCATTGGTTCCATTACCGATGGCGTGAGGACACGGAGTTAATATGGATTGATAAATGAATGTCTCTATGCATGTTTCTTGTCTCAAATCGTTCCCAAAAATATCTCAGCAGCACTTCCAGACCCAAGTTGGGTTGAATCTATGCAGATGGAGCTTCAGCAGTTTAGGAAACTAAAAGTTTGGCAATTAGTTGATCTTCCTCCAAACAAGTTCCCTATTGGTAGTAAATGGGTATATCAGAACAAACCAGATGATTGAGGAGTTATTATACGAAACAATTCCAGGTTGGTTGTTTAGGGTTTTGCTCAGGAGGAGGTCATTGACTATACTAAAGTGTTTGCTCCAGTTGCTCGCATCGAAGCCATTAGAATCTTTCTTGCTCACGCAGCTCATAAAAACTTTAAAGTTTTTCAGATGGACGTGAAGTATACATTTCTTTATGGGAACATTGATGAGGAGATTTATGTTTGTCAACCTCCAGGTTTCGAGGATCCAGATTTTCCTGAAAAAGTACATAAACTTGATAAATCCTTATACGGATTACATCAAGCACCTCGCATCTGGTATGAAACCTTGACATAATATCTGCTCAGCAAGGATTTCTCTCGTGGAACTATAGATATGACTCTATTTAATAAGGAAGTTGAGGGTAAAATGTTGATTGTTCAAGTGTACGTTGATGACATCATTTTTGGGTCAACGAATGAGAAACTATGCAGAGAATTTGAAGAAGTAATGAAGGATCGCTTCGAAATGAGCATGATGGGGGAGCCGTGCTTTTTTTAGGATTGCAGGTTGAATAAAAACCTTCTGGTATTCTGATTCACCAAGAAAAGTACATTCTGGAGATTCTCACAAAGTTCAAGATGGATGATTCTTCTCCATAACTCACTTCATTCACTGTTCAAACCTTTTTAACTACAGATGATAATGGGAAATCCATGGATGCTCATCACTATCGTTCTATGATCGGATCTCTCATCTATCTCACGGCTAGCCATCCTGATATTACATTTGTCGTGTGCTACTATGCCCGTTTTCAAGCCAACCCGAAAGAATCCCATGAAAAAGATGTTAACGCATCTTTCGTTACTTAAAGGGTTCCTCCTGTTTGGGTCTTTGGTACCCAAAAGGAGGAAACTTTGATTTACATGCGTATTTTGACAGTGATCATGGTGGTGGCAGGATCAACAGGAAATCCATCACTGGCGGATGTCAATATCTTGAGGATTGTCTTGTTTCATGGCAAAGCAAGAAGCAAACAACAGTATCTCTATCTACAGGAGAGGCTGAATATGTTGCTGCCTCGAGTTGCTGCTGCCAAGTGCTTTGGATACAACATCAGATGATGGATTCTGGAATTAATTTCCTTCAACATATCAGCAATCCCGCCAATCCTTGACTCTCTGGATCAATTTCTTGAAAAAGAAGTGTCTATATCATTCTATTCTTTATTTTATTTTATTTACTTTATTTTAATCTTCTGTTTTTTTTTTTATTTTTGTTCGTATCGATATTATGGGATGAAGAATGTTTTTCATTAAAAGGTTTGTAAATACAAGAATTATTTTTCAAAATTTTAAATTTTTTTTATGTGTTAGGTTACAGCGAAACTAAGTTTCGCTGGTTGTTTCGCCAAGCGAATCTATAGATTCGCCGGCAAACTCGCTCCTCACTGGGATTCATGACTTCATCTGTGATGTTGAGCGAAATTATAGTTTCGCTAACAGTGAAACTAGGACCTATATATTGCACCATGTGAAATCAGTTTCAATATCTCATTAGCGAAAGTAAACCCTGAACTCTGCGCGATTTTATACCTTCACGTTTCAAAAATTGATTTTCGTTGCGATTGTTTGGTTTTGAGTTCTTAGGTGTGTGTTTCGAGATAGTTCTTTATCATTGATTGTTTTCTTAAACTCTAGACGATAGCTCTAGGTTGATTCGCTGGGTCGGGAAGTTCGTAGGTTCGTTCAGCGAAACTAAGTGACCATTCAGCGAATCTGAACGAAAGTTCAGTGTTCCGGGCGAAAATATCTCGTTATACTGACCGCGTGTACTTGATAGTTTCGCCTATACATTTCAGCGAAACTATAGATTCACTCAGGCAACTAATCTTTTTGTATGGGGTTCAGCGAACTTACAACTTCGCTGGTGTTATGAACCACAATTTCGTCCTCAGCGAAACGAAAAAATCACTTAGACACATGAGTCTGTGTCGGTATCATAGCGAATTTATACATGTGTTTGGACGAAACTAAGGTTCAAACCATAGCGAAACTGTTAATTTGTGCCTATAGCAAGCGAAACTGTTTAATTTTCTGATTTTTCTTATATTTTCTTTAATTTCTTTATTCTTTATTCTTTTTATGTTGTAACTAGCTTACTTTTGTTCAATTTTCAGTAAAGATGGCTAATCTAAAGTTCAATGAGAAGACAAACATTTGTGCACTATTGGATGATAGTAATCCTAAGACCTTTGGATTTAGAGATTGCATTAAATGGTTGAAGCAATCTCCTATTAGTTATGCTATTTCTCATATGCCCACGATCTATGATCTTCATATAAGAGACTTTTGGAGAATGGCAAAGTATGACCTGGGGACTAATCCACATCGGATTACTGCTAGAGTTCTTGAGCAAGACCTTGTTATTACTGCTGAGACTATAGCAATGGTGTTAAGGCTGGAAGAAGATTGTGGTGATGAAGTGAAAATGTCTGATGCAGAGGTACTTAATGCATTTAGACACATTGGGTATGAAGGACCTTCTTTTGGCTCAAAGAAAGAGATCAAGAAATCTTCTTATCTAAGGAATGGAGATACATCGCCCACGTATTTATTATGTGCTTAGATCATAGGAAAGGAGGGTCAGATGGTCTAAACCAGCATTCGGCAAAAGCTATGATTGTATTTTGTTAGGGACAGAAAGCCAATATTGCAAAGTTGATTTTTGATTGCATGACTGAGAATATTATGGCGTTGAAAAAGGATAAGTAGCTCCTATATACTAGGTTTGTACAGATGCTCATTAATGATAAAAGTCAGATCTGTCCAGACATGGAGAAATTAAAATGCTAGTGCAAATGAACACTAGGATATTTGCAGATTGCTCAACTATGAGACATGACTTCAGCGGAAAGATAACGTATCTTTTGAAGAATATGTACTCTGCTGAAAGATGGAGTTACATAAAAAGGTTGATTGAAAGTGAAAATAAGAATGCTGAAGAGAACAGGGAGAAGCAAGAAGAGTCTATAAAGAAGCGAAAAAGATACGCAAAGGAGAAGGAATATGACTTAGAAGCTGAGATTGATGAGGTTGAGGAGGAGCTGAGAGATCAAAGGGAGAGGAGAACTAAAAAGAAATTTGATCAAGGAGAACCAGCTCACGTTACTAAAAGGGGATCTAAGCATAAGTAGCCAGTTTTTGAAGAAAGAATGGATCCCAGATTGGAATTGGATCAAGATGTTATTCGAAATCTGAATGCATCTTTGGCCAGTGAATTAGGTATGATAAAAACAAAGCTGGTGAATCAGGAACTAAGAGAAAAGGAGAAAGATAAAGAACTGGAAAGTATGAAGAAAATGATGGTATACCAGTAAGATTTAATAAAAAGACTACTTAAGGAAGTAAGTCAGCTAAAAGCTAAAGCTAGCCTGCCCAACCAGTTATCTCAAGCCGAAATAGATGATCTTACAGATACATCTAAGTATTCATTTTTGAAAGTGGCAAGTTTGGTGGAGATTGGTGGAGAATCAAGTGGAGCTAGAGCTGATGTAGGTGATGCTAATGTTGGCAGTGGTGATGGTGGTACTAATGTTAGAGTTGAGAAGAGAAATAATGTGGAAGGTGCTATAAGAGATGAGCATGGGGTTGTAGAGGCTGAGTTCATAGATCTGGGGCTGGACATAAACACTGATTTAACTAGTGCTGAAGTATTTAGAGAAGAAACTGTTGAAGGAATCAATGAAATCTATAAATTTTTTTTGATGTAATTGCATGTGTTTGATTCAATCCTTTTGAACTGATCAACTGGTATCAGAGCCTTCGGTTCAGTGATTAGAGCTTATTGGCATTGTTGAGCTCTTTGAATCACTTGAAATCTGTGTTGATTGTAGTTTGATCAATTAATTGTTGTTTTCAATTGTGTTTCATCCATAGATACATGATTTGAATCAAAATTTGGTGTGTAATTCGTTCCGATCTGAGTAACTGATCAAATTTGTGTTTGACTGTGTTCTTCATTTTCGGACTGTAATTCAATCTGAAAACAGATTTGTTGTTGTTGTTTGATCAATATGATGATTGAAGATTATTAATCGATCTACTTACTACCTAATTAGAAGTTTTTAGATCAATTTAATAAGTTTTGAAGAATTTCATAAGATCTGAGTTTGTTGAAGAGGATGAATTAGGCGCTTGAGTTGTGAAAAACTGCTAAAATTGACCAAGTGTTTAGACACCTAACAACTGTTTAGGCGTTTTTAAACTGTTAAGGCGTTTTCAGTTTAGGCGTTTTACAACTGTTGAGACATTTTGCAACTGTTTCTCGTATTGAGACTTTGCTGAAACAGGAAATTCTTGGCGCACGAGGACTGTTTGGGCGTATTTAACCAAGGCATTTGACAACTGTTTGGGCGTTTGACAACTGTTCAAGCGCTTCATCACTGTGTGGGCATTTGGAAACTATTCAGGCGCTTTATCAGTCAGGCGTTTCAAAATTCAACTAAGGCATTCCCTTAGGCGTTTCTAGTTCAAAGTTCAGGCGTTTCAGAAGTTTCAGGTGCTGGGATATTTAGACTTATCAACAAACAATTAGAAATTTTTTCAAAAACTAAAATCCAAAAATATTTTCATGTCATAGTTTCTTTTTAAAATTTTAAAAACAACGAAAACAAGTCATTTTCATTAATTCAGAGTACAAAATGGTTAAGTTTGAAGATTCTGAGAATAGGGTTCCCAAGCTCAAAAACAGAGCTTATTTCAAGAACCGGTCTCTTAGGTTGAAGCATCATCTGAACTCTATTGACATTGACTTGTGGAAGTCAATAGAGAAAGGACCACATATCCCAATTACATCTGATGGTCCAGACAGAGAATTTGTGTATACAAAAGACTCTCCAGAACATTATCCAGAGGATGGTCTGCAAGGTAATGACTTAAGAAAGGTTAAGAATGACATCAAAGCTTACTCATTGATGTGAAAGGGGTTACCATTGGAAGTATTGACTAGACTTGATGGTTATCAAACTGGTTACACCATGTACAAAGCTTTGAAGATCATTTGCGAAGGTGGTAAAGAGATACAAGATCTCAAAAAGCAGAAACTCAAGAGGCAATTGGAATTATTTGAGCATCTTTCTGGTGAAACAATCAATCAGATGATGAACAAATTTGTGTAATTAACTACTGAGATGTCAACTGCTGGTATCAAAAATGATCTCAAAGATCTAAATTACAGACTTCTAAATGCTCTTCTGTCTTCATGGAAACAGACAGTCACTCTGTTAAAGCATATAGAAAAGTTTCCAATGGATCTAGATCTTTTGATTGCCAAAATTGAATCTGTTGAAATTGATGACAGCTCCAGAAACAATGATAGAGCTGCATCAATGTCTCAGTACAAGTATGTTACATCTCCAGCTAACACAGTGGAGAATGCTTTTCTAGTAAAAGATGATAACTCACCAGAAGACAAGGGTGATTTGTTTGTTCGAGCTGGTTTCTTTATAGATTCTTCTTACACAAGTGCTCCTGTTTATACAACTCAACCTCAAACTCAATCTCCTCCTAAACCTCAAACTCCTAAACCTCAAACTGAGACTTCATCTTCTAACTCTATTAAAACTAGCAAAGTTAAAGATGTTATTAATATCCTTTTACAGGATGATGAGTCAAAATATGCTTTTACTGCTTTTATGGCAAGTTTTCAAGCTTATCATGGTAGTCATCTAACCCAATTAGATCTTATTTTGCAGGATTTGTTCGAGATGGATCCAGATGATGTGGAAGAGATGGACTTGAATTGGCAGATGGTAATGATGGCTTACAGAACTCAAAAACACTCATATGTTAACAGGAATTACAAGCCAAGTGCAAACAAGACTGTTGGCTTTGACAAATCAAAGTTAAGGTGTTTCAACTGCAATAGTTATAGTCATTTCTTAAGAGAATGTAAAGCTCCCAAAAACCAAGGAGGAAATGGTCAAGCAAGTTCTAGCAGTCAAAGATACCAACAACAGTCTTAGAAGACCTTTCAAAAGCCTTATCAAAGTCTTCCCATGCCAGAACTTAAAGATGAATCAAAATTATCTGAAGAGCCAAAGAAAGCTCTTGTTGTTAGCATCAAAGATGGCTATGATTGGAGTGCTTATGCTAAACAATTCACAGCTGACCTAACATCTAGTTTAGCTCTTATTGCAGAAGCTCAAAATGAAGACCGGTCTGAAGAAAATGATCCAAAGGCTGATAGTGATTCAGAAAATGATGATGAAGATTATGATTGGAGTGACAAATCTGACCCAAAAGAGGATTCAGAATAAATTTCATTCATGGCACAGTCTGAACAACCAAAGGTTGAGCATCCATCATTTGACTCTGAGACTTCATCTTCAAGTTATCCTGAAATTCCTATTGAAGTAAGATAGAAAATGTGCACAAAAGCATGTTTTGATCAAGTTGAGCATTACAAAACATATTCATTTAAGATCTGTGACAAACTTAAACAAGAAGAAGTAATGCACAACAAACTAAAAAATGATCACAAAGTCTCTGATGAAAAGATCCTCTCTCTACAAACCTAATGGAACAAAACTCTAAAAGAACTTGAACTTGTTAAAAAACAACTTGAGGAGATGATTAAAATTTAGAAGAGGAAAAAATAGCTCATGCTGCAACTCAGGTGGATCTAGCTAAAGTTAAAAGTTCTAAAACAATTGTAGAACAGCTGGTAAGTAAGAGGAAAGACAAAAACAAAACAGGTCTAGGTTTTACACATGAACCAATGCCTGAATCTATCACAAACACTCTGCCAGAAAACTTTAACACACATGATCACTCACCTAAAAACAAAGCTAAGCTAAAAGCCTTTCAAAACAAGAAAAAGAATTCTAAAAGTGATGAAGAGAAAACAAATGTTAATCTTCCAAGAGCTTCAACAATACTCCCCCTAAGATTTACATTGTCTTCAGTCTTCAATAAATTCTTCTGGTTCTTCTTTTATCTTGAACATTGGCTTTTCTTTGTAAATCTCCAATTCTTTCAATGCTTTCTTAATTGCTGATTTAAACTTCTTTGCTAGAATTGCTTGATCTTGCTTTGACTCGATGGTTTTTATTTCCATCTTGTCCATTGCTAACAAAGTTTCTTTTGTAAGACCTGCAATGTCTACGTTAGCATAAAATTCAAAAGGTTTCGGATGATCGTGAGAGTACACTTCCAATACTCCTTTGCTCGAAATCCTCATAAAATCAATCGAATTTATATCCCTCTTCATGATATTAGCAAAAGCAAGAGCTTTTCACAAAGAAATTCTCTCCATTGCTGCATTCATCACTTTGATAATCATCATAAAGTACTTCCTATTGTTATCGGCAACTTCAGACGCAACTCTTTCAAATTTTTGATTGGACAAGAAAGATATATAACTTGGATGCAAAAGTTTGAGTTCAAAAAATCCAAATAAGGAAATCATATCTTCATCCCAGTCATCCAAATTACGAATGAGCTTCAAATGGAACGAGTCCGTATGATAAAACCATCTCAAAATCGGTTTAGAAGTTTGAGTTCTATCTATCACCTTTAAGCCCAGATTTATGACTTTCTCAAAATATTGATCACTGTAAGCATCTAGAAATTTTCTTCTTCTTCCGGTTGATCTACTAACTTTCTTTTACTTTTTATTGACTTGAAGTATTCTTTGTCCTCTTGATCACATTGGGTCTTGAGAAATGAATCCATTCTGGAAATACCTCTATTTAGAAGTTTCACAAAATTTTCACCTCGAGAAGACTTTGTTGGATTAATCAGAGGTAATTTGTTTAACTCTTTGAGATCTTGAACAGGTAATGCTATGTTGCTTGAGTAAAATGATACACATCACAAATAGCATTTACTCGTTTGATTAAAAATGCATCAAAAATCTCATCGTATTTCCAAGCAACGAGCTTAACATTCTTTGTATTCTCTAGCACAACCATTGCATTCAACAATTCAGAAATCGATTGGCCTTTTTACAATACGTTTCTTACCAAATCACATGTTATTCTAGCCTTGTTTCATAGTTATTTTTGATCAACTGAAATTTGATAGGCTTGTTGCTCAGCTTCTAGAAACATACTCATCAATTCCTTTCTTCTTTCATGACCCTGTCTCACTAATTCCATTTCTTTAATTTCATGAGGCTTCAGAATTTTAGATCTTTTTGTAATTTCCAAGTATTAAGGATTATCCATTTCAAGTACAATCATTCTATTGTTTTGTTTTTCTGTTTCTTGAAAGCTTCTCACCAAATTTCTTAGTGATTCAGCTTGCAATCTGTTTAACCTTTTTTATGGATAATTCCTTGATTGCAACCATAGTCTGAGCTCAACAGTCGTCATGTTCTCTGGATCAGGATAGTGTAATTCAGATGCTGAAAGTTCTTCAATATTAATGCTTTCTTGCATCGGTATCCATTCTCCATGTTCAACAATGATTTCATCTGGATCCACTGGAGCTATAGACTCTGCAATCATACAATTTTCATATTCTTCATTTATCTGAGAAATAGTAAGACCATCCAAAAATACACGGTTGTATTTTTTCTTGATCAGATAGTTAAATCTGTCATCAATATCTAACGAAATGTCTTCTGCAGTAGCTTCAATTGGAGAATATGCAGCTTCAACTATATCTTCTTCTTCTAAAACATCATCATACCAGGCATCAGAAAATTCTGGATCCAAATCATCTAAGGCTCCAATTTTCTCTTAAGCTCAACTTCTTCAATTGCCTGTATGGAAGTATCTTCTACACTCAGAGTTTCAGATCCAATCTTCTGTATATTTGAAGGAGGGTTAGAAGAAGATTCATCCAATGTTTGAACATCAGGATCATATATCTTTCGTTTTCCTTTATCTGCCTTAGAAAGTCTTTTAACTACAGTTGGTTGATCTTCAAACACAACAATCAGGTCTTGTGGTTGTGGACTTAAGTTTTCTTTCATACTTTCAAATTCTTCTTCAACTTAACATGATCTTCTTTTAACTTCTTGAATTTTTCTTCCATTAAATCATAATCTTTGAGCATAACCTTAAAGTTCTTTAAGTTTGTTTCTTGATCTTCTTCAAGCTCAGTTATTTTCAAGTCTTTCTTAAGTAATTCTGCTTTCAATTGTTCATTCTCATCTCTCAGCTTCTCTATTATCTTAAGCTGGAGTGAATTCTCTTCTTTCAGAGATTCAATTATCATCTCATTGTTCACTTCCTCAGTATGAACTTTGTCATCTTGTTTTGAACTTTCCCCTTCTTCTATCACATGACTAGGTAAACTAGTTCCAACATTAATAATCTCAAGAGAAGATTCTTTAGAAATCACATTCTCTTGCTCAATTGACTCCAATACATCAACAACAGGAAAATCAAATTCCATTTGTTGTTGAATATTTTCTTCATTAAAATATTCATTCACCTTAGTAATGTCATCATCTTCATTAACACCTTCATTAACTTCACCAACTTCATCATCTCCATCATTATCATCATCATCATCACTACTTGAAGATGAACTTTCTTCATCATCAGATTCATCATCTTCTTCATTTTCTTCATCATCATCCTCAGACAGTCCTAGAGGAACTTCTTCAATCAGATCATTAGGATCTATTAGTTCGTCATCAATCAAATGAAAATGATCTTCATTTATGTTTACATCATCTCTTGCTATCGCTCATATGTAATCAAACACTGGTACATTCTAAGCTCCTGTGATCATAGTTTTATAAACTGTTTCAGTCATGTGCTCTAAAATCAATCTTTCTCCACTAACTCCATATGCATGGAAATCAGGATTTGCTTCATTAATAATCATTTATAAAAATCTAGGATACATCAGGTATTTGTTCTGACTCCTTTCTCCAAATTGAAGATAAATCCATTCATAATCCACTTAGCCATATTAAATCTTCTGTTAGTTGCTATGGCTACTATAGGAGAAGCAATATCAACAGGAAAAGAATTCCAACCTACACTTCTTTTGGACATACCATGCTGAAAGATGTAACATAAGAGTTTCCAATGGTTATAAACTCTTGCTCTGAAGAATTGTTTCTTTGGAAAATGATCAGGATGACCCATGGCTATAAAAGTTTCTCTGCACTCATTGAAAGAGAGTTCAGCCAAGTCTTGTGGATCATTATCACCAAATCTTAAAGATTCTCTAATAGACTGCTCTGAGACCTCAATCATACGATCATTAGTGATAAAACCTTGAACAACTTTCCTTCCTTCTTCATCTCTAACAATTTCAGCCGTACTCCAAAATTTCTTGATAAGACGAGCATATATGACTAGCTATGAACACATGGCATATACGGTTTCTCAACAAAAATCTAATCATCTCTTCATAACCAGTAGCTTCACGAACATCTTCATTAAGATAAGCTGCTACATTATGCTTTGGCTCAAACTTGAGATTTGCCATCTGTAAACATAAATCAAAATGTGAATCATATTAGAATTGCAAAACTTTTAATCATATTGTGAATTATCAATTTTGAACCAAAACCACCTAAAATTTTTCTATGTGTTTGCACATCCCATTACATGAATAGATTGTACATTGGTTACAATTTTGATTTAACTTAATTTATGATTAAATCTAGTAATACACCATGTAACTAGAACATTGATTGAATTTCAATTAAATTAGCGCATTTAAAATTTTTTAAACCTAACTGTGACACTTGAAATTTTCTAAGTGTTAAACATACTCTATCAAGAACAGAGTATATTTAGATTAAGGTTCAAATGATTTAAAATACACTAAACCAATTAAAATCTTCTCAATATCAGATTAATAGATGAATTTTGATGATTAACATTCAACATTGATGAAAAAATTATTAACTGACTGTTCATTTCTTGTTCATAAAAACCAACGCATGAACACAGAATCATCAAGAACACATTTTGATGGAAATGAGATTTGATTCTCACAAACAGTTCAAAAACATATTGTAATCATCAATTGATGTTCAATTTCAGTTATCACATCACTTTCGAATCACATATTTCAAATTTATCAATAACTAGGGTTCGAACGCCTGAATAAAGTTCAAACGCCCAATCAGAGATTAAAATAGGTAATGAAATCAAATGTTTTAAGATTAACATGATGTTTAGAATCATCGATTATACCTATAAATCACAAGGATTAACTGTTAACAATCGAAAGTTGAGAGAATGAGTGTATCGGGTGTTCGAGTGAATCAGAGTGTTTTGAGTTTGTGAATGAGAGTATGAAAATTACACTTGTGTTGAATATATATAAGTGTAAAAATCCTTAGGCGCATGAGCACTATAAAGGAACATGAGACTACATTTCACACTGACTTTTCAGGCACATGAGCACTATGTAGGCACATTGGATGAGACGCATGAGCACTATTCAGATGCTCGAGCACTGTTTAGGCGCATGGGCACTGTTCAGGCGCATGGGCACTGTTCAGGCGCATGATAATTGATGAAATGCCTAACACTTGGAGAAATCATCACTTTCAAACGTCTAACCACATTGGAAAGTCTAACTGTTCAGGCGCATGAGCATATGTTGATACGCCCAATACTTGAACATTTTCAAAACATCACAACTATTTAGGCGCATGGACTAGAGCAACACGCCCAACACTTGTACAAATTTCTGAAATTCATCATACTCCTGATTTGGAATTTGCAGAACTATTCAAGCGTATGAGAACCTTCCATGAGTCTAACACTTTGAAAAAATTTCACATAATCCATATCAACACTGTTTATACGCATTAGTACTGTTTATGCGCATTATCTCAACACTTAGTCAAATTTTTGACTATCACTAAAACAAATCATTAATTACCCTCAATTACACATCGTGTGAAATTCAAAATTTTTGTTTGTGAACATGAATTTTCAAATTAATCATCAATCAATCACATTTTCAAATTCAACTTTGAATCAAATTATTATTATTTTTTTATTTTTTTAAACAATTTCCCATCATTTTATTCTTTCTTTTAAAACTTTTCAAATAATCTCATTTTGTTTGCAAGAAGCTTTTTCACTTTTAAATTCTTTTCAAGTTCATATTTGCAACATATCAAACACACACATGCTTGAATATTTAGCTTCAACCGTTCATCCAAAGCACTTTATTTTTTATTTCTTTTTCACTTTTTTGAAAATTTTCCATTTGATTTTCTCTTTTACAATTTTTACTCCTCCTAAACTTTTAAGTTCACAAACTTAGAAGTTTATTTTATTTTGCAAGTAGAGCAAACCAATCATTATCAACATGCCTGCACACAGAAAATCATGCAAAAATCAAAATTAAAGCAGAATAAAAAATCTACTATATATATTTGAATCACATGCCTGCAGTGAGATCATATCAGTTAAGATCAGCACATTAAAATAAAATAAAATGATGGATAGTCGTAGACAGTGATTAAATCCTGATCAAGTGTGTTCCAGGTCAGCATTTCTCCAACAAATGAGACACGAGATCTAAGGACAGAAAATGAGTGCTTTTGGCAAGATACTCAGCACACTTACTTTTTCAATTGTTGGATTGATTAAGGTACGATTAGATATGATATTATGTAAGTCACACTTAGACTTAGAGAGCTCAACTCTCATCAAGATATGCAAGAAATCACTTTTCCCAACTTGTTAACCTGACATATACTTATAACCAGATCTCATGTTTAGATTATGCACATTGGCATCTTTTGCATCAAGTAAGAATATCCAGGTCTGTAATGACTTACAGCAAAGGATATCTCGTCACTTCAGGTCTATGATGACTCATAACAGAGAAGTGAATAGATGCTTTAAATAATTAGAGCTCAATGGTTATTCATATCACCACCATGTGTGAGTTTATGACTTTGCAAGCAATCAATTTGAGAAGTCAACACTACTCATTGGTACTACAATGGACAAACATGAATGCATGATTGATTTAATTTGATCACAAGAATTTACTTTTTCAGTATAATTGCTTGAGCTTACCTGCACATCATATCTAATCACGTCAGACTTTAGTAGCGAGTGAAGTATGCAACTGATCAAAACTAATGTATCTATCATTTCTCATAAATTGCAAAGACAGATTCAGTTCTAAACAATTAACTAACAAAAAAACTCTATTTCTGTGTTTTTGTTTTATATTTTTCTCTTTTTATTTTGCAATTTTCTATTTTTGTATTTTCTTTTTTATTTTCTATTTAACATGCACACACAATATATACAATCAGGCAGTTAACTTTGACAGTTTCTCTATATTCATGATTAAGCTTAGTGAGGGTTCTTATCATTTTTATGAATCAGACAACTGAAATACTCAAAAAAACCAGTTTTTTTAAACATGATTAATAAGTCCAATTGACTCAACCAAATATTCAAATCGACCTGGTAAAAAGGCTTTTGTAAATAGGTCAGCCAACTATCCTTCAGTTGTGATTTGAATCAAAATGATTAAACCTTTTTTAGAGTTATCTCTGAGAAAATGATATCGAATTTCGATATGTTTTGTTTTTGAGTGCTGGACAGGATTAGCTGTAATAAACATAGCAGCAGTGTTATCAATGTAAATAGGAGTTTTAAGAAAATTGAACCCGTAATCCAGCAGTTGGTTTTGTAACCAAAGGATTTGAGAACATCCTGTTGAACAGCTATGTACTCAGCTTCTGCAGTTGAAATGGAGACATTTGTTTGTTTCTTACATTGCCACGAGACTAATCTGGGACCTAAAAACTGACAACCACCCATCGTAGATTTACGATCTTGGCAACATCCCCTATAATCACTATTTGTATATCCATTTAACTCGAAGTTTCCTTCATAATGATACCATAACCCTAAAGCTAGTTTTCCTTTGAGATACCTGAATATTCGTTTAACAACGATTAGATGAGATTCCTTTGGGTCAGATTGGTACCTGCACAGACACAAACAACATACATTATATCAGGTCTAAATACAGTAAGATATATCAAAGATCCGATCATAGATCTATATAGAGTTTGGTCAACTGATTTTCCTTTCGGATCAGGTTCAATCTTGGTATTTATGTCAGCTGAAGTTCTGATGGATTGACAATCTTGCAGTTTCAATTTCTTCAAGAGTTTTTTAACGAATTTCTCTTGATTGATAAAAATTCCATCTGCAGACTGCTTCACTTGAAGACCAAGGAAAAAGTTAATTTCTCCCATAGAACTCATTAGAAAATGAGACTTCATGATTTCTTCAAATTCATTGCATAATTTTGGACTTGTAGAACCGAATATGATATCATCAACATACACTTGAACACATAAGTGATCATCTGAATCCTTCTTTATAAACAAAGTTGGATCAATTTTCCCTCGTGTGTATCCATGCTGGATCAAATGTTATGATAACGTTTCATACCAAATTCTAGAAGCTTGATGTAGACCATACAATGTTTTACTAAGCTTGTACACACGATGAGGATATTCTAAATCTTCAAAACATGGAGGTTGCTTGACATACACATCATCAGTGATTGGTCCATACAAGAAAGCACCTTTCACGTTCATCTGATACACCTTGAATTGCATGAATGATGCATAAGCCAGGAAGACACGAATTGATTCAAGTCTTGCAACTGGAGGAAATAAAATACTTTATCATAATCTATTCCTTCTTCTTGGGTGTAACCTTGTGCAACAAGTCTCGCTTTGTTGCGAACAATAATTCCTCGATCGTCTGACTTGTTTTGGAACAACCATTTTTGTGCCTATGGCATTTTCTCGTTCAGGTAAATCCACAAGCTTCCACACTTCCTGTTTGCGAAATTGCAATAACTCTTCTTGCATTGCCTCAATCCAACTATTGTCCTTTAACGCTTCAGTGATGTTTTTAGGAACAATTTAAGATAGAAAACACGAGTATAAGCAGAGGTTTGCTTGTTCTGAATGACTTTTCGTCGTTCTCTCATTCAATGGACTGATAATCATAGATGTAGGATGGTTCTTGAGATGTAGGAACAATTTGAGATAGAAAACACGAGTATAAGTAGAGGTTTGCTTGTTAACATTTGAAGAATGCTTTTGGAGAAGGAGATAAAGATGGGAATGAACGATAATTTTGAAGCTTTTGGATACATGAAAATATAAAGAAGGAGATCAAAGAAAGATCTAGATTGGGCTACTGGAAAAGGGAGGATTGTCTTAAAGCTAAAGCTGGCCAAAACAGTTAATAGAGTGAAAGTGCCCAATCCACTTCCCCCAAGACTTCAAAATTTTGAAAAGTGGTTCTACGACAATAATACAGGGGAAGCTGTTATTAGATTGAAAGGCGGCGAAGAGATTAAGTTGTTTGATCCTATGGAAGTGTTTTCATTCTGTGATGAAGATTTAGTGGTGCTTTGCGAGAATCATATAAAAGCCGGAGCCAAAGCTGAAACAAGAGCTGAAGCCAGTCTCTTTATGAATGTGGCTAGCAAGGCTCGAGGTGTGAGGGCTGAGGTCAGGGAGCTTGCTAAGAAAGTATTACAAGCTGACGAATTAAGGATGGATGTGCAGGAGCTTACAAGAAAATTTGAAATGGCCAGTACAAGGGCAGAAGAAGAAAGTACACCAGGAGCTAATCAAGAGACATCAGATAAAGCTGCGAAGGAAGCGAGAGATGAACAAGAAGATCAAGAGTGAGGTCCAACCTAGGGGGAGAATTGATGATCCAGTATAGGTTGGACTCACCATTATTGATAGGAGTATTTTGATATGTATGTAATAGGTTAAATGTTAGTTCATTTCCTTGTAATTTGCATTCTTATAGTTTTTGATGACCCAGCGAAACTATGGATGAAACTATAGTTTCGCCCGGAGTCAGCTGTCCTAGGTCACCCGGCGAAACTGTAGTTCGCTGCCGGGTGAATCTAGTTGATGGTCAGACAGTTTCGCTAGCCAGCAAAATTGTCAGCAAATTTAGCCTAGCTTATGTATTGTAATGTTTTATCTTTGTAAGGAAGCTATTGCAAAACCCTAATACGAAAATATCTTTGTTGCAACTGTATGTTTTGGCTGGAAGTTCATTTATTATTATCTTTGAGCCATTCTTTGATGATTGTTGCTTTGATTCTCAATTAGTTCATGAGTGTTGAAGACTTGATAGGCTTGAGAGTGACAAGGTTAATGAATGGGTTCTATGAGTTTTGAAGAGTTTGATGATCTTCCAAGGGATTCTTCATCTGTATTCATCTCCAACTAGTAGGCACATAGAATGCCATACAACTACCCAAGAGTCATTGTCTTCAAATTCTCAGTTATTTTGATGGATACAATATACACTATGGATGTCTTTGGTACTGACATCAAGAACTTTCTGAGAACATCATTATTCTCCATCTTCACCCATGCTTTATTTAGAGAGTCTAGCAGTTTGACATATCTAAGATATGTAGCAGTCATTGTTTCTCCCCTTGTGAAACCATAATTTTTGAACTTTTGTTTTGAATTATCTTTCTTGTTCTCCTTCATATCTTCAGTCCCTTCAAATTTGGCCTTCAAAGTTTCCCATAACTTTTCAGCTGTTATGAACTTCTTGAAGCCATGAATGATACTATTTGGTATGCTCATTCAGATCACCCACAGAGCTTTTGAATCAACATCCATTTTCTTCAGATCTTCCTCTGAGTACTTTTTGGGATCCTTAGGAATCATACCACCTCCTTCACCAACACCTTAGACCATAGGGACATATGGTCCATGCAGAATTGATAGCCACAGCTTCAAGTCTTAATCTCTTAGAAAATCTTTCATTCTAATTTTCCAAGTATCATAGTCGTTTGAAGTGAACATTAGAGATTTGGTCTGAGTACCATTCTTAAATCATGCTTACTGGAAATGGTAATAGCGGTCATTTTAAGTGGATAGAGAGTATGAAGGGTTTAGGTGTTTGAAAGTGTGATCAAAAGAAAACAAGTGATTTGTTGAAAAGAAACTTCAAGCAAATCTAGAGCCAAAGGTCTCACACCACATGTTGGATCGGGTTTGAACTGAACAAAACTTTTCTAGTTATCGGTAGTTAACAAATACAGAATCTAAGTTAACTGTCTACTTAACAAACACAACACTTTGAATAAATAATAATATAAGAAGTTCTTCAAATGTAATTAGTTGATAACTTTTCTGATTATAAACAGTAATAATAATAGATAACAAGTGTGTAAACAATCTAACCCTAAAACTACACAAGTGAGAGTTATTTACACTATGAAAGCTAAACATTAGAATAAATCCTGATCATCTATTCTAGGTTTAAGATCAATAGCATGTTTCAGCCATTGATCTACATATTATGTTATACCACAAATGTTTATTGCTATTGGTTACAAAGATATGTACAACAAAAGATAGATATCGGTACTCCAGAAGATCAATAGTTGCAGAAGTATGTTGTCATCACTTCTCTTCGGTATTGACATGCTTGTTTAATGCAGCAGCGAATCAACAAATTATCAATATATACACATGTAACACCCCGAATTTTAGATTGAAGGTGAAGTTCTCACGTGAATGATAAAGTTCTCGCCTAGAGGCAGTATTCGCGCGAATAGAAGTTTTTGCGCGAGAACAGCTGCGAGGAGAGAGAGACACTATAGATAGGCCCATGCACCCAATCTTCTCTACTTCATGCGAAAAGTCCTGTTGTTGTGCTTGTGAAGAAAGGAGTTGATGCTAGGTGGTGTCTAAAGAACAGTTAGTGCTAAAGAACAGTTACCCTATTACCCGATAAAGCACAGCTGTGAAAACGTTAAAGTGCTAAAGATTTCTTGCAAGCAACTGATAGAAGAATTGTATTCGTGCATTCTCGCATAGGAGCTACACGTCGGTGTGCTCACATAGGGGTATACTTTGGGTATGCCCGTGCCGTTAAAGGAGATATGCTTGGTGCATTCTCGCATAGGAGCTACACGTCGGTGTGCTCACATAGGGGTATACTTTGGGTATGCCTGTGCCGATAAAGGAGATATGCCTGGTGCATTCTCTCATAGGAGCTACACGTCAATGTGCTCACATAGGGGTATACTTTGGGTATGTCCGTGCTGTTAAAGGAGATATGCTTGGTGCATTCTCCCATAGGAGCTATACGTCGGTGTGCTCACATAGGGGTATACTTTGGGTATGCCCGTGCAGCTAAAGGAGAAATGACATTGTTGTGTTCTCACCTGGTAAAGGAACTAAGCTTCATGCTAAGTTCAAAAGATAAAGTAAACGATTAAGCTAAAGTAGAAAGATAAAGTATGGGTAGTGCGATGCTAAGTAATTGTTAATGTGAGGGTAACGTAACGATAAAGAAAACGATAAAAGGAAGCTAACGTTAAAGTTTGGTTGTCGAACGAGTTCGATGATGATGTTGATGATAAACAAGTAAAAGTTTTTATGATGCTAATGTATGTTACAGTTTTGCTAAAGTAAACCTAGAGCTCACTCAGCGTCGCTGACTTTTGTATGCATATTAGATTGACAGGTATGCTATTCATTTTTGGGGGTGAGCTTGGCATGGATAGGAGAGATCTACCTGGCACATGATCGAGACCGGCATCCCAGCATAGAGCTTTAGTTAGATAGCTAAAGTGATCTTTGATGTAAATGTTAAACGATTGAAATTCTGTACGTTCCGCTGCGTATATTAATGAAATTTGATGTTCGAGAACTTGTGTTTATGATGTCCAAATCTAACTGTGGGGTTTCCTGGAATGGGGCCTTACAAGTTGGTATCAGAGCCATAGTTTGAGAGATTTAGACACCCCGATGTCTAGACTCGAACTGAGAATGGGATCGATTAAGGGATGCCAATGCCAGTAGTTCCATGCCAGGAAGGTTACGACTGATAGAGGTTCCTTGAGGTTATAGTGCTATTAGTGAGATTGAGAGAAGATGTGACTCAGGATAGGAAATGTTTAGGATATGAAGAGTAAAGTAAGTAGTTAATTACAACTGGCCACTGTCATTAGAAACTTACCTTTCTTAACATGATCTGAACTATTACCTGGAATGATAATGTTAGCCTTTTGTATCTTATAGCAAGCTATGGCTGGAAGAAAAGCTACTCGAGGAGGTGCTCGTGGTGGTAGGGGTAGACCACCAGTCACCAGGAACCAAAAGCAGACGACTGAGGAGGTGCCTGTGGACTCTGTTCACACTGCTAGCGAGGAAAACTCTCATCACTCCGAAGAGAGGATTACCTTGGAGCCTGTTTTAAGGGAGGCTATCGCCGAAGAGGTCCACAAGATCCTTCAGGACATCATGCCTTCGATCATGACCGAGGCCATGAAGGAGGTAACCAAGGAGTGGACGTTGGAGGCAAAGAACAAAGCTAGCAAGAAAGATAGTGAAGGTACCGGGGAAGGCTCAAGGAAGGATAGGAAGGATAAGAGGGATGAACTGATGGGGATTTAGCCAAAGGATGTTCGTATCGTATCTTCAAGGGGTGCAATCCTCCATCCCTAGATGGCAAGGGTGGTGCTATTGCCACTCTCCAGTGGGTGTCTGAGATGGAATCGGTGATTGAGATCAGTGAATGTAGGGCTGACCAGGTTGTGAAGTCTGTAGGTCACTCATTTGTTGACGAAGCTATTCATTGGTGGAACACCATCAAGCAGACTAAAGACCCTCGTGAGTTCAAGAACTTGAAGTGGAATGACCTGAAAAAGATGGTGATGAGAAAGTTCTGCCCTCAGAATGAGATCGACAGGGTGGAAAGGGAATTTTTGGGTTTTAAAGCTGGAAGTATGACCCACAGGCAGTACACATCTCGCTTCAATGAGATGGCCAAGTTGGTGCCTCACCTAGTGAGTACTGGGGAGAGGAGGATGAAGTGTTATGTGCAGGGTTTGCCTTCAAAGGTCAGGACGCATGTGAAGGGAAGCGGGCTAAAGACCTTCTAGTCTTTGGTGGAGTTGAGTGGAATAGTGTATGATGATATGGTGACTGATGAGCCCGTTGAGGGGCAAAGAAGAAGAGTTGGTCGGGAAATGTGAAGCGAGAGAGAAATGAGAGGTCTGCTGCTCAGGCCAAAAAGATAAAGGTGGAATCGTCTTGTGATTGCCGAAAATGTGGGAGGATGCATGCTAGTGAATGCACGCTCGGTTCGAGTCTATGTTTCCAATGTGGAAAGACGGGGCATTTCTCCAAGGATTTCCCTAATCTGGTAAAGTGCAATAACTGTGGCAAGTTGGGACACTACAGCCGAGAGTGTAAAGAGGCAAAAGTGGTTGACTCGCCCAAGGGAAAGGAGACTGAGAAGGAAAAGAAAGTTGCTAACAAACCAAGGGCCAAGGCTAGAGCTTTCACGATGACTAGAGAGGAGGCCAGAGCGGAACCTGATGTTGTGTCAGGTATGTTCCCAGTTAACAACATACCTGCTTCTGTTCTATTTGATTCTGGTGCAAGTAAGAGTTTTGTAACTGCCACCTTCTGTGATGTGATGAATGCTAAGGCCAAAGAATTAGATCATGTGTTTGAGGTAGAGACTGCCCTTGGAAAGACTACTAAGATAACTGAGGCCTTAGAGGATTGTAGCATAGAATTGGAAGGTCATAGATTCCCCGTTAGGTTGTTTGTTATGACCCTAGGAGGATTTGACGTCGTGTTGGGTATGGACTAGTTAGCCGCCTACGAGGCTAACATAGTTTGTTAGAGGAAGATGATTAGGATGAAAGCGCCTGACGGTAGCTTAGTCACGATTTACGGTGACAGGATCTGTGAAGTTCCTAAGATGATTTCTATGATAAAAGCTGAGAAGTTATGAGGCGATGGTGCGGAGCATTCTTGGCATACGTTAAAGATGCTAAAGCTGAAACTGTAGAGTTGACAGATGTGCCCGTGGTGTGTGCCTTCTCGGATGTGTTCCCTGATGACTTGACAGAGGTACCACCTGATCAGGAGATAGAGCTTCAGATCGATCTTGTGCCAGGAGCTCAGCCCGTCGCTAAAGCGCCGTATCGTCTAGCTCCGTCAGAGCTGAATGAGTTGTTAGCCCAACTACAGGACCTTCTCGATAAAGGATTTATCAGACCGAGCATTTCTCCTTGGGGATGCTTCGGTGTTGTTCGTGAAGAAGAAGGATGGTATCATGCGAATGTGTATAGACTACAGGGAGCTGAATAAGCTCACGGTGAAGAATAGATACCCGTTGCCTCGGATAGATGATCTATTTGACCAGTTGTAGGGTGCAAATTGGTTCTCGAGGATCGATCTTTGATCGTGTTATCACCAGCTAAAGGTTAAGGAACAGGATATCCCAAAGACTGCGTTTCGAACGTGATATGGGCATTATGAATTTCTAGTGATGTCGTTTGGTCTAACCAATGCTCCTGTAGCATTCATGGACTTGATGAATAGGGTTTGTCGACCAATGCTCGACAAATCCGTGATAATGTTCATAGACGATATCCTGATCTACTCGAAGAATGAGGGAGACCACGCCGGTCACCTCCGCGAGGTGCTAGAATCTCTAAGAAGGGAGAAGTTGTATGCGAAATTCTCCAAGTGCGCATTTTGGTTACGCGAGGTGCAGTTTTTGGGTCATGTGATTAACCCAGAAGGAATCATGGTTGATCCTGCTAAGGTGGAGGCGGTGATGAAGTGGAATTAGCCTAAAACGCCATCTGAAATCCGAAGCTTCCTCGGATTGGCGGGTTATTACCGGAGATTCATCCAGGATTTTTCCAAGATTGCCTTGCCATTGACCAAGTTGACGAGGAAGGATGTGAAGTTTGATAGGGTGACAGACAAGAGAATGCGTTCATGGAGTTAAAGAAAAGATTGAGACAAGCTCCAGTGCTAACGTTACCGGAAGGGAATGAGGACTTGTTTGTCTATTCCGATGCTTCTTATCAGGGGTTAGGGTGTGTGCTAATGCAGCGAGGTAAAGTCATAGCATACGCATCTTGACAGTTAAAGGTTCACGAGGTGAACTACCCTACCCATGATCTGGAGCTGGCTGCTATGGTATTTGCGTTAAAGATATGGAGACACTACTTATATGGTGTCAAATGTATGATTTTTACAGACCACAAATGCTTAAAGTATTTCTTCGAGCAGAAGGTCTTAATATGAGACAGAGACGATGGTTGGAGCTCATAAAAGACTACGACTGTGAGATTCATTATCACCCGGGTAAGACTAACGTGGTAGCTGACGCCCTGAGCTAGAAGGAGGACCGGGAACCAATTCGAGTGAAATCTTACCAGTTGATTGTGACTCCTGATATGATAAGGCAAATCTGTGAAGCTCAGAAAGAAGATCTAAATCCTAAGCACATTAATGAAGAAAGGATGAACGGGCAGATCGCGAACCTTGAAGAAAACACCAATGGTGTCAAAACTAGGTTTGGGCGCATGTGGATTCCTAGACATGGAGGTCTGTGAGAGAAAGTGTTAGATGAAGCCCACAAGACTCGCTACTCCATTCACCCGGGAACCAACAAGATGTACCATGATCTAAAGAAGAATTATTGGTGGCCGGAAATGAAAGCCGACGTAGCAAGGTATGTAGAAAGGTGTTTGACCTGTCTCCGGGTTAAGGCTGAGCATCAGAAGCCATACGGGAAAATCCAACCCTTAGAAATTCCCGAATAGAAGTGGGAGCATATTGCTATGGATTTCATAGCGAAGCTACCTCGTACAGCTAATGGTTATGATGCCATATGGGTCATAGTGGATAGACTGACGAAGAGTGCTCACTTTCAACCCATCCGAGAGATGTATAACTTGGAGCTTCTTGCCAAATTGTTCATCGCTGGGATAGTTGCCCATCATGGTGTGCTAGTGTCGATTGTCTCTGACAGGGATACGCGGTTTACATCCAAATTTTTGAAGAAGTTCAATGATGCGATGGGAACTAGACTGCACATCAGTACAGCATACCACCCACAGACGGACGGCCAATCCGAAAGGACTATCCAGACCTTGGAGGACATGCTTCGGGTGTGTATTGTCGACTATGGTGGGAGCTAGGATAGTCATATACCATTGGCGGAGTTCTCATACAATAACAGCTACCATGTCAGTATTGGTATGCCCCCGTATGATATGTTGTATGGCCGGAAGTGTAGGACCCCGTTATGTTGGGGGGAAATCGAACAGAAGGAGTTGGGTAGTAACGAGGTCATCGAGACTAACAACGAGAAGTTGGGCAGGATTAATCCTTCATGAAAGCCGCTAAGGATAGACAAAAATCCTATGCCGACAAACGTCGAAGACCGATTGAGTTTAACGTCGGTGATAGAGTGATGCTAAAGGTGTCACCTTGGAGAGGAATCATTCGATTCCGAAAGAGAGGAAAGTTGAGCCCTCAATTTATGGGCCTTTCAGGATTGTAGCCCATGTGGGGGAAGTGGCGTATAGGCTGGAATTACCAGATGCATTGAGTGGAATACATCCTACCTTCCACGTATCACATCTGCGTAAGTGTCTAGTGGACGAAGACGCTCATGTTCCACTGGAAGATGTGGAGATTGATGAAAGACTGAACTACGTGGAACAACCCGTAGAAATAATAGACAGAAAGGAGAAGCAACTAAGGAATAAAGTAGTTCCACTCGTCCGAGTGCAGTGGAAGCATAGAAAGGGGTCGGAGTCCACTTGGGAGTCCGAAGATAAAATGAAGCAGAATTATCCTCAGATGTTTGAGGAATGACTGGTTCCGGGGACGAAACCCAAATAAGGGGGGTGGACTTGTAACGCCTCGAATTTTCGATTGAAGGCGAAGTTCTCGCACGAGAGAGAGAGTTCTCGCGTGAGTGATAAAGTTCTCGCGTCGAGGCAGTTTTCACGCGAGAACAGCTGCAAGGAGAAAGAGACACTATAGATAGGCCCATGCTCCCAATCTTCTCTACTTCATGTGAAAAGTCCTGCTGTTGTGCTTGTGACGAAAGGAGTTGGTGCTAGGTGGTGTCTAAGGTATGTATTCGTCGATATTCGATGTATTTATGCATGTATGAACCAAATGTAATGATATTTCATAATGATTATGTAGATTTTGGCTCGAAACACTCTCATTTTTGTGTTATTCGTGTGCAAAGATATCGTAAAGTGAGTTCTAGTCCCCTCTTTTACGTGTTTTATCCTGTTTTGGGGCTAATATGCGTACCTAAACGAATGTTTTGTAAAAGAATGATGTTTATAACTATTATTGCATGTTTTGGGTGTTAAAGTGGTTACAGGAGCGATAACTTGTGGATAAAGTTGTGTACAGCAGAAAGTTATCGCGCGAGAGGTAAGTTCTCACGCGAAATGTGATTTTGGCGGCTAACGGTTATATTTTGAAAGTTCTCGCGCGAATGATGATGTTCTCGCTTGAATGATGATGTTCTCACGCGAATGATGATGTTCTCGTGCGAAGGAGGAGTTGTCGCCAAGTGAGCGCGAACGTGGGTTCTCGCGCGAAAACTTTGTACTGTTACATGTTATGTTACCCCGTAAGCGTGCGTTAATAATGACTAAGCAATGAACTTAATGCTAAAGAATTAACGTACATATGTGGATATTATATATATATATATATATATCATGTTAGTTAAAGGCTAAAGAATGATGATAATTCACATGTGAAATGCTAAAGAACAGTTACCCTGTTACCCGATAAAGCACAACTGTGAAAACGTTAAAGCGCTAAAGAAGTCTTGCAAGCAACTGATAGGAGAATTGTATTCGTGCATTCTCGCATAGGAGCTACACGTCGGTGTGCTCACATAGGGGTGTACTTTGGGTATGCCCGTGCCGTTAAAATGAGATATGCTTGGTGCATTCTGGCATCGGAGCAACACGTCGGTGTGCTCACATAGGGGTATACTTTGGGTATGCCTGTGTCGTTAAAGGAGATATGCTTGGTGCATTCTCGCATAGGAGCTACATGTCGGTGTGCTCACATAGGGGTATACTTTGGGTATGCCCGTGCAGCTAAAGGAGAAATGACATTGTTGTGTTCTCACCTGGTAAAGGAACTAAGCTTCGTGCTAAGTTCAAAAGATAAAGTAAATGATTAAGCTTAAGTAAAAAGATAAAGTATGGGTAGTGCGATGCTAAGTAATTGTTAATGTGAGGGTAACATAACGATAAAGAAAACGATAAAGGGAAGCTAATGTTAAAGTGGTTATCGAACGATGATGTTGATAATGAACAAGGCTAAAGTTTTTATGATGTTAATGTATGTTACAGTTTTGCAAAAGTAAACCTAGAGCTCACTCAGTGTCGCTGAGTTTTGTATGCATATTAGATTGACAGGTATGCTATTCATTTTTGGGGGTGAGCTTGGCATGGATAGGAGAGAGCTACCTGGCACATGATCGAGATCGGCATCCCGGCATAGAGCTTTAGTTAGATAGCTAAAGTGATCTTTTGATGTAAATGTTAAATGATTAAAATTCTATACGTTCCGCTGCGTATATTAATGAAATTTGATGTTCGAGAACTTGTGTTTCTGATATCCAAATCTAACTGTGGGGTTTCCCGGAATAAGGCCTTACAACACAAGTGCTAATTCACTGTAGATCAGTACTCGGGAGATATCAGCACATGTGGATCAGTACTAAACTTAGAGTTTTAGGTAGCTTCATCCTTCTTATAGTTCAACAAAATTTTATTTGGGAAGTTTTACATGTTTCCCCTTCTTAAGACTATAAATTACATATTTTCTAATACATAAAATCAATTACATATTCCCCATCCTAATACATATATATTACATATTTATCTAGTTTATTAAAATTAACCTATTAAATGACTATTTTATTTTGTTTTTACCAAGTGATTTATGCGTATTGATGTTTTGTTATTATAATTGGTTAAAACTTTGACAGTTAGATTTTGTATTTGAATTTATAACTTTGATTATCGGTAATTATTATTATAAAATTAAGTTTCAAACTTTTGTACTTGGAGTCGTAATTTTGTTATTTATATTTATATAGAAGACTCGAATTTGAAGAAATATGTGAGTGATGTTCCTAGGAATGGAAATGTGTAATGATAACTTAGTAAAGATATAGATATAATAATCATCCAATAACTAATTTTAATAAATAGGTAAATATGTAATATATAATGTTTAATAAAGGGAAAATATGTAATTAATTTTTTAGCTTGGGTAAATATGTAATAAATGAGTTTAGAAAGAGAAAATATCTAAATGTTTTTATTTGAGACTACGGACCACAATTTTAAAACTAATAATTAAATGCCCATCTTCAAATTTAAGTATTGCATTGTTTTCAATACATAATTTACTTTAAATATAAACGAGAAAACTACTACTAAAAGTATTAATAGAAATGAAAAGTCAAACATGCTTTCATGAGAATCAAGCTCACATTAGTGTATACAAAAGGACTTTTAACCCTTGATTCAATGAATGAAGTCTCGTGAAGGTTTCTATTGAGCACACTCATAAAGTTCCTTGGGTTACCTTCTAGATACTCTTAAGTTCTATGCCATTAGTTAGACTATACCTGATAATATGTTGGTCGAATGGAGCACTTTCCTACTTAGTACCCCAAGTAAGCTCGATAGTTGACTTGATAAGTCTAGAACCTCTTGCATGTTGTTAAAACAAAGTTTTGATCAATACAAAAGCCATTTCATAATTAGTTATCCTATATCTTATGATCCCACCTTCCAACCATTTGATCTCTGATCTTCTCCCCTAATTTTGTTGTGTAATAAATATGCGTGAAAGATTAGGATGTGTTTAGATTACCTCAATTATTAGTTCTCTAATATATGTTATGTGCTCAATTGGTTTTTAACAACCAAACTTTTTTTTAAGATTAGTAACCTCCTCTTATAATGTTTTCCCAAATATGGGAGGTTCATCTCTAGTTCTTCAAAATAAATGGATGAATTTGAAATTATTCTCCACAACCTCATCCCATATGTTTTGTTTTAATCTCTTCTATAACTAATAGGACTTGCTACCCTTTGCATTCCCTTTTGTAAAGGATCATAGTTGTAGGTGAGCAAATCAAAATTGTATTGTTTTGGGTGTGAGGTTGCATTAAAACTTAATTTATTTGAGACAAATCAAATTTTACTATAATGTTATTGCCATCTTTAGATTGACAAGCCTTTTAACATAAACCTAGTTGTTGATTTGAGCATTCATAATAGTTTTCTTGATAATCTTTCTCAAGTTGGTAATATCCTCTAGATTACAATGAAGATGGTTCATGGTATGGATAATATAATGATGTCTTTTCATGTTTATAGTTCGCCATCATACCTTTCCATATAGTGACCTCGTCCTCGAGCTTTCCACATGCTTCATACATGTTCAAGTACTCTCGACAATGGACTTCCGTAGCAATCACATGAATAGAATGGAATTGAATCTCAGTGTACTAGGATCGTGCCACATGGATAAGAAATGTCATCTTCAACCACGGTGATGCCCAAAAACTTAAGATTCTAGTAAGCATGCAAGGAAGACTCACATAAACAAAAATGAATAACCAAGGTAAATTTGATTAAAAAAAGCGAAATATTTTTTATGTTTTAAGATGCTAAACAACGCACAAAAGACAAATCAAACAAACAATGTAATACTAAGAACATTAGCTTTCCAACAATAAGATTGTTTTGATGACCTTCTTTAAGTCATGCAAAAACCTAAATCATCTAGACAGATTAAGTAGAGTATCATATTCATGAGAAACATATGGTAAATATTTCACTAAAAAAATGCAAAAGATTAATTGAAGATTGATTTAAACAATAAAACTAAGAATTCAGAAACAAACAAGAAACCAAAGGATAGAAGGTCAAATTGTGAATATGAGAAACAAATATCACTTCTGGTTTAGGTATGGCTATAAGATTGTAAAACTAACCCATGATAATAAAGTTCATTTAACTACATAGACATAGCCTACTTTATTTTCACAATTAACCTAGAGTATAATCCATAAAAGACACTAAATGTTTATTTCTTAGATAAACTAACTAGGTTGCACTAGGCATGATTTGGTGGGGTATGATAAACTTTCTGTCAAATCATCGTGAAATCATACATATAAAAATAGTTAGTTGCATTAACATGCTGATGCTTACAACTACTCAAATGCTTGAACATAATATCATTCATAAAGTTTGTTACTTCTTATTAACTTAGTGATAATCGAAGTATTCAATATTACATAGATATAACATATATATAACATTAAAAACACACAGACACACACACACACACACACATATATATATATATATATATATATATATATATATATATATATATATAAGAGATCCCTTGAAAAACATAAAAACTAGGGGTTACATATATGTAAGTACATGTTACAAAATATACAACTAAGAGTTACGTGCATGTAGTCGTTATGTATATGTAAGTATGTGTTACCAAGTGTATAACTAAGAGCTACGTTCATGGAACTCATACAAGTTACGTATATGTACAATTAAGAGCCATTGATCTTAATAAATCAAAGATAGAGATTTGGTTTATTGGTTTTCATGATTTCTCTTGGTTTTTATTTGAACCCAACATATATATATATATATATATATATATATATATATATATATATATATATATATATATATATATGTATGTATGTATGTATGTATGTATGTATGTATGTATGTATGTATGTTTGTATGTATGTATGTATGTATGTATGTATATGGTGTGATTCAAATGAAAACCAATAAAAATTATGAAAACTAATAAATCATTTACACAATCGCAATATAACATATGTCTTGTTATATTAAAAAAATGTAATCTTAAAGGCAATCCAGTCTTTTTTCGTGTTTTTCCTCCTTTTGTATTAAACTATTTGTTAATATAATAGTAACACAAGAACCGATATATTAGTTGTGATTTAACTGTCACCTTTAAGAAATCACTACAATTAAAATATATGTATTATTGATTTGATTGTCAATTTTATAATAAAAGTTAAATCATAATAAATTATTTTTACATAGCTATTATTATGTACAGAATTTATGTATATTAAAAACAATATATAAAATCAAAGGTTAACAAAATTATATGTAATCAAAAGTTATGTACATTTAGATGTAATTTAAACAACTAAATATATATCATAAAAAAACCAAATAACTATATTACAAATCAATATATATTAGTAAGGTTTCTTCAGTAACCTTTGATGTAGTTGTAAACAACTGGTACTCGAAATTCAATAAAAAGATATATCATAAATAACTAGAAAGAACATTTAAAATATATAAACATTTAAAAAAAGCATATTAAAAATAGTTATTTATCACATATGTAAGTTATTTTTACACATGCGTAACGTTATCATTACGCAGGTGTAAACTAACGATTTCAACAAAAATAAATTTTCAACTTATTAATCTGATAACTTAATATATGTATAAGTCAATTTTCCACGTGTAAATTTTTTTTACACTTGTATAACAGTCACTTTAGTTATTTCTAAGTGAGTTTTAAAATACAATTTTATATAAATCACAATTAATTTTATATAAACAGGAGCCAAACATTTTCATATAAATCATTAGTAATTAGTTTATACAAATACAATTTTATATAAAGTCAAGTAATTACCAATTTAACACATGAATTAATTGGCATTTGTCATCAATTAATAGACAAGCCATAATGCTTATGATGTGTCTACACAGGGCTACAAAAGGCTAATACATACATTTGTCATCATCACACACGTGTCATAAAAATAAATGTTTATGATGTGTCTACGCAGGGCTAAAAACATAGAAAAATATACTATAAATCTATAAGTTCATAAAATGATTGTTATTAAATTGAATAAGAAGTACAAAAAAGACTAAAAACAAAGTGTTACACATCTAAAAATGTGTTCACTAACTGTCAGATTTTTATTACATGTGTAACGGATTTTTTCTTGGTAAAAAACTAACACGTGTGTTATATGGAAAGTTTATCAAATATATTACATTACACATATGTTAAAGTTTCAAAACAATCTTTAACTCTGGGATAAATTGTGCATAAAATAAAGTACACATGTGTTAAAGTTTTAAGTTAGTTTCTGAACATTAAAAAATTAGTTACACATGTAATAAAAATCTGATATTTTTAAAATATCCAAATAAAAGGAAAGTTTGTCAAACTCGGCTTCCATGTGTAAACACATATGTAAAACTCAGTTTACACATGTGTAAAACTCGGTCTACACATGTTTATATAAAAAAACCCAGTAAAACATATCTAATAAAAAATATAGAATTAAGTATCCACATACACATATGTAATAATTTACATACACACTTGAAACTAATTTTTTTAACAAGAATGCTTGAGTAGTCCCTTAGAAAACATCACCAAATACATATGTACACATGTGTAAAAATAGATTTAATCAGCATAAAAATATATACACATTTGTAACCTTACATATCTGAGTAGTTTACTAAAAACATCAACAACAAAAAACTCAAATTAACATTGAACACCAATAACAAAACCCAGATCTTACCTTAAACTACAACAAAAAACCACAATAGCGTCAAAGTCACTATCGGCACCATCCCAGATCTTACCTTGGTCAGCCACCGTCATCATCATTGTCATCTTCTTACCTTGAACAACAACAACAACAAACCACAAGACCTTCGAAGTCATTGTCGCTACCATCGCAACCGCCATCGATCCTTCGAACCTTTGGAACACCAACAAAAAACCATAAATCCTTCATCGTCGTCTCCTTCCCCGTCACTGCCATCGCAAGAAGAAACATGTTCTGAAGAAGAATCCTAAGATTAAAAAAAACCCAGCTCTAACCTTGAAGACGAACAAGAACCACAGAATCGGCATCACCGTCGTCGCCGACATCGCCGCCCTCGCCGTCGTAGATGGTAATCAGCCCACCGATGAAAGGCTTCACCTTTAATTTTTCTATTCATTTCTCTTTTGCCTTTAATTTTTTAGGGAGGAGAGAGAAAATATTTTTAGAGAGAGAGAGATATGTGTGTAGATTTAATGATGTGAGGTTATGATTTGAAATGTATGAGAATTCAAAAAGTAAGGTGGGACAAAAATATCAAGTTACCCTTTTTTGTTTTTTTTTCTATATATGGTACCACCAAAAGTATCAAATGGTCTTTTTTTATTCAATTAAATCTGAATCATTGATCAAAACTAAATGAAGGAGTAAGATTTACTTAATGTTTTTCATAATTTCAAGTGGTTTACATATGAATCTGTGTGCCATAATTTAACATGTAATGTATCAAAGATGCCTCACCGGATAAAATTAAAATAGTCCATGATTGTTGTATATTTTTCAAGTTCTCACATTTCTTTAAATATAAATAATTTTTTAATATGATATTATATAAGTTGTGTGATTATGTGTGCAGTTATTTAATATATTTTTAGAATAACTTTTAATCTACTTTTATTAATCATGTATCTATATATGCATTTTATAAAATTTAAACCATTGATGAGAGGCAATTTATCATAAAATCTCATATACCTCACATCTAAATGTCACGTACGTGCTACATTCTTGTGTCTTGGTAAGCTTCGCAAACTATTATTGTGACATCCGGTAATTTTCCGTTACCAAACTCCGTTAGTCTCGTTAAGTCTTGCATACACGTGTCGTGAGCACACACAAGTTGTCGTTAGGCGTTGGTGACTTAATAATAATTAACCTTGTAAAACAAGTAATAACTTAAATAATAATTTTGATTATTAATTTGTGTTTATGTGATTTATGAATTTTATATATTAACTGTGAATTTTACTTTGTAATGTAACGACGTGTGATATTTGATTCATGTGTTTTGTTGTTAGTTGAAAATATATATGATTATTATTATGGATTAGTAATACTTGTTTTTAATTAAAAAGTTAAAAAAAGATTAGTTTTTATAAAAGATTAACAAGGGAGGGTTATTGTGTAATTACCACTAACTTAAAATTAACAAATTAAAACCCTAATCCTCTCCCCACCCCCCTTGCGCGGCCGAACAGTCCCAAGCATCCCATCCTTTTTGCGATTTCAAGTTCAAGCATCAAGAGTACTCGATTTTGCTTGGATTTGATCATTACAACACGTTAGCAAGTTCAATTCTTGATTACTACAAGAATAAAAGGTTAGATTTTGATTAGTTTCATGGTTTTTTTCACTTGAAGAACCCTAATTCAAAACTGGTGAAGGAAAGTCAAACTTGATGATTGTTTGATGATGATATGTTGATAGTTATGTTGTATGAATGTTGGGTTATGATGATTATGCAAGAATTCCATGGTTTAATAATATAGTTCATACATTGCCTAAAGTAAAAACTTTTCTTCATAGGAATTCATTTTTTGATGATTAATGTATGTTAGATGGGTAGTTATGATTGCTATGAACTCGATTAGGGATGTTATTGATGAATTTGGGATTGAGATTGATGAAAACATAGATCTTGGATATCACTTTCCCAAAGGGGAAACTTTATTTATATGAAACATGTGATTTTGTGATTTGAACATGAGTAGGATGTTAGGAGCATGCTAGAGTGATCATGGATGATGTCTGATGTGTTAGATTATGATAATTGGGTCATATGGTTAGTTGATGAATCTATGAGAAAATATAGGTGTTCTTGGAAAATGTGCAAGTATGGCATTATGTACAAGTTTATGGGTTGTGATGCAATATAGTAATTGAATATTATAAAGTTGGTTAATGGCTTGTATGAATTGCATTTGGGTATATGATGATGGGTATCATACACGCGTGCGAATCTGAGGCCCCTACTTTGTAGGATTGGCAGGGTTTAGGGTGTGTAGTCGTTAGTGGCTTCACATGGCACGTTATGAGTGACTAAACCCAATGTGTAAAATCTAGAGGAATCTAACTGTGAACCTATTTAGTATGATGGATTGGTTTGCGTGTGTTGTATGATAACCTAAGTTAGCATGCAGAGCATGATGAGACTTAAGAAATGCAATGTGGTTTACATGAATAACTTTTATGGTAATCATGAGTAGCTATACTTGATCAAACAAGATTTCAATTAATGTTTCACCAACGGGTCAAATGGGTCAACTAGGTCAAAATGTTTTATTGTTTACCATATCACTTGGGTCAACCGGTGTATTGAGCACTTAGGATCTGTTAAGCCATTCTGGTCTTGTGTACTTACAAACTCACGTGTTCTAGGTAACCTTTGACGGGTTGTCTTTTCATTCTCCGTAACTTTGCATTAGTCTGTTTGTTAGGGCACTAGGTGAGTTCATGCCCCACTTTTAAACACTCTCTTTATGGGGGAGATGGCATACTCTATTACTAATGCTTTATTATTATAAGTTGTGTATAGTGTAACATAGTGTGTTATACCTTGAAAGCCCTCACACTTTCGGATTGTTAATATTGGTAACTAGTGGGAAATTTTGGGTAGTACTACTAGGTCTGACAAGCCCCACCCGTGCGACTCGAGGTCAAACGGATGCAATATTGTCCTAACATAAACATCGTCACGACCTGGTATGTCGTGACGGGAGGCAAACAAACGAAACACAGTCAGCTTTGATCGTGAAATCGGTATGTTTATTACTTATGAACATAGACTAGCTATCTATGTCAATGCACTTCTTATGCTTTATAACTGTTACTGCTTATGTTAAACGCAAACTCTTGAACTCACCAACCATTGTGTTGACTCTTTTAGTACGCTATTCTCAGGTTGAGGTAGCAGCAGCACCTAGGAGCACTCACGTGTCAGCATGCATTGGGACAAAAATTGTTTTGCATTTGGGATTTAATATACATTTTGTTTTAAATAATGGTTTGGCGCGTGTTTGAATATTTTACATTTCATAACTTTAGGTTTGGCTTATTTACAAAATGATTCCGCATAGTTTTAAAGTTCTAAACTCTGGGTTGTTTTTTTTATGTTTCATATAGAGTCATTCCGAGTAACTATTGACTTAGATCCTGGTTTATTCACACTCCTCGTGGTAAAATCCCACACGTGAAATTTGAGGGTGTGACAGATTGGTATCAGAGCCATTGGTTATAGGAAACTAGGTTGCATACACACTAGTCTATAACCACATAGTTTGTTAGTTACTCGTTATTTATCCCTTACTGTATACTCATTGGCATGCACATCACGTACACTGCAGCATGGCATCTTCTTCACGGGCTTTAGGTAAGAGGCCTGTACGTTCTCATTCTCCTCCTCTGCCTCATGTACCAGACAGAGGACCTGAGTGGCCCCGACTTCCTTATCCTCCCGAGGAGATAAACTAGGATCAACCATTTGTACTACCTGAACGCAATGCTCCATGGGATTGGAGTTACTATCCTAACTATGTAAACCGTATGCTTTATAGGGAGCGTGCTCCTAAACCCCCGCCTACCAGACCGAGGACTAGGTCTACTTCTGAGTTACATGTACCTATCCTTCCTTCAATACCACATTCTAGCGAGTAGGTGATTGCGGCTTTAGTTGATGCTTTAGAGACAGAGAAACGATGCACTAATGAGCTGAATGAGGTGGTCGGCACTCTATGACGTGAGCTACGTGAGACTAAGATGATGGTGGCAGAAGTGAAGGAGCTACGATTGAAGTGTTATGACTATCAGTGCTCCTTAACTGATAGTATGGCTCAGGCGATCCACCGCTCGGATGCTAGGGATGACACTATCCACGACTATGGGGTAAGACTTGGTGACCTGGAAATCCAGTTCGCCGTGATGCATATTACCGCAGAACCCGAGGAAGAATCTAAAGAGGAACCCAAGGAAGAGCCAGAGGAAGCCCTAAAAGAGGAAGAACTTATAGGGATGGAGGAAGATAGTGATGGATCTGTTGTATTAGATTGATCTTCCTATACATCTGACATGGACTGCGTAGTGTTTTGTTTTAAAAACCTATATGGGAAGGGTTGTTTCCCACCCAACTGAAAAACTAAAAATTTGGTCATCGATTGAATATTTTGTGAATTACTTACAATCTATTTATCTTTGGTTATTATTTTAGTTATAAATGTTATGGTTGATGAACTTCATTATTTTCTTACTATTTACTATCCTTCAATGAGACAAATATATTAGATGTTGCTCATTATTGTGTTTGTGAATGTAAATTAAAAATGAAAGGTGAAGGCAGAGGACGTGGCACAGGACGCGGACGTGGAGCAGGTGCAGTGAATATGACTCACGTTGAACTAGCTGCCCTGGTTAATGAACATGTGTAGGTGGTGGTGGCTGCTATACAGGCCGCGTAGCCAGCAGGTAAATGATAAGAGTGGCATTAACAAATACTCTAGCTGTTTTGTTTAGATCGTTGAACTAAATGTTTGGTTTGTTGGCACAGGACCCCCACCTTGTACTTACAAAGCCTTTATGGACTGTAAGCCCCATACTTACAGTGGAGCTGAAGGAGCTGTTGGGTTGGTACGGTGGTTTGAGAAGACTGAATCAGTCTTTACGAAATGCAACTGCCTGCCAGCCGATCAAGTGAAATACGCTACTGGAACCCTCGAAGGCGCAACACTTTCCTGGTGGAATGCCCAGGTGCATATGTTGGGTCAAGCGATGGCTAATGACCTACCTTGGGAAGAATTCAAGACGATGATCACTAAGGAGTATTGCCCTCGTGATGAGATGCAAAAGCTGGACGTTGAATTCTGGTAGTTGAAGTTGCAAGGTTCCAAGATTAAGGCCTATACCACCAATTCACACGAGTTGAAAACTTTGTGCCCGGGGATGGTGAACAAGATGCATAAGAGGATTGAGCTTTATTTACATGGTTTGGTTCCTGAGATTCAGAGTATGATGACAGCCTCCAACCCTGCCACCATACAACAGGCTATCTGGTTAGCCCACAGGCTGAACGACCAGGCAGTGGAACAAAGAAAGCTACCCAAACGGGGCGCGGTGGCTAGCGTGCCCTATAACAAGCACAAGTGGGAAAACACTAGTAACAAAGGTTCCTCGACTAGTTTGTTATCGTGTTTATCCATGATATATTGATCTATTCTAAGACCAAAGAGGAACACAAGGAGCATTTACGTTTAATATTGGAACTGTTGAAAAGGGAACAATAGTACGCTAAATTCTCTAAGTGTGACTTCTGGATTCGAGAGGTGCAATTTTTAGGTCATATTTTTAATGAAAAGGGAATCCATGTAGATCCTGTAAAAGTTGAGGCTATAAAGAAGTGGTCAGTTCCTAAAAAGCCTAGTGAGATATGGCAATTCCTTGGACTGGCAGGATACTATCGACGCTTTATTGAGGGATTTTCAAAAATCGCTCAACCTCTCACTGCTTTGACTAATAAAGATACCACGTTTAAATAGGGAGAGAGGTCAAGAAACAGCCTTCTAGTTGTTGAAACAGAAGCTTTGTAGCGCACTAATATTAGCATTACCAGAAGGAAGTGATCACTTCATAGTTTACTATGATGCTTCTATCCAAGGGCTCGGTTGTGTCTTGATGCAACGTGACAAGGTGATAGCCTATGCCTCGAGACAACTGAAGGTGCACAAGAAGAACTACACCACCCATGATTTGGAATTGGGTGTAGTGGTTTTTGCCTTGAAGATTTGGAGACATTACTTGTATGGTACCAAATGCACTATTTACACCGATCACAAGAGTCTTCAGCATATCTTTGACCAAAAAGAGCTAAATATGAGGCAGCGACATTGGGTAGAATTATTAAATGATTAAGATTGTGCTATTAAGTACTACCCGGGAAAGGAAAATGTGGTTGCTGATGCCACAAGCAGGAAGGAAACTGCTATGCCCCAACTAGTACGAGCTTTACAGCTTACTATTAGCACTCACTTACCTGAACAAATCAAGGAAGCTCAGACATAAGCTTTGTAAGCAGAAAATGTTGAATCCGAATCATTACGTGGGATGGACAAACAATTTGAGGTGAAAGCTAATGGAATTCGTTATTTCATGGATAGACTTTAGGTACCTTCTTATGGAAATCTAAGAGACTTGGTTATGAGTGAGGCACACAAGTCGAAGAACTCTATACACCCTAGTTCTGACAAGATGTATCTTGACCTGAAGGCACACTATTGGTAGCCTAATATGAAGACGGATGTAGCTACCTATGTGAGCAAGTGTTTAACCTGCTCTAAGATGAAAGTTGAGTGCCAAAAGCCATCTGGGTTACTGCAACAACCCAAAATTCCTTTGTGGAAGTAGGAGCAGATTTCTATGGACTTTATTACCAAACTACCCTGAACTCCTAGCGGTTGTGACACAATATGGGTGATTGCAGATCGACTAACTAAGTCTGCTTATTTCCTAGCAATCAAAGAAATAGACAAAATGGATAAGCTAACTCAGATTTACTTAAAGGAAGTGGTATCTAGACATGGTGTACCAATTTTGATCATTTTGGATCGTGAAGCCCTGAAATCTTTGGGTACACGCTTAGACATGACTACCGCTTACCACCCTCAGGCCGATGGACAGAGCGAGCACACTATTCATCTCTAGAGGATATGTTGCGAGCCTGTGTGATAGATTTTGGGAATAATTGGGAAGTTCATCTACCATTAGTGGAGTTTTCTTACAACAATAGTTATCATACTAGCATTAAGGAAGCACCATTAGAGGCGTTGTATGGACGAAAGTGTAGATCATCAGTTTGCTGAGCGGAAGTTGGTGATAGTCAGCTAACTATCCCCGAATTGGTGCATGAGACTACCGAGAAGACCGTGTAGATACGAAACCATATGGCTGAAGCACGAGACCGATAGAAGAGCTACGCAGACAAACGACGGAAACCTTTAGAGTTTCAGGTTGGAGACAGAGTTTTTTGAAGGTCTCACCATGGAAAGGTGTGATACAATTTGGCAAAAGAGGTAAGCTTAATCCGCGATACATTAGACCATTCGAGATTTTGGAGAATCGGCCCGGTGGCGTACCGATTAAGGCTACCTGACTTGTTGGGTGGGATTCATGATGTTTTTCACGTCTCAAATTTAAAGAAGTGCTTATCTGACGAAACGTTGGTTAAACAAGTGGATGAACACCTACAATTCATTGAAGAACCAGTTGAGGTGATGGACCAACAGGTCAAGACCTTGAAGCATAGCAAGATCCCTATTGTCAAGGTTTGCTGGAACTCAAAACGTGGACCGGAATTCATGTTGGAACATGAGGATCAGATGAAGCTTAAGTATTCTCATTTGTTCGAAACAACGACGATAGCCGGTGAAGGTATTGATTTTTAACATGGGGATGATGTGACAACTCACTCGATTTTGTTGAGCCAATGCAGTAGAACAGTGATGTAACACAACCATGTAACGCAATTTTCGGGACGAAAATTCTTTCAACATGTGGATAATGTGACATCCTGTAATTTTCCGTTACCAAACTCCGTTAGTCTAGTTAAGTCTTGTATACACAAATCATGAGTACACACAAGTTGTCGTTGAGTGTTGGTGACTTAATAATAATTAACCTTGTGAAACAAGTAATAACTTAATTAATAATTTTAATTATTAATTTGTGGTTATATGATTTATGAATTTTATATATTAACTGTGAATTTTACTTTGTAACGTGACGACGTGTGATATTTGATTCATGTGTTTTGTTGTTAGTTGAAAATATATATGATTATTATTATGGATTAGTAATACTTGTGATTTGCAGTTAAAAACTAATTAAAAAGTGAAAAAAAAGATTAGTTTTAATAAAAGATTAACAAGGGAGGGTTACTGTGTAATTACCACTAAACTTAAAATTAACAAAATTAAAACCCTAATCCTCTCCCCACCTACCCCCCCCCCCCTTACGCGGCTGAACACTCCCAAGCATCCCATCCTTTTTTGATTTCAAGTTCTAGCATCAAGAGTACTCGACTTTGCTTAGATTTGATCATTACAACACGTTAGCAAGTTCAACTTTTGATTACTACAAGATTAAAAGGTTAGATTTTGAGTAGTTTCATGGTTTTTGTTACTTGAAGAACCCTAATTCGAAATTGGTGAAGGAAATTCAAAATTTATGATTGTTTTATGATGATATGTTGATAGTTATGTTGTATGAATGTTGGGTTATGATGATTATCCAAGAATTCCATGGTTTGATCACATAGTTCATACATTGCCTAAAGTAGAAATTTTTCATCATGGGAATTCATGTTTTGATGATTAGTGTATGTTAGATGGGTTGTTATGATTGCTATGAACTCGATTAGGGATGTTATTGATGAATTTTGGATTGAGATTGATAAAAACATAGATTTTGGATATCACTTTCCCAAAGGGGAAACTTTATTTATATGAAACATGTGATTTTGTGATTTGATCATGAGTAGGATGTTAGGAGCATGCTAGAGTGATCATGGATGATGTCTAATATGTTAGATTATGATAATTGGGTCATATGATTAGTTGATGAATCTATGAGAATATATAGGTGTTCTTGGAAAATGTGCAAGCATGGCATTATGTACAAGTTTATGGGTTGTGATGCAATATAGTAATTGAATATTTTAAAGTTGGTTAATGGCTTGTATGAATTGCATTTGGGTATATGATGATGGGTATACAAGCGTGTGAATCTGAGGCCCCTACTTTGTAGGATTGGCAGGGTTTAGGGTGTGTAGCCGCGAGTGGGTTCACATGGCACGTTATGAGTGACTATAACCAATGTGTAAAATGTAGAGGAATCCAATTATGAACCTATTTAGTATGATGGATTGGTTCGCGTTGTATGATAACCTAAGTTAGGATGAAGAGCGTGATGAGACTTAAGAGTTGCAATGTGGTTTACGTGAATAACTTGTATGATAATCATTAGTAGCTATACTTGATGAAACAAGATTTCAATTAACATGTCACCAACGGGTCGAACGGGTGAACTAGGTCAAAATGTTTTATTGTTTACCATATCACTTGGGTCAACTTGTGTATTGAGCACTTAGGATATGTTAAGCCATTCTGGTCTTGTGTACTTACAAACTCATATGTTCTAGGTAACCTTTGACGGGTTGTATTTCCATTCACCTTAGCTTTGCATTAATCTGTTTGTTGGCGCACCAGGTGAGTTCATGCCCCATTTTTAAACACTCTCTTTTTGGGGTTGATAGCATACTCTATTACTAACGTTTTATTATTATAAGTTGTGTATAGTGTAACATAGTGTGTTATACCTTGAAAGCCCTCACACTTTCGAATAGTTAATATTGGTAACTAGCAGGAAATTTCGGTAGTACTACTGGGTCTGACAAGCCCCACCCCTGCGACTCGAGGTCAAACGGGTGCAATATTTTCCTAACACAAACATCATCACGACCTGGTATGTCGTGACGGGAGGCAAACAAACGAAACATAGTCAGCTTCGATCTCGAAATCGCTATCGTTATTAATTATGAACATAGACTATCTATATATTTCAATGCACTTCTTATGTTTTACAACTGTTACTGCTTATGTTAAAAGCAAACTCTTGAACTCGCCAACCGTTGTGTTGACTCTTTTAGTATGCTATTCTCAGGTCGAGGTTAGTAGCAGCGCCTAGGAGCACTCACGTGTCAGCATGCATTGGGACAAACATTGTTTTGAATTTTGGATTTAATATACATTTTGTTTTAAATAATGGTTTAGCACGTGTTTGCGTATTTTACATTTCATAACTTTGGGTTTGGCTTATTTACAAAACGCTTCCGTATAGTTTTAAAGCTCTAAACTCTGGGTTGTTTTTTTATGTTTTATATATAGTCGTTTTGAGTAACTATTAACTTAGATCCTGGTTTGTTCACACGTCTCGCAGTAAAACCCCGCACGAAGAATTTGAGGGTGTGACAATTATCACTTTGTAAATAACTAGCCCATATAAACACATATGAATACACTTAACCTATTTAGGTTCTAACATGTATCATTATTTAACGTAACATTTTCAGTATTTTCAAATGATTTAACATTAAAATAACATTAAATTTAATCATCTTAGTATTGTTTAGAAGAGAAACGTGGAAAACATATATTGCTAAATATTTTAAATTATCTTTTGATTAATTTTTGTGTGTAAAACGTATGAGATGTTAAAAATGTGAAACATGTATTTTAGAGCAAGTGTATACATATCCTTAAAATTATAAAAGGTTTTAGACGTATTATCGTAATGTTTTTAATACGTGATTATAATTTCTTAGTCTGCTCATTCGTTCGACCTGGATTCCCTTGATGCACACAATTGGTTTAGATACAACATTGTTAATAGCTTAGACATATTGTTTTAATTGGACAATTTATACGCACTATCATTATTAGTTTAGACAAACAATTATAATCAAAATTTCATCTAACACTTTAAAAACATTATTATTTTTTAAATATAATAATACCATACTAAATTAAAGTGAATAAAACTACTAATTTTATAAATATAATTTTTAAAAAGGTGTAATAAAGCATGTAAGAATCATATAATCTCAAGAGATGAAAAGTAGTTTAAAAATAACAATAGATTAATCTTTTACTTTTACTTATTTTAACTTTTGTTATTTATAATACTATATATCATCCGATCTATATATCATTATCAATAAATAACGAGATTAGGCCACCTTTTACGGTTACATGAAAATTTTTCTTTCTTATTTAATGATGAACATGAATACCAATCACATATTCAATTGGTGGTATTTTTTAGAGGTATTTTCTTTATCACGCGGCAATCAAGGAGGATTTTTAGACATTTAGATTGCTATGTGATATTGTGACTTGGTTGACATTACAACTACTATACCGAACATTTACACTTTCTTTTATTAAAAGAAGTTTGAATAAAACTCCTCATAAAAACAAGTATCTTTTGTTTGAAGTTGAAATTTGCCTGCTAGAAGCTATTTCTAGACAAACAGATTTGTCTTTTTGTCCCTCGTGAACACTCGAACCAAATTTTATAAACGTAATTTTTTTTCTAACAATAAAATATAATAATTTTGGTTTGAGGAATAAAAAATTAAATTTCTTGGCAAGTCTAATCGTCTCTAGAGACTTCTTAAAGGAAGCTGAGATTTTATGATTGTTGGTAACATGCCTTCATAGTTATGAAAATGTTTGTTATTATTCTGTCAATGATTGTGTTTAAGATTTCTATTCTATTATGTTTTGATACTACTTCTTAGGGTGGCGGGGTGATCATGTTATACCCATCGAACTACACCACACATCCACCAATTAAAACATGTCACATCATATCACATCATACCACACCACATCACATCACACCACACTAATTTAGGAGGCACTAAAATCACACTACACCACACCATTTTTTTTTAATCCTTCGTTAAAACTAAAAACTACAATAAAATAAAAAAACTAGTTTAACATAAAAAAATAAAAAAAATAACAACAATAGTAACAAATTATTATTCATCATCCGAAACCGTGATTTCCACATTATTCGCAATGTGTTCCACGAGATCGTTGGTGGATCTCGAATATGCATGGGAGAAATAGCATTGCCGTCATTCTTTATAATCATATTGTTAAGTATAATACGTGCACATTTGACTTCTCATCCTCTCGACCTTCATCGCTCTAGCCGATCGAGCAATTATTTGCCATTGTGCTTTTAAAACACCGAAAGCTCGTTCGATGTTTTTTCTTGCGGAGTCATGCACCTTTTTAAATTTCATTTCTTTGTATTCAACTGGATAAGAATATGACTTCACAAAATTTGACTAGGAAGGATATATACCGTCGGCTAGATAGTAACCATGTTTATATCAATGTCCGTTAACATCAAACGGACATATCGAGGCAGTTCCATTCAATTCTCGTGTGAAGATTAGAGATTGATTGAGAATATTAATATCGTTGTTAGAACAGGCTACACCAAAATAAACATGCCAAATCCACAAATCTTGTGACGCCACGGCTTCGAGAATCACAGACCATCGTGGTCACCTTGTCACACCTTCAAATTCCACGTGCGGGATTTTACCGCGAGGCGTGTTAACATACCAGGATCTAAGTCATTAGTTACTCAGAACGACACTAAATGAAACATTTAAAAACAAACCAGAGTTTAAAACTTTAAAACTGTGCGAAAGCGTTTGTAAATAAGTCCAACCCAAAGTAATGAAATGTAAAATACGCAAGCAAGCGCCAAACCATTATTTAAAAAAAATGTATATTAAATCACAAATTCAAAACAATGTTTGTCCCAATGCATGCTAACACGTGAGTGCTCCTAGGCACTACTGCTAACCTCGACCTGAGAATAGTATACTAAAAGAGTCAACACAACGGTTGGTGAGTTTAAGAGTTTGCGTTTAACAAAAACAGCAACAGTTGTAAAACATAAGAAGTGCAATGAAATAGATAGCCAGTCTACTTTCATAAGTAATAACCATAGTAATTTCGCGATCGACGCTGATTGTGCTTCGTTTGTTTGCCTCCCGTCACGACATACCAGGTCTTGATGATGTTTGTGTTAGGACAGTATTTCACCAGTTTGACCTGGAGTCGCATGGATGGGGCTTGTTAGACCCAGTAGTACTACCCAAAATTTCCCGTTAGTTATCATTATTAACGATCCGAAAGTGTGAGGGCTTTCAAGGTATAACACATTATGTTACACTATACACAACTTACAATAATAAAGCGTTAGTAAAAGAGTATGTTATCTCCCACAGAAAGAGAGTGTTTAAAAGTGGGGCATGAACTCACCTGGTGCTTCAATAACAGAATAATGCAAGCTACAAAGGAACGGAAGGACAACCCGTCAAAGGTTACCTAGAACATGTGAGTTTGTAAGTACTCAAGACCAGAAAGACTTAACAAATCCTAGGTGCTCTATAAATAGGTTGACCCAAGTGATATGGAACGCAATAACACAATTGACCCGTTTCACCCGTTTGACCCGTTGGTTACATGTTAAGTTGGGTTGTTATTTAACCAAGTGTGGTATCACATTTCTAAGGTTATATTAAAAGATTATAAGGCTGATACAACCAAGGAAGCCAAAACAACCAAGGTGCTTCCTGTATGCATGCACTGAATGTACAAGGTAAAATTTGCTTCGGAAGTTTTACACTCTCCACAGAAAATATTCCAAGTGTAAAATCTTATGAAGCCAAAGTCCAAATCTTCCGAAGCCAAAGATGAAGTCTTTCGAAGCTTCAGAGACAAAGTCTTCCGAAGCCAATTTGCTGTGAAGACTGATTTCTTCCGAAGACAGAGAAGACATGCTTTCTCTGATCTACTTTTTCATACAGCTGACATACTTTCCGCTGCAACTCTGAAGACTCACCAGCTTATACAAGTTGATGAAAAGTCCATGCTTTTGTACACTGTAGATTATGAACTTTGTCTATAACTTCCTACTTTGTACCTGTAAACCTTTTTATAAAAGAAAAGGATGTGAGCTATGGCATGTCATTGTCACTAGTCAAAAGGCAATCTGCCTTTTGACTCTACATTGATCTTGTTGTATAGATTAGTGTTTACAACTGTCTTTTAAAGTATTAACGGTTGTAGGATGTAGTATAAAGTATCTTAGGTCCTTGTATTTCTTTTATGCTTTGTAACACTTGTAATAGAACTTGAGAGCAATATACAACATCCTTGAAAACCATACTTCTTTGTTCTTGTTCTTAGTTCTGTCTCATTACTTACTTGTATTCTTAATATCATCTCACAGAAGCTTGGTTCCCCATTTGATCTGTTAAGTGTTCTAAGCTCTTCTCATTATGAAACTAATTGTATTCATTACCCTTTACACGGTCCTACATTGGTATCAGAGCATTTTAGGCTCTTGATTGTAAGATCTCACCATCTTAAATCCTTTCAGTTTCATAAAATACTTAATATCTCAAATGGCAGCTATCACAAAGGCTGATATGGAAACTGGTACTATGACTAAGTCTCCACTGATCACTGCTGAAGACTTTGACACTTGGTGCCAAAGAATGGAGGGCTTTATCAAGTCTCAAGACTCCAGGATGTGGGGATCTATTGTCTATGGACCTCATGTATCATCCACCCTTTCAGCTGCTGCTGGTGGTGGTATGATACCAAAGGAAGTGGCTGATTATTCTGATGAAGACTGGAAGAAGATTGACATAGATCAGAAGGCCATGACTGCCCTCCAAACTACTCTTCCAAACTCTATCTACAGAGGCCTCAAAAAGTGCAAGACTGCCAAGCAACTATGGGATGCATTGAAGCTGATGTATGTGGGGTCAAATTAAGCAAAAGAGAACAAGAAGTACCTCTTGAAGCAGCAGTTTGAGAACTTCACCTTCAAAATAGGTCAAACCATGACTCAACAGTACTTCAGGTATGTTGAGATTGTGGATACTCTAATGGATGTTGGAGTAACTCTTGAGAACAGGGACATTGTGAGGAAGTTCATGTCCTCTCTTCCCAGACAATGAACACACTATTGTGTGGTCATTAAGAGGACTGAGAACCTCAAGACCCTTACTCTCAATGAGTTGTATGGTATCCTCAATGGCTACCAGATGGAGATGAACATGCAAAATTTATCTGGTAACTCCAACAACCAGCAGAGTTCAGCCCTTCATGTGGTTGAAAGGGATTTCAGAGAACAACAGCATCATCTCATCTGCTACCCTGATAACTCACAAAAGGGTCCTTTCATCACCTTCCTGGAGACACCAAGAGAGAGCTACATCCATGGAAGCCCATTCCAAGAGACAAGCTCTTCACAAGCCTTTGTGTCTACTGATGAAAGCACAGACAACTTTCTCTTTACCCTTGAAGACCTGGACTGTATCCATCCAGATGATCTGGAGTACATGGAAATAGTCTAGCAGATGGCTCTTCTCACTCACAGAGCCAAGAAGATCTACAAGAGGGCAGGGATGAAGTTTCCTAGCAATATATCCAGTGGAAAGTTTGGGCGAGACAACAACAAAGTGAAGTGTTACAATTGTAACCAAATGGGACACTTTGCTAGAGGGTGCAAGGCACTAAAGACAAATGGTGGCCAAGCACAAACCAGACCAAACAACACTGATGGAGCTCACCAGAATGAGAAGCCCAAGCAGCAAGCTGCAGTTGCTGTTGAAGAAGGAGGCTTTTACTGGAGCTTTCAGGTTGAGGATGCATCTCCAAACCAAGCACTGATGGCAGATCATGAAGAAAGCAAGGTATTAGAACATCTTTGTACACCTGAATGTATTGCTAAAGTCAATAAATATAGGTCCTATAACTTAGAGATGAGATCTAATCTTGAGTCCTTAAACATCTTAAAAGCTGATTTCAAAAGAGCTGAAAATGTTACAAACTTAAATAGAAGATTTAGAGAAAACCATTTCAACTCTTAAGCATGAACATACCAACTACAGGACTCAGATAAAAGATCTCATCACTAAGTTAACTGAATGCTAGGCTGAGCTTGTGATCAGTAAAGCCAAGGCAGAAAAACGTGTTCTTGAAGAAGAGACCTTTAATAACATGATATCCTCATCCTTGCATGTAAAAGTTTGTCTTCAGAATAAGCAGGAACTAGGATCTACTAAGATAGCTCCTCCACACACTCTATTGTCTGTAAGATCTCCAAGGTGTGAAACTTGTGAAGATGAGCTTCCCCTTATAGACCCTATTGTTGGAAGAGGATGAAAAGGAGATAGTGAAGGATGACTCTAAGAAGAGTGAAGAAGATCATCCTAAGAAGGGTCACTATTCTCCTGAGGAGAGAAAAGAATCTGGGATGACCATGTCTCAAAGGAAGAACTTGATCAGAAGAGCAAAGATGAGATCAAAGAAGGCTCAAGAGATCAAGGTCACTTTCAACTCTAAGCAGAAACAAGTGTTTATCTCTGCAGGATTTAAAGTGGTGAAGGCTGAAGACTCAACTATGAACTCTAGTACCAGGACTTCTAGTTCAGGTCCAAATCATTCCAGCATAGAGAAGAAGGCTGATCAGCTGTGTACCACTGCTACACAGCCTGAACCATCCAGTTCCAAGAGCAATCCTCACCCTAAGAAGCTTGCTGCATCATCTGTGAAGATGAAGATGGAGGTGGAAAGTGATCAAGTTCAATCTTTCTCTCAAAAGAAGACTCTCAGAAGGAAGCAAATGGACTGCATCATGTGTGGTAGTACTTCTCATCTGGCTAAGGATTGCATCTACAATCCTAAAAGTAATATTCACATGATCAAAGAGAAAACTTCTGAGAAGAAGAAAGAAAACCTAGCTTCGGAAGGAAAATCTTTTTCCTTCGAAAGCTCTAAGGTGAAAAAGAAGACAAGTGAAAACTTGCCTTTGGAAGAAAATTTGGTCTCGAAAGAAAGGAATGCTTTTGAAGTACTGAAGCCTGCTGTAGTGAAAGAAAGATCTTCCAAGGTCCAGTCTTCAAAACTTCAAAAGTTGTTGGCACTTCTGAGGTGTTGAAGGTCATGTCCAATCTTTCAAAGATGGTGTGGAAGATGAAGAAAGACCAAGTGACTGAAAGTTCTTCATCAACAACAGCTAATGATCCTCAAAGCTTGAACATAGGATCAGTTACTGTTACATTATCTTCAGATCACTTTGAAAAGCCCAAGGCCAATGAGGCATGGGTTTCCAAATGTAACTAACCACTTCTTTCTTGTGCAGGAACAACTAAAGACTAAAGGAAATGTATGGATCATTGATACTGGTTGTTCAAGGCACATGACTGGCAATGGTTCTTTACTTCAAAATTTTGAGAAAATTGATGGAGGGTCAGTTGCTTTTGGAGGAGATGTTGGAGGTTACATTACAGGAAGGGGCATGGTCACAAATGGTAAGCTCAATATTAAAAAGGTAAATTTTGTCAAAGAGCTTGGGTACAATCTACTGAGTGTATCCTAATTTTATGATCAGAGACACAACATGCTCTTTACTGAGCATGAGTGCATTGTTCTCAAGCCCGGGGTGGTCATTCCTCAAGAGAATATCCTGCTTAGAGCCCCCAGGAAAGAGAACATGTACAAGATGGACTTGCAGGAAACATCTCCCTCAGGAGAAGTTTCTTGCTTTCTATCTAAAGCAAATAGTGATAAGTCTTTCCTCTAGCATAAAAGAATGTGCCATGTAAACTTTAAAAACGTGAATAAATTAATTATGAATGGTTTGGTAACTGGAATGCCAAAGAAAGAGTTTACAAGTGATGACCACTGTGTTGCATGCCTAAAAGGGAAGCAACACAAAGTGTCTCACAAGCCAAAGGAAAGGAACTCCATCACTACTCTGCTACACTTATTACTTATGGATCTCTTTGGCCCTACCAGTGTAATGAGTTTAGGAAGGACCTCATATTGTTTGGTGATCACAGATGACTTCACAAGATTCACTTGGGTCTTTTTCCTTAGAAATAAGGATGAGACTCCTAAGATCTTGAAGAACTTTATTTTAAAAATTGAGAATCAATCTGTTCACAAGGTCAAGGAACAGAATTTAAGAACCGAATCCTTGATTCATTTTGTGATGAAAATGGTATTACAAGACAATATAGTGCTCCCAAGACTCCTCAGCAAAATGGTGTTGCTGAGAGGAGAAACAGGACACTTATTGAGGCTGCAAGAACCATGTTGACTTATTCTAAACTGCCTATCACCTTCTGGGCAGAGGTAGTTAACACAGCTGCTATGTGCAGAACAGAGTTTTAGTGGTTAAGACTTATGGTAAGACTCCTTATGAGCTGTGGCACAAAAGGAGACCATTCATTGGTTTCCTCAGGTCATTTGGATGTCCTTGCACCATCTTGAATACCAAAGATCACGTAGCCAAATTTTCTGAGAAATCAGATGATGGACACTTTATTGGATACTCTTCCTAGCTAAGGCTTATAGAGTATACAATCTTAGAACTAGATTAGTTGAGGAGTCAGGCAATATGACCTTCAATGAGCACACTCCTAGTTTGAAAGGTTCTGGTCCGGATTGGCTATTTGATCTTGATTTAGTTACCAACTATTTTAACAAGTTTTGTGAGAATGTTTCAGGATCTACAGGTAACATATCAATAGGAGATCCTGACCCAAGATTTGAGCTAAGAAGACCAAGCAAGAATACTACTTCAGCTCCAGTGGTAACTAACCCTGCAAGTGAAGATCCTATCAGCACAAACATGACAAATTTAGCTGATACATCTGAGATGCCTACAAATTCCAGCTCAGAGGTTCAAAACTCAGGTGAAGGAGCTTCAAATGTAGGAGGAAATGAAGGTGGTGACAGTGATCAAGAATTTCTTGATGCTGGTAGCCACTCTATAGAAGACAACATAAATAATATCACACACTCATTGGATCAAGCCTCTCTTGATAAGTGTGCTGATGTGGTGGGTGATACTTCATTGCCAGATATGAATTTCTCTAATTTAGATCTTTCCAATCAACTTGATATGATCCCTTAACTCAGGATCCACAAGTCACACCCCACCATAAACATCATTGGAAATGTTGATACAGGGTTGAGAACAAGAGGACAAACCCATGACAAAAAATTTTGTCTATACTCTTGCTTCTTGTCCCAGATAGAGCCAAAGAAAGTTGATAAGTCTTTGAAGGATGGAAGTTGGGTTGAAGCAATGCAAGAGGAGCTACTTCAATTCAAAAGACAAAAGGTTTGGAACCTATGTCCTCTTCCTCATAGAAAGACTACCATAGGAACCAAGTGGGTTTATAGAAACAAGAAGGATGATAGAGGACTTGTCATCAAGAAAAAGGCCAGACTAGTTGTTCAAGGATACACACAAGGAGAGGGAATTAACTACAAGATGTTTTTGCTCTTGTGACAAGACTTAAAGCTGTAAGAATATTTCTGGCTTTTGTTGCATCCAAGGATTTCAAGGTCTACCAACTTGATGTCAAGTGTGCTTTCTTATATGGGGTGATTGATGAAGAAGTGTATGCCAAACAACCACCTGGCTTTGCAGACCCAAATCATCCGGATTATGTCTGCAAGCTTGATAAAGCTCTTTATGGGTTGCACCAAGCTCCAAGAAAGTGGTATGAGACACTATCTCAGTATCTTTGTCAACATAGTTACAAGAGAGGTACTATAGATGTAACTCTCTTTATCAAAGGAATAGGGAATGACTTAATTCTGGTTCAAGTATATGTAGATGACATTATCTTCGAGTCAACTAATCCAAAGCTCTGCAAAGACTTTAAGAGGCTGATGAAGAATAGGTTTGAAATGAGTGCCATAGGGAACTCAATTTCTTTCTGGGAATTCAAGTGAAGAAAGTTGATAATGGCATCTTCATAAGTCAGTCAAAGTATATACAAGACATACTTACAAGATTCAACATGACTGATTGTAAGGTTGCAAAGACACCCATAGCCAGAAACCACTCCCTCGGACCTGATCTTGAGGAGAAGTGTGTGGATGAACATCTCTATAGGGCCATGATTGGGTCTCTTATGTATCTCACAGCCAGCAGGCCTGATATCATGTTTGCCACATGAATCTGTGTAAGATATCAAGCCAACCCCAAGATGTCACACCTGGTTGCTCTCAAGGGGATTCTTAGATATCTCAAAGGTGCTCCCAAGGTTGTCCTTTGGTATCCAAAGAATTCTGACTTCAATCTGTATGCCTATATAGAAAGTGACTATGGTGGCTGCAACATGACTGCAAAGTCTACATATGGGGGATGTCAAATCCTTGGTGGAAAGATTGTCTCATGGTAATGCAAGAAACAATCCTGTGTGTCTGCATCAACTGCTGAATCTGAATACATTGCTGCTGAAAGCTGCTGTGCTCAAGTGCTTTGGATTTAGAATCAGATGCTGGACTATGGATTCAACTTCAAAGAGACTCCCATCCACATAGACAACAACAATGCTATCTTTATTACAGAGAATCCTGTGCAGCACTCAAGGACAAAACACATCAACATCAGGTATCATTTGATTAGAGATAACTTTGAAAAGGGATTAATCAAACTAGTCAAAGTTAACACAAATGAACAATATGTTGATCTGTTCACTAAAGCTTTTAATGAATAGAGATTCAAATATCTTGTATCAGTTATTGGGATGATTAACTTTGAGTAGATTTTCTTAAACTTAAATCAACTTTATTTCTAAAACATGTGTGTCCTAAGTTGTCTATTTTATCACCTTCATAAGCCCAGTTTATTTTGGAAGAAAATCTTTTTCAAACATATTTTCTTTCGGAAGATTTCAAGTTGTCTTCATAAGAAAATTATGTCTTCAAATCAAATAACTACTTATAAGAAATTTACCTTCGAAAGAAATTCTGAGAATATCTTCCGAAGATTAAATATGCTTCTAAGTACTTGCATGTATTTGAAGGACAATTTTCTTCCGAAAGCAATTAAGTCTCGGAAGATTTATTCTCTTTAGAATAAAACTCCCAAGTCATAATCTCTTCCGAAACCAAACATGTCTCGGATGAAAAATTCTCTAAGTATTTTTCTTCCAAAAAAAATTTTCATAAATCTTAAGAATATCTTCCGAAGCCAAATTGGCTTCGGAAGCTTTTTCTTAAAACTTCCGAGGCAAAATTACCTTCGGAAGATTTTCAAATTCCAAGAAAACTACCTTTTTAGGCACTTTTACAGAGGTGGGACCGACATTTGGATTTCAAAGTTTATTCTTTTGCTATAACTTTGTCTTAAATCCATGTCATATATATTCTCTCAACGGTTCCCCCTCTTCTCACTATCCTCTTCATCTGCATTTTTCTCTAACCTAATTTCACCCACAAACCACCTTTGTTCTTACCTCCCTTCTCTATAAAGCTACCTCAAATGGCCAACCCCGACCGTAGAAACCAACCCGATTTTTTCATGCATCTTCACAGGCAACATAATCAAGTTGCTCTGTTAGACTCTGAGAAAGATCCCAGTTTCTCAAGTGTTTGTCGCTACCTTTCTTTGACGAACTACTTCACCTCCCTCACCATTGATCCTCCTCTCTATGAGGTTCAGTTGTTGGAATTCTTGAGGACCTGCCAAGAGGTCACCATGGATAGGGAGAAGGCACTGTCTGTCACAGTGTAGGGGAGGACAATCTTCATCACTTCGGACTCCATAAACACTCATCTTCAGCTGGATGATGTAGAAGGTGATTTGTCCTTTCCAAAATCTATAGTTAACCACTCATTTGAGCAAGGTGACTTCTCAGTCAAGACCTTTAGAAAGGGGAAGGTCTCCTCTCAGTGGAAGTACCTCCACCATGTCATCATTCATAGCTTATCCAACAAGAATGGAGGTTGGGACTAGATTCCAGAAGACCTTTCCTTTATAGTCCATGGGATGGTTTAAGGGATAAAGTTCAGGTATTCACAATTTGTTTATACCAATTTACTTGCAAACATAAACTCCTTAGAGTATTATATGTTTCCTAGATATGTCCAGTACATTTTCAACTGTGAACTGGGCTCACAGTTGAGGGGAACAGGTAATATTCTAAAATTGGGACAGATAAAGCCCGGCATCTTCAAGACCATGAGGAAGCCAACTGTTGGCTTTTCAGGGGTAGAAACAGCCCTTGTCCTAAAAATGTTAGAGCTCATTGCTCAAGGTGACAACCTAGCAGCACCAGCTAGTGTTGAACCCACACCTTCTACTTCCCAACCACCAATACAGCCACAAATAACCATCACATACCAGAGAAAATCTAAACAAACCCCAGCACATGCTACTCAGTTTGTGCAGGCCCCTATATCATCACCCATGCAGGAGGAAGTGGACACTCGAGCTCCTACTTATCCTGAGGAGCAAACTACTCCCATCTCATAAATGATCAGTGCTGAGGTTCCTCATGCTTAGCTTGATGAGCACACAACTCCCCACAGCCTTAAGCCTTCACTCAGAGTCTCAATACTCTAGTGAACAACCTTCAGGGGACAGTTACCATCCCCAGCCTCATGATCTAAACCAACCAATCCCAAGCCTTGAATTCTATGATTATCAAGACATGGGCTTCAGTGAGTATCATGAGTCTCTCTTCTCCACCCCTACTCAAGAAGAGATGAGTACTCCTGTTTCTCCCATGTCTAGCCCACATCATCCACCCACTACTGAGGTGGATCTCCCTGAACCTATTCAGGAGGTCCATATAGAGAGGCTCTCACTTTAGCAAGTGATTACATCATTCAAACCTCAACCATGGCAAACTAGCCTCTTGACACTTCTCTTGAAGTTGTCATGATGCAGGGGAAATCCAGCAGCCAAGAACAAAGTACTAGTGATGAGGAAGAAGACCTTGGTCCTATTCTCTTACCCCCCTGTGATTCTTCTGATGAAGATGAGGGGAGTCTGAAACTAAAGGTGCAACAACCGACTAAAACATGCCTATTTAGTCTCAAAGATAAGTCACCTGGAATCTCAGGTGACTATCTTACAAAGGAGGGTCAATGACCAGCAACTTGAGATCACCGATCTCAAGGGCAAGTTAGCTGAGAGACCACTTAGGAGAACTCAACCAGGTCCATAAGAACCTGTGAATGTGATAAACCCAACCCCTAGCTCACTTATGCAAGAAGGTGATGCTACCAAAAAGTAGGAGAAAGTCCGAACAATCATAGAACCTGGGAGTTCTTTACAGAGTATGGACTTTGAGGATTCACCACCCTCACTTGCAGTGGTCCATACTCAGAAACCTCCTCAAGTCTACATGAATGTAGACTCTCTTGCCTAAGTCCACATGGATGTGGACTCACTCATACAAAGCTTGTTTGAGGAGGGTATTCCCAAAGCTATGCCTACCCCATCTTATCACTTTGAGAATCCAATCATGGGATGGAGGTACAACACAGATAGAATAGCTCTTGTTATCTCTAGATCTCGGGGTCAACAGGAAATTTTCAACATTTTCAACTTGAGTTTCTATGAGAGCATCCATCTGATTGATCTTCCACTTGTCAACCCAAGTCAAAACAGACAAGATGGAAGATTAGCAGATAGGATTCAAGAAAGGGTGCTAAAAGAGTTCAAGCTAAGATCATGATTATATAGACAGAGGCTAGCAGTTGAGATTTTTGGTCAACTTGATGTTGAGGTGGACCCTAAGATTAGCTTCGATGGGGAAGCCTTGACTGAAGGCCCAGAAGTTGAACCTGTGAACCTTGAGATAGGAACTTCTTCAGCACCCATTACCCTCAGTGAGGCACCAGCCGGGGAAGGAGCTTCACAACCTCTCTCTGGCCAGAGCTTGACTACTGAACCAAGCAATGAAGGCCAAAGCTCTCTCCACCCTGAGTCACCAAGACCTGTACGTGACAAATGAAAGAGGAAGATGACCTCTGAGGAGATCGAGGAGGAGAAGAGAGAGAGGAAGAGGAAGCTAAGGGGAGAGAGTTCAAGAGGGTCTCCAGGCTTTATGGAAGCTACCATCAGGGCTACCCCCAGGCCAAATACTCAGAATGATGAGTTGAGGGCAGCCAGGCTAAACTATCTGGGGACTAGGAACTACAACATTGATGAACTCATATCTCTCCCCTTAGTTGAATTGAATGAACTGGCCAACAAGGAATTGTCCAAGGAGAGGAAGGAGGCAGAGGATGCAACATTGCTCCTCAAAATCAAGGAAGAAAGGAGACAGAAAGGGATCTACAAGCATGCTCCTATCCTCTCCCCAGTTTAGGAAAGTCCTGAGAAAGAGGCTGTGGCAACTGCACAACTTCAGGTAGACAAGGAAGCTGAGAGACTGAACATGACCAACTACCTGAGTGCCACATGACTCTATCAGGCATCTGCACTTCTGCCTTTATCATTTGAGTATGAAGAATTTGAGTATCTCAAGCAACTAGAGCAACAGGATACCAAAGAAAGAAAAGCTGCTAAGAGAAAACTAAGGGAAGAAGCTGCAAAGTCAAGGGCCATCATCCAAAAGAGCCAAAAGAAGTCTGCTGACAGACAAAGGATGATGAGCTTCTTAAATCTATATGGATTCTCAGGAAGGAGGCTTGGTCCAATGTCTCTATCCATTATGGATGAGCATATTAGAGTGATCAAGAGAATATTAAGAAGGGAGAGCTTGTTGACTTGCATTCTCCACCAAGTCCAGCTCAACCTGAAGTTGAGGTAAAGGTTGAACCCACTGAGACAACATAACCTTGACCTAGAGTCTGAGGGATCCTAACCAGATGATGAAGAAAGGAATAGTCTTGATCCTAATAAGGACTATCAACATCTAAATAACTTCTCTGTTTTGGTAGCATCAGCCTAGGGGGAGTTTGTAAGGTTATATTAGAAGATTATAAGGCTGATGCAACCAAAGAAGCCAAAATAACCAAGGTTCTTCCTACATGCATGCACTGAATGTACAAGGTAAAAGTTGCTTCGGAAGTTTTACACTCTCCACAGAAAATATTCTAAGTGTAAAATCTTCCGAAGCCAAAGTCCGAATCTTCGAAATCCAAAGATGAAGTCTTTCAAAGCTTCAGAGACAAAGTCTTCCGAAGCCAACTTGCTATGAAGACTGATTTCTTCTGAAGACAGAGAAGACATGCTTTCTCTGATCTACTTTTTCATAAAGCTGACATACTTTCCGCTGCAACTCTAAAGAATCACCAACTTATACAAGTTGGTGAAAAGTCCATGCTTTTGTAAACTGTAGATTATGATCTTTGTCTGTAACTTCCTACTTTGTACCTGTAAACCTTCTTGTAATAGAAAAGGATGTGAGCAATGGTATGTCATAGTCACTAGTCAAAAGGCAATCTGCCTTTCGACTCTATATTAATCTTGTTGTCTAGAGTGTTTCCAACTATCTTTCAAAGTATTGACAGTTGTAGGATTTAGTATAAAGTATCTCAGGTCCTTGTATTTCTTTTATGCTTTGTAACACTTGTAATAGAACTTGAGAGCAATATACAGTATCCTTGAAAACCATAGTTCTCTGTTCTTGTTCTTAGTTTTGTCTTATTACTTACTTGTGTTCTTAGTATCATCTCACAAAAACCCAGTTCCCCATTTGATCTATTAAGTGTTCTAAAACTCTCCTCATTGTGAAATTGATTGTATTGACCACCCTTTACACGGTCTTGCAACATTAAACATCATGATTTCATAGATTACCAAACAAGCTATTCATATAATCCACATTGTAAATCATAAGTCTCATCAAGATAATCATGCTAACTTAAGTTTTCATACAACACATGCAAATCTCAATCAGAGATCATACTCAACCTGAATACAATTAAACTCTAACTACCATTTATATATATTGGGTTTAGTCACGCACAACATGTCGTGTGAAGCCACTCACGGCTACACACCCTAAACCCTGCCAATCCCACTAAGTAGAGGCCTCAGATTCCTAGGCGTGTATGATACGCATCATCATAATCCCACATGTAATTTATACAACCAAAACAATAACATTATAACAATCAACAAATCACAATTCATCATGACACATAACTTGTACATAATATCATGCTTGTCCACTTGCACATTTTCCAAGAAAACCTATATTTTCCCAAATAGTTCATCAACTAGTCATATGACCCAATTATCATAATCTAACACAATAGACATCATCAATAAGCATTCTAGCATGATCCTAACATCATTAGCATCCTAACAAAGTTTCCTTTTTAGGAAGGTAATATCCAAAATCAATCTATCATCCAATTCATCCATAAATTCATCAACTTTATACCTAATCAAGTTCATAGCAACCATAATAACCCATTTAACATACACAAATCATCAAAACATAAATTCTCATAAAGAAAAGTTTCTACTTTAGGCAGTGTATGAACTATATGATCAAACCATGGAATTCTTGCATAATCAACATAACCCAATATTCATATAACATAACTAACATCATATCATCATCAAACAATCATCAATTTCAACTTTTCTTCCCAATTTTCAAACTAGGGTTCATCAAATAACAAAAACTATGAAACTAAACAAAATCTAACCTTTTAATCTTGTAGTAATCAAGAACTGAACTTGCTAACGTGTTGTATTGCTTGAAACTAATCAAAATCGAGTGAATATGCTTGTTCTTGAACCAAAATCGCAAAGGGAGGGGTGTTGGTGATGGTTTACGGCCAAAGGGTGGGGAATGGGCTAGGGTTTTTGGTTTCCAAATATACACCTACACATAATTTCTCTTTTAACCCCTTTTAAGTTTTATAAGTTGTAAATCTTGGTTTTAAATGTTTTTAAATCATTTTTAACCAAATAAAACATGAATCATTATCAACAATAACCATATAATCCAACTTGTACATACCACATATGAATCACAAATCGCTCATAGTCACGTTATAATGCGAAAATTTAAATAACACTTAACATTTATGAATCACATAACCACATGTTAATAATCAATATTATTAATTAAGTTATTATCCATTAACGATAGTTAATTATTATTAGGTCACCAACATTCAATGACAACTAGTGTGTGCTCACGACACGTGTATGCAAAACCTAACAAAACTAATGGATTTTGGTAACAGAAAATTACCGGATGTCACACACCTCGATGATATTGTCCTCGGAAATGCGTAGAACAATTTCACCATTGATAAGGAGTGCAATCAATACTACCAAGCATGCCCGAAAGGCCATGTCTATATTGATATGCAGCGTTCAATGATGCAATGTCATGACTAGTAGGCCGTTGTAAATATTTATCACCGTATAATTCAATAATAGCGTTGAAAAAATATTCAAGACATTCGCAAGAAGTCCCAGCAGACATAGCTAAGTATTCATCGTATGTGTCGGGTGAATTACCTGTTACGAGTTGACGTATTGCGGAAGTGACCTTTTGAATTGTCGTGAAACATTCTTTCCACCACCCATCTAACCCTTCTCGGAACCATGGAAAGTTGTTCCGTATATCTTCAACAATGCGTAGAAAAAAATCTCGGAGGTCCCGAAACCTTTTTCTAAACATCTAGTCTGTGTATTTTGGGTTCTCCATTAAACAGTCATTCATAAGAACGTTATTAGCCCCAACACGATCACGTTTCAAAATATTTTTTTCTCGAACTTTCTCCTTCGCCGACGTTCGACAAGAAGACTTAAAAATTCCAACCCATCAGAATCGGAACAATCCAAAGAGGATGAGGAGGAAACATAATGAATATCATGGGACATTTTTATAAAAAAAATTGTTAGTGAGTAGAGTAGAGGAGATATTTTCTAATTTGTGTGTATATTTTGAGAGTTTAGGTTGTATTTATAGTGTAATTCTTTTATGGCATATAGCCGTTGGGGTGGGGTGAGGTAGGGTGGGGGCAATGATCAAAAAAGTAATTGTAAAATTGTCAAATGTGGGGGGGTGTTGAGGTGGGGTGGGAGCAATGATCAAAAAAGTAATTGTAAAATTGTCAAATGTGGGGGGGTGTTTTGGTGGTGTGGCATGGCGACGCAATGTAGCTCATGAGGGTTTTTCAAGGGGGGGACCGACGGCGGTGTTGAAAGAAGCTAATGGAGTGAGTTGTCACCAACGTTCAACAACAACTATTGTGTGTTCATGACACGTGTATGCAGGACCTAATGAAACTATCAGAGTTTGGTAATGGAAATTTACCGGATGTCACATTATCCCCATGTTGAAAGAATTTTCGTCCCGAAAATTGCGTTACATGGTTGTGTTACATCACTGGTCTGCTGTATTGGCACAAAGAAGTCAGGTGAGTTTCAGGTGGGTTGTCACATCATCCCCATGTTGAAGGAAATTTCATCCCGAAATTTAATCATTACCTTCGCCAGTTGTCATCATCGTTTCAAACAAGTGAGGATACTTGAGCTTCATCTGATCCTCATGTTTCCACATGAATTTCGGTCCACATCTTGAGTTCCAACGAACCTTAAGTATTAGAATTCTGCTATGCTTAAAGGTCTTGACATAACAATTTCCTAGAGTGGTACGACCATAGTTTCATTAGATAAACACTTTTTTAGATTAGAGACATGAAATACATTGTGAACTCCACTCAATGAATTAGGCAGGTCTAATCGATACGCCACTGGACCTATTCTTTCAAGAATTTCAAATGGCCCAACATATATCGAATTAAGCTTGCACCTTTTGTCGAATCGAATCACACCTTTCCACGATGAGACTTTCAGCAAAACTTTGTCACCTACCAGAAACTCCAAGGGATTCTGTCGCTTGTCAGCATAGCTCTTCTATTGGTCTCGCATTGCAGCCATACGGTTCCGTATCTGGATGATATTCTCGATAGTCTCATGCACCAATTCAGGGCCAGTCAGCTGACTATCTCCAACCTCCGCCCAACAAACTAGTGATCTACAATTTCGGCCATGTGACGCCTCAAATGGTGTCGCTTTAATGCTGGTGTGATAGCTATTGTTGTAAGAAAATTCCACTAAAGGCAGATGGGCTTCCCAATTGTTTCTGAAATCTATTACACAGGCTCGCAACATGTCCTTTAGAGTTTGAATAGTGCACTCGCTCTGTCCGTCGATCTGAAGGTGGTATGCGGTACTCATGTCTAAGCGTGTACCCAAAGATTTCTACAATGATTGCCAGAAATGAGAGGAAAAAGGGCGTCGCGATCCGAAATGATCGAAATTGGTACACCATGTCTAGATACCACTTCCTTCAAATAAATCCGAGTTAGCTTATCCATTTTGTCTGTTCTTTGATGGCTAGGAAATGAGCAGACTTAGTCAATCGATCCACAATCACCCATATCGTGTCACAACCGCTAGGAGTTTTAGGTAATTTGGTAATAAAATCTATGGAAATCTGCTCCCACTTCCACAAAAGAATTTCAGGTTGTTGCAGTAACCCAGATGGCTTTTGGTACTCAACTTTCACCTTAGAGTAGGTTAAACACTTGCTCACATAGGTAGCTATGTCGGCTTTCATATTACGCCACCAATAGTGCGCTTTAAGATCATGATACATCTTATCAGAACCAGGGTGTACAGAGTACTTAGACTTATGTGCCTCACTCATAACCCAGTCTCTTAGATTTCCACAAGAAGGTACCCAAATTCTATCCATGAAGTAACGAATTCCATCAGCTTTCACCTCAAATTGTTTGTCCATCCCACGTAATGATTCAGATTCAACATTTTCCGCTTTGAACGCTTGTGTCTGAGCTTCCTTGATTTGTTCAGGTAAGTGAGTGCTAATAGTAAGCTGTAAAGCTCGCACTCGTCTGGGCTTAGCATTTTTCTTCCTGCTTAAGGCATCAGCAACCACATTTGTTTTTCCCGGGTGATACTTAATAACACAATCATAATCATTTAATAATTCTACCCAACGTCGCTGCCTCATATTCAGCTCTTTTTGCTCAAAGATATGCTGAAGACTCTTGTGATCGGTGTAAATAGTGCATTTTGTACTGTACAAGTAATGTCTCCAAATCTTCAAGGGAAAGACCATTGCACCTAGTTTCAAATCATGGGTGGTGTAGTTCTTCTCGTGCACCTTCAGTTGTCTCGAGGCATAGGCTATCACCTTGTCACATTGCATAAAGACACAACCGAGCCCTTGGATAGAAGCATCACAGTAAACCATGATGTCATCACTTCCTTCTGGTAATGCTAATATCGATGCGCTCCAAAGCTTCTGTTTCAACAACTACAAGGCTGTTTCTTGACTCTCTCCCCATTTAAACATGGTACCTTTATGAGTCAAAGCAGTAAGAGGTTGAGCGATTTTTGAAAATCCCTTAATGAAGCGTCGATAGTATCCTGCCAGTCCAAGGAATTGTCGTATCTCACTAGGCATTTTAGGAACTAACCAATTCTTTATCGCCTTAACTTTTGAAGAATCTACATGGATTCCCATTTCATTAACAATATGACCCAGAAATTGCACCTCTCGAATCCAGAAGTCACACTTAAAGAATTTAGCGTACAATTGTTCCCTTTTAAACAGTTCCAAGATTAAACATAAATGCTCCTCGTGTTCCTCTTTGGTCTTAGAATAGATCAATATATCATCGATAAACATGATAACAAACTGGTCGAGGTAGGGTTTGCACACTCGGTTCATGAGGTCCATGAATACTACTACTGCATTAGTCAACCCAAATGGCATGACCAAGAATTCATAATGACCATAACAAATTTTGAATGCTTTCTTTGAGATGTCTTCCTCTCGGACTCTCAATTGATAATAACCAGACCTTAAATCAATCTTGGAATAATAACTGGATCCCTGCAATTGATCGAACAGGTCATCAATACGAGGTAGAGGGTACAGATTCTTAACCGTGACTTTGTTTAACTCTCTGTAATCAATACACATCTGAAATCTACCATCCTTTTCCTTAACAAAAAGAACAGGGGCTCCCCAAGGCAATGAGCTTGGTCAGATAAATCCTTTATCCAACAACTCCTGAAGCTGTACTGATAACTCCTGCAGCTCATTCGGTGCCAACCGATAAGGTACTCTTGTAATTGGAGCTGCTCCAGGAGTCAACTCGATCTGGAATTCCACTTGACGATGAGGTGGTAACCTAGGCAAGTCCTCAGGAAACACCTCTGGAAAATCACAGACTACCGGAATATCCTCTATTTTCTTCCCTTCCTGCTGTTTATCCGTTACAAGGGCCAATATGGCCAACGACTTTGCGTAACAATTTCTGCACTTTCATATATGATATGATACATATCACTACACCACTCCTCTCGCCCTTGACCGGAAGAAATTCTCCACCAATCAGAATACGTATAATCTTCTCGTGACATATGACTTCCGCCTACTTCTCGGAAAGCCAATCCATGCCCATGACTACATCAAAACTCCCAAGTGTAACCGGCATAAGATCGATGTCGAAAGTGTGTCCGGCCAGTTCTATCTTACAACCCTTAAGGATGTGTGTAACATGAATTTGCTTACCGTCAGCTAATTCTACGGTATACTGGGATTCCAAAGTAGAAGGCGTAACATTTAAAAGACTACTAAACTTAGTAGAGGCAAAGCTTCTATCGGCTCCAGTATCAAACAGTATAGTAGCATAACGACCATTGACAGGAAATTTACCAATAACATTAGTAGGATCATTTAGAGCCTCAACTAAACTAATGACAAAGGCTCTCCCCTTGGCTCCACCATTATTACCACCATTGTTGTCACCATTAACAGTGTTGTTATTGTTGTTTCCATTGCTCCCAGCACCATTGTCATTCTTCCTTAATTGAGGGCAGTTCCTCTTGTAATGCCCTTCCTTCCTGCATTCGAAGCAGCCCTTAGGTGTTTCTTATTGTTGTTGTGGCTTTTTCATCAACTCGCCACGGTAGTCCTTCGCTGCGTGTCCTAATTTCCCACATCTTTGACACTTGAGGTTATCACACCTGCCGATGTAATGGTAATTGCATCGATAACATTTAGGATACTTCCCCACGTATCCTCCTTGTCCTGATGCTGATGAAGATCCTTGGTTGAAACTCTGATTATTATCAAATTTCTTCTACTATAGCTGCTGAGGCTGACTGTTTGATGAGGAACCTTTATTACCAGTGTTTTCCCACTTGCGCTTGTTATCGGGCACGCTAGCCACCGCGCCCCGTTTGGGTAGCTTTCCTTGTTCCACCGCCTGGTCGGTTAGCCTGTGGGCTAACCGGATAGCCTGTTGTATGGTGGCAAGGTTAGAGGTTGTCATTATACTCTGAATCTCAGGAACCAAACCACGTAAGAACAGCTCAATCCTCTTGTGCATCTCGTTCACCATCTTTAACTGCTAGAACTTAGCCTCCAACTTCTAGACTTCATATGTTTCTTCCTCCGGATATTCTTCTGCTTCCTCCTCGGGTACCTCCTCTGTTACCTCTGAGGCTCCTCCGTCGGGGCCTCCTGAGGCTCGAGCTAATTTTCCAACTCATGTATATGAACTATAGCCTCGTGAAGCTAATCGCGCATCGCGTTCAGGGTGGCCGTCTACTCAGCAACCTGTCCACGCAGAGCCTGGATCTCTCCTGTCTGACCATCCTGGCGTCCTTACATATCAAGTCACGAGTCCTCCATCTCCTCGTATACTCTGTTGTCCTGCTCCTGTTGCTCGTCTAACCTTTTAAATTTTGCCTCGACATTTCGTTGCAGTCGATCGTGTGAGATCACCACAGCAGCGATAGCCCTATAAAGGGTGCAAGGTAGAGGGTATAATACGGAATCTCTAGTCAGGGTAGGGATCGGATATGGAACACACTCCTTTTCTAGCATCCTGATCAGTGTAGTACGATACCAATCCCAGTTGTCAAGATTAGTCATGTCCCACTCAATCACAGACTCGCCCATAATATACGCATCAGATATGAACACAGGGGGTTGAGAACCATAACTCGTAGACGATGAAGGAATAGTAGGAACCTCGGGTTCCCTTCCCGGTGCATGTCGAACAGGGGATGAAGATGATGATGATGCCATACTACAGTGTACGTGATGTGCATGCCAATGAGTATACAGTAAGGGAATAAGTAACGAGTAACTAACTAACTGTGTGCGGGTATAGACTAGTGTGTATGCAACCTAGTTCCCTATAACCAATGGCTCTTATACCAGGATCTAAGTCATTAGTTACTCAGAATGACACTACATAAAACATTTAAAACAAACCAGAGTTTAAACTATAAAATTGTGCGGAAGGGTAAACCCAAAGTAATGAAATGTAAAATACGCAAACACGCACCAAACCATTATTTAAAGCAAAATGTATATTAAATCCCAAATGCAAAACAATGTTTGTCCCAATGCATGCTGACACGTGAGTGCTCCTAGGCGCTACTGCTAACCTCGACCTGAGAATAGCATACTAAAAGAGTCAACACAACGGTTGGTGAGTTTAAGAGTTTGCATTTAACATAAACAGTAATAGTTGTAAAACATAAGAAGTGCGATGAAATAGATAGCTAGTCTACTTTTATAAGTAATAACCATAGTGATTTCGCGATCGAAGCTGACTGTGTTTCGTTTGTTTGCCTCCCCGTCACAACATGCCAGGTCATGATGATTAGGACAATATTGGACCTGTTTGACCTCTAGTCGCACGGTTGGGGCTTGTCAGACCCAGTAGTACTACCCAAAATTTCCCGCTAGTTACCATTATTAACGATCCAAAAATGTGAGGGCTTTCAAGGTATAACATACTATATTACACTATACACAACTTACAATAATAAAGCGTTAGTAAAAGAGTATGCTATCTACCCCAAAAAGAGAGTGTTTAAAAGTGGGGCATGAACTCACCTAGTGCTTCAATAACAGAATAATGCAAGCTACAAAGGAATGGAAGGACAACCCGTTAAAGGTTACCTAGGGCACGTGAGTTTGTAAGTATTCAAGACCAAAAAGACTTAACAAATCCTAGGTGATCTATAAATAGGTTGACCCAAGTGATATGGAACACAATAACACAATTGACCTAGTTGATTTGTTTGACACGTTGGTGACATGTTAAGTTGGGTTGTTGTTTAGCCAAGTGTGGTATCACATTAAACGTCATGATTTCATAGATTACCAAACAAGCTATTCACATAATCCACATTGTAAATCTTAAGTCTCATCAAGATCATCATGCTAACTTAAGTTTTCATACAACACGTGCAAATCTCGACCAGTCATCATACTCAACGTGACTACAATTAAAGTCTAACTACCATTTATATATATTGGGTTTAGTCACGCACAACATGTCGTGTGAAGCCACTCATGGCTACACACCCTAAACCCTGTCAATCCTACTAAGTAGGGGCCTCAGATTCGCACGCATGTATGATACTCATCATCATAATCCCACATGTAATTCATACAATCAAAACATTAACATTAAAATAATCAAAAAATCATAATTCATCATGACACATAACTTGTACATAATATCATGCTTGTACACTTGCACATTTTCTAAGAAAACCTAGATTTTTCCCAAATAGTTCATCAACTAACCATATTACCCAATTATCATAATCTAACATATTAGACATCATCAATAAGCATTCTAGCATGATTCTAACATCATTAACATGCTCAATTCACAAGATCATACAAATCACATTAACAAAGTTTTCCTTTCAGGAAGGTAATATCCAAAATCAATCTATCATCCAATTCATCCATAAATTCATCAACTTTATACCTAATCAAGTTCATAGCAATCATAATAACCCATTTAACATACACAAATTATCAAAACATGAATTCCCATGAAGAAAAGTTTCTACTTTAGGCAATGTATGAACTACATGATCAAACCATGGAATTCTTGCATAATCAACATAACCCAACATTCATATAACATAACTAACATCATATCATCATCAAACAATCATCAATTTCAACTTTTCTTCCCAATTTTCGAACTAGGGTTCATCAAATAACAAAGTAACGGTTAAATTGTCAAATGTGGGGTTGTTTTGGTGGTGTGGCACGGCGAAGCAATGTAGCGGACGAGGGTTTTTCACGGCGGGGAGGGGGGGTGGGACCGGCGGCGGTGTTGCCGTGCTGCGCCGGCCTCCGCCGTGTGCCCGCGACGCATTGGCCCCCACCACCCTTGTATAACACAATCTCTTAAGAGGGTTAACCAATAAAAAGTGCTTAACATATATAGAGAGTCGCTCCCATCACCAAATAAAGTGTGTGCATTGGTTGAAATAGGGTGATGGTTGGAGTTGCGGATAATATACGAGTTTTATTCAAAAATGTATAGGTGCAAAACTTATTTGACAAAATAGATTATTTGAAAATTATTTATTATAATAGATGCTTTTAGAAACTTGTAGTTTCTCACTCCTAATCTTATTAGATAAAGATAAGTTCTACTTAAAATGTTATTGAAAATGTTTATAATAAATTTTAAATGTTTTCTTTTTCTTTTCCGCAATAACATCAGAAGAGCATCCCTTTTACAAAAATCTACAGACCCCTATCCTGTCATTTCAGCATCTTGTGATATTCTCAAAAGATCATTTCGAGCCCTCTCCAATCATTTTGATTTCAAAAAAATTTCATGGTGTACTAGGACAAATCAAAATTTCATGGTGTACTAGGACGAGAATGAATCCGGTAATCCAGGACATACTCATCCTATGCTTTCCTCTGGGTAGGAGGTTTTATAGAGAGAGATAAGTCGAGGGTAGCCTCCCGCTAGACCGATTTTTAATGTCGGTTAAAAAGCTAAATATATATGCTTTTAATTGTCTATTTAAAGTTTTTTTCATATCTAATCGGGTGTTTATGATTTTTTGGTTCATTTGGGAATTCTACGAACTATTAGTTATTCTATAAAAGCTTTATTTTATTGTTTTATTGAAATAGTAAAATGGTATTTTATATAGATTTAACCAAAAAAAAGTTTCTTAATGTTTATAACCCTACGTAAAGCATACCTAAGTATTGTTTTTAAATTTTTTGATCTTTTTTTATTAAAAATACTTTTTAGAAAGAACTAAAAAAGATACCAATTTTTTTAATTAACTAATTAAAAACATTTTGATTATAAATCGTTTTTTATCAATACGTGTTTTAAATTATTTAAAATGTTATTATAAAAAATATGTTTCTTCAAAAAAACTAAAAAATTCATAATTTTTTTTTGTTTTTCTAATAAATTCAAACAAAAGATTTTGTTGGACTTTTAGATTTTATAATAAAAATTAAAATCTTTACAACTAATTGCAAATTTCTTTTTTTTTTAACTACTTGTTTTCTCTACACGTCTTATTTGAAATCATTCGATAAGTCTTTTTAGAAACCATTCGTTATCGAGATGTACTTTTTAAAATCATTCATTGGTTTTTCTACACATAATTTCTAAAACCATAAGGTCTCTTCAAATACCTTTTTTTTCTAACAGTCCATTAAAAAAGAATGATATTAAAAGGGAGTTTTTTTCTCAAAAAGATGTTGAAGGAAAAAATATTTATCAAAATGTGATTTGAAAAATATTTACTAAAATGGGTATTTTCATATATATTCTTTATTTTCACCTAATCAATATTAATTATTTTTGTTTTTTATTCAATCAACCTAATTTTTATAAATATTTCTTCAAGAAACCTAACGGTGTTAAAAATTACATTTCAAAAAATTAAATGGTTTTAAATAAAGTTCAAAAAACGTAACAGTTTAAAATGGACGTTTAAAAAAACCAAACGAATCTAATACAAATACATTTTTTAAAACATTTTATATAATACCACGATCAAACCATATATGTTTTTATATAGTTTATTTAATTGTTGTAGAATAAACTATATAAATACTTTTTTCATTTTTAAAGAAAAGTTACGAGACAGTTGCGGGAGTTATACAACTTTTAAAAGTCTCGCAATCCTAAAAACATTTTTTCTAATTTTGATTAGAAATATTTTTTATTAACTTTATAATGAATATCTTTATAAATAGACTTTTCTTTAATCTAATAGAATGAAGAGTGAGAAAAAAATTTTCTTGAAAACACCTATTTTGATAAATACATTCTAAAGCACTTATTAGAGTAAGCTTCGCTTTTACTTCATGTGATTTAATATAAATAACGATTTACATCTAAGGATTTCAAAATCTTGATTTTACTCCTTGTGGTTTGCAATCTGTCCCAATTGGTTGCAACTCATTAACGGTGTTAAATATTTATGTTAAATAAAAGAGTATTTTAATCATTTTATTAATAAGGGTTTATAAGGTAGTTTAATCTGCACTCTTTCTACAATTGAAAAATCAAAAAATTTAAAAATTAAAATTTTAATACAAAGATCTACACACTCTCTCTCTCTCTCTACTGTCTCTCTTTCTCAAACTAAAAACCCTAGATCAGCCATCTCTAACCACCACACAGCCTCCACCACACAGCCTCCACCACAGCCACGCAGTCGTTGCCACCATCACCACTTCGCTTCCTTCTCCTCCCTCATTCCCTCACTCCACCACCGCCCTTTGAACTTAGGTGAACCACCATACAATCACCTCCCCTTAAACAATAGTTGGCTCTTTGAACAACAACATTGTCTCCTTTGTCGCATCGAACCACTGTCTCCTTTACCGCCTTGAACCACAACACCAGATGTAGGGATTGAACCTAGAGGCTCGGTAAATCAAATTAAGATGAACAAGATCAAGTCGCGTGAGAAGTTGGAGTATCCGCGCTAGAAGTTTCATCTCGCGCGAAAACTATTTTGTTTAGTATATATAGTTAGCTTTTGATGTAATTTAGCTAAGCTTTCTCACTTTCCTGATTTTGCATGTACTTGTAATCCTTTCAAATTAGAGAGCAATACAAACGAAGTTTATTTACACTTGAGTTTATCTTATTACTTGTTCAATCTTCTTACCGTGATGATTATATTCCACGTTCTTATCACGACATCGATCTGATTTGTAATTGTTGATCTTTAAAATTGTAATTGTTGATCTTTAAAATTGGTGTGCGAGAAGTTTAAAATTTTAACTATTTCAAATTTTTCTAAGTCTGGAAATTCTTATTATGTGTGATAAATAAAACTTGTTTGCTTTAATTTTCAGATAGCAAGACAAATGGTTTTCAATAAAAACTATAATGTTGTTGCATTTCTTGGTGAGATTCCGGATGACGAGGCATTGTTCAGATCACTTATTGACGGTCTAAAAACATCTCGTATTCATCATGCTATTACAGTTAATCCGACCATTTATACTATCGATCAGTTTTGGATTTTAGCGGCTAATGAGAAAGACTCTTAAGGAGAACCGTGCATCTCTGCTACGGTTAAAGGGGAAGAGAGTTGTTATCACGTTTGAAGTGATTAGCAGTGTTCTACTATTGGAAGATCAGCCCAACGTAGCAGTTAAGAATGATGATGATGTGGCTAATGAAGAGGATGGGTTATGATCATAGATATCCTTGCTGGAGAAGAAATACTTACCTCCATTCTGGAAGTATTTATTTCACGTGGTGGTTCATTGCTTGAGTAACCTGAAGGCTGGAATGGATAGTCTGAGTGCTGTGTTTGGATCCCTGCTAGTATTACTTGTTGACGATTTACCTTATAGCATATCCAAAGCTATTTTTTGGAAGATGCAGAAGAATGTGATAGCTTCTATGGGAAAGAAGTTTATCATGTATCCCCGGTTTATACAAATGATTATGAATGCTACTTATTCTGAGTTAGCAAGGTCTGATTTTACCACCTATGTCATTATGGTGATGAAGAAAGATATTTTCACTTATTTGATGGCAGCTCGTGGGAATGCTTGGGATGGAGTTAACTTTGCCAAACTTGGCCGATTTATTGAAGGTTATCAACGAGGTGATCAGTCTACTAACCAACAGCATGATGCTAAAACTCATAAGACTGATCAAGCAGGTCCATCTTCTAGTACTCCTGAGGATGCTCCAGGAAGTTCACAGGGTACTAGGATGTCGGTTAAAGATGAGGTGAACACTTGGTTCACTAACAGTGAAACAGATGGTGATCAGATTGGTAATGTCCCTTACGTGTTACAAGAAAGACCCACAATGCATAAAACTCCTACTAAACGCACTGCTGAGGAAAAAGATGCTGATTTTATTCCTGAGGATTCACCATCTACTAAGAGGAGAAAGAAGAGAATGGCAAGTTAAAGAGCTGATTCTAATGTAAGTCCACATGGGAGGGGTAGAGGATGAGGTATTTTGCATAAGCGTCAGACCCCGATGACCACTGTGTCAACCAGTACTAATATTTTAGTGTTTGAGACTCTAGTCATAGTTAGTGAGGCTATACAACAAGAGACTCCAGTGATTGTTACGGAATCCACAACTGTAACATCATCGGCTATGCCCACTTCTAATGATATTTTGAGCACACCTCCTAGAGATCAATGCCCCGATGATGAAACAGTTAGAATGGATGATTTTCTAAACACTCCTCCGGTGCAAAGACATAGCGTTGGAACTACTTCTACTTCACCTACATTAGTTACTCTTAAACAAAGAGTACAAATGTTTGAGAAGGAGATGTGGGAGAAAACTCAACATATTTATGACTTACATGCTCTAAATCAAGAAACGGATGAGAGGATCAAGATTCCTAAACATCAGCAATAGTTCATATTTAGCTATGTTCAGATTCTAGAGAAGAACATTATAGACCACACTTCTCGCGTTCCATTTACGTTTGCACAGCAACGTACTACAGAAGTTGGAGAGTTTAGCGGGACAGCAATCTGCTGGTCCTAAAGTTGCTAATGATCCTGCAGCTGCTTAATCCTGTTATGCCTGAAAGGACAACAGAGACTCTTGATGTTGATCAAGAGCCAACTAACATTGTTCCTACTGAGGCTACTAAGAATTGACTTGTAGTTTTTACTAGAGAGGCATTTATGGAGCCTGAACATGCTATTCCAATCCTTGTGCCAGTACATGATGATGATGATTTAGATATGGTTGATTTCAGTTGTGATGAGGATGATGATATTGTTGATGAAGATGATGATGATGATGATGATGATAATGAGGGTGGTAATAAAGTAGATAAAAAGAATGATGATGATCATGGTGACATGGGTTCAACTACTGTTCCTTCTAGTTCATCGGGTTCTGCCAATGTCTCCGGACCAAGACCCGATGATACAGATAACTATACACCATTGGATCCTGCTATTGAGGAAATGTACGAGAAGGAATTTTACACATTTTAGCAACAACTAATTACTGAAGAGTCTGATGAAAACTTTGGACCTTTAGATGGATTAGAGGAGGAAGTAGATTATACAATGTATTTGGGAACAGTCTTTATAGTTTATTTATTGATATATTTACTGAAGAAGGAGAGATTGTTGAAGAGTCTGGTGCTAATCAACCCACTAACAAGACTGATAATCAAACTTGAAAGAGAGCAGTCTGTTAGGTTGGGAATCTTACTGTTGATGCTCCTCCTCCGCCAGCTTATGTACACTTGCTAAGACATTCCAAACCTTTCACAAGGTATGGGAATTCAGAACCAATTATTAGTTGGGCGTATGATGCTAAAAAGAAAATGTATATTATGAAAAGAAAGGCTGGAGCTATTGAGTATTATCAGGACGAGCATGACTTTCATACACTCAGAGCATCTGACTTATATGTTATGGGTCGTGTTCCATTCATAAATCAAGTAAATACAGGAAGGGGAACCGGATAAGGAACATGATCTAGAGGCAAAGCAAGACCAACTTTAAAGATTTTAAGATAGCCAAATCCAAATTCATTGAAGATGAGACACGTATAGATCTAAATACAAATAAGCCGATGAAGATACGGGTTTACAAGCATCCAAGATATGCAAGAAAGTCCCTATACATGCTCCAGTACCAGTTAACAACTTGTCTAAGCTTATGTGGTGGAGTTGTGAGAAGGAGACGGGGCATGCATTAATTCATTGTGTTGACAAAGATTAACGTATCATCGACCCTATTGATCTGCTCAAATTTGGAAAGGCGATTTGATGAGGCTGTAGGCTTGTCCAACTGCAGCTGATGAATCTGTTCATCTTTTAGCATCACAGTTCAATTGGTTAATAACGAAGGCCTTGGATAACAAAATGTATGCTTATGGGGGGCAGTTACAAGGTTGTAGATGTGGACTTCTAAAGCATTGATTCACCGAGCCTAGAGGAGATTGTAGGGATTGAACCTAGATGCTCGGGAAATCAAATCAAGATGAACAAGATCAAGTCGCGTGAGAAGTTGGAGTATCCACACGAGAAGTTCCATCTCGCGCGAGAACTAAGTAGTTCATGCGAGAACTATTTTGTTTAGTATTTGTAGTTAGCTTTTGATGTAATTTAGCTAAGCTTTCTCACTTTCTTGATTTCGCATGTACTTGTAATCCTTTCAAATCAGAGAGCAATACAAACGAAGTTTGTTTACACTTGAGTTCATCTTATTACTTGTTCAATCTTCTTACCGTGATAATTATATTTCACGTTCTTATCACAAGTCGATCTGATTTGTAATTATTGATCCTTACAACAGATCTAAAGGCGGTTGATTTGAGAATCGCCATCAACTAATCGCCAGATCTGGGAATTACAGAAGTTGCAGACAAATGTTGTTGTTGCTGGTGACCTGCTACTTATTTTGATTTAGAGAAAAAGAAGATGAAGGTAGGTGATATTGGTGGCGGCAGGTAGGGTAGCTGTTGGTGGCGACCGATGTTGTTGTTGCGGGTGACCTGCTACCGGTGGCAGTTGATGATGAAGATGCAAAGTGGTGGTGTGAGGATGACCAGAATTGGTAGTGCCTGTGATTATGATGATGGTGGTGATGGTGGTGAGGTTGTGGGGTTCAGTGTATTAAAGCCTAATGTTTTACCTTTTAATTAATTTAACTATATTACAGAAATTAGTCCTTTACTAATTTAAGTATATCACACAATTAGTCCTTATGTTTGAAAAATCTAAAATGCCCTTTAATTTAATAGAAATATTTAACATCGTTAGTGGGTTGGAGTTAATTGAGATAAAATGCAAACCACAAGTAGCAAAATCAAGATTTTGAAACCTTTGGATGTAAACCATTATTTAAACCAAAGCACAGGGAGGAAAAACGAAGTTTATTCCACTTATTTTGGTAATAAGTTTTTAGTAACACCCATTTGAGAAAAAACTAGATAATATACCGGAGTGTCAAATGGGTTCAATTGTTAAGAATGTGATTGTGATGTTTGAATTTCTTAACGAAGCTTTCGGAATTGAGTTGTTTTTTAGTTCATCGAAATGATGATTTCATATTATTTAAAGAGTATATAATTTAGGGAGTAAATAATGTGTAAAAGAATGTAGGTTTAATTGATATTCATAGTGTTTATTTTAAGGTTTAGGGTTTAGGGAGTAAATAATGTGTAAAAGAATGTAGGTTTAATTGATATTCATAGTGTTTATTTTAAGAGTATATAATTTAGGGAGTAAATAATGTGTAAAAGAATGTAGGTTTAATTGATATTCATAGTGTTTATTTTATTTTATACGTTTTAACAATGTTGCGTATCTATGTATTTTACATGCCTACAATGAGTCAAAATCATTTTTACCTCGCTTCATTCTCACTGCCTTCCTGTTAGGGTGTTCAAAGTCGGATATTTGAAATTTGAATAATTGAAATCACTATCTGTATCCGTATATGAAATTCGGATATCCGAAATTTCGGACACGGATATGGATAGCAATTCAAATATCCAAACCTTTTTTACAATAATTAGATATATATTATTATAAAAATAATGTAGAAACAACAAACATTAAAAAAATCCCAATATACACTAACAAGTCCCAACTTAAAAAAAAAACTTTTAATACTTTAAAAAAATAACAAAAATATTTTTAAATTTTAGGATAATCGGATATTCTAATATTCAAAAATTTTCAAAATCAGTATTTGAATTTTCGGATATGCAGGATCTTTTATAGTACACCAATTAAAATTTGAACCACTTTTCCTTTACATTATATAAGACAACAATTACATTAAACAAACTCAACGAAATTAAAGCAACTACATTAACAACTACAAACCTAGGTAATTGCTTATGTTGCACTAATTTGCTTATGTAGTTCATAAACTTTAAATGATAGTGATATCAAATTGCCCTTCAATTAGATTTAATCCGATGGGGGAAGAGGAAGGCAACGAATTAAGTGATGTCAAGTTCTGCTTTCATTTGGTTGAATCCATGGGATGAGGAAGATGTTGGACTCAGTGATGGCGCAAGTTAGCATTGATAATTGCAGTTGTCTTCGTCGCGTTAACTGTACTATCCGTCCTTAAGTCAAGGCATCGTTCTCTATTCTAGGTTCATGTGTAGTGATGTGGACTTCTTTGTTTCATTCTACGCTTTCAATTTGGGATTTAGGATTTGTTCACTACTGCTTATTCTTTAAAAAAAAAAAGGACACAAGAGTTAGATGATTTATTAAAGTCTCGATTACTCAATTTTTTTTAATTACAAAGTGTTAAATTACCTACATGCCCCTTATGCGAATTAGTTGTGAATTTGGATGAAGGTTAGTGTAAAGAACAATATGTGTGTAACTTTTATAAAAAGAACATATAGTGTAATTATTGAAACTAAAAGACACACAGTGTAATTTTATGTATTAATAAATGACATAATTTGTAATTGACTCTAAATTTTATAATAATATCACGTTTTAAATGTAAAAACGATAAAATTATATTATTAATAACAATATCATATGTTTTACTTATTTTCGTAGCCCATATATGATGAAAGATGAAATTTGTAGTTTGAAAGAAACAATAATATACAAAAAGATTGTTAAGTTAGATGTAGAGAAAAAATATTGTTTAATTAGTAATATAGCGACACGAGTTTAGCTACTAGTATTAAACTAATATGTTTCTAAAACGTACATTCATTTATATTTTTAACAATGGATTTACGGTACCAAATATTAGATTTATAAGGAAAAAATTGCACCAACCAACATTACATGTCTATCACTAAGATGAGTGTTATTATGGTTTCAAGATATAATGTGATATTATGTCTTGATATATTAACGCGTTGTTATGATTTTCATAAAGTTCTCGTATTACAACTAAAATTACGCATGAAAAAATTAATTTTCTAACATATATAAGCATATGTGCCAAGATAGAAAAAACTATTTTTTTGTATGATTCAATTAACCATAGAAACTTATCTTTTTACTCTAATAAAATAGTAACTTAAGATGTCACGTGCCAACATCACAATCATCCGCACCAAAATTTTTCCGCATCTCTCTCCTATTAAATAATTACCTTAATTACAAATAATATTATTTAACACTCTTTTAGATTTAATAAATTAAAAAAAAGATCTATTTATTAATGTTATTTCTAAATAAATAAATTTTTTATAAAATAATAAATTTTCTAAAGCATAAAACTTTTTAAAAATATGAAATATTTTAAATTGGTATTTTTAAAAATTCAATTTTTTAAAACCAAAAATAATTAAATTTAGGAGTTATAATAAGAAAATTTTCTAAAATGACATTTTTATATAGTTTGTTTTAGAACAAAATGTTTATTTTTTATTTTAGAAAAAAATTTAAAAATAAAATTTTAAAAAATTGATATCAATGTTTTATTACTTATAGTCATTTCTCATACGTAATTTCAGTCATATTATATCTTAGAATATTATTTTATAATTAATAAATTTTATTATATTAGTATATTATTTATTCAACCCGTGTAATACACGAGTTTACTAAAACTAGTACCAAAATATAAAAGTATACTTGCTATATATGTATATTCAAATTTATTTAATCTACCTACTCTAATAAAATGGTAACTATGAGAACACGTGGTAACACCACATTCCTTCTCACCAAAGTTTTCCCGCTTCTCTCTCTTATTAAATAACCGCATTAATTACGAAAAATATTATTTACTTCTTTTTAGATTTAAAATATTTTTTAGTAAATTAAAAAAAGATCTTTTTATTAATGTTATTTTTAAAAAACAAATTTTTTTAAAATAATATTTTTTAAAAACATCAAACTTTTTGAAAAATACAAAATATTTAAAATTAGTGTTTTAAAATGTAAAATTTTTATAAACAAAAAATAATTTAAATTAGAAATTATATTAAGGAAAATTTTTAAAATGACATTTTTTTAAAAACGGTTGTTTTGAAACAAAATGTTTAATTTTATTGAAAAAAAAAAGTAAGTTTAACGGATGATATCCTTATTTTATTACTTATAATCGTCATTACACATACGTAATTTCAATCATATTTTATCTTAAAATATCATTTTATAATTAATAAATTTTTATTTTATATAATATTTTATTTATTTAGCCCGTGTAATGCACGGGTTTATAAAAGCTAGTTTAATATATAAAAGTTTTAAAAGAGAAGAATAATTGCTTAATTAAAAGGATAAGTATCACACCACAATCATGTATTTAGACTTGGGCATAAAAACCGGGTTCGAACCCGACCCGGTGGACCCGACCCGGAACCAGGTACGGGTACGACCCGGTATATGCATACCCGGGTTGGACCCGAAAAAAACCCGTAGGGTTGGAACCGGGTATGATTTTCTAGAATTTCTTAGAACCCGACCCGGACCCGACCCGACCCGGAACCGGTTGAACCCAGGTTGGACCCGGTTTCGACCGTTTTTTTTTTTTTTTTTAAAAAGTGGCCGTTTTTTAACGGCTATATAGCCGTTACCTTCGATTTGTGACCGTTTTTTTGGTCACTTTTGCCCTATAAGTTAGTATAAATAGGTGTGGGTTGATATGGTTTAGTACCCAAGTCTCAAACGCAAAAATATACGCAAAAAACGCAAAAAATACTCTTCGTTTACTCTCGTTTTACACGTTCACTCTCTCGTTTTACACTTTCACTCTCTTCAATCTTGATATGGCTCACTCACAATCTTCCGTTGGTCAAGGTTCATCCAACGCTCCAACCGTCGTTCGTGTTCTTGCACACAATCGTAACATGGATGTTTGGTGCAATTGGGATATGGTTGAGTTGAGTGACGGGTCTGTAAAGGCTCGTTGCAAGTTTTGTGGAGCTTTGCTTGCTAAAGATTCTAACACGACTTTAAACAAACACATTAGCAAGAAGTTTTGTAAGTCGTTGAAAAGTAATCCGGATTCGCAACAAACACAATTGGGTGGAGACGGTGGAATCTTTAATTACGATGTTAATACGGTTCGAGATCGAATGGCGAAGTTCGTGATTCAAGAAGCTTTGCCTTTTAGTCACTTCGACAATACTCGGTTGACCAACTTAATTCGAGAGACGCTTCAACCTCGTTACACTCACGTAAGTCGTACTACACTTAGACGTTATTGTTTAAAATTATGGAAACAAGCAAAAAATGATTTAATTGTATTATTTGAAAATTTAAATACCGGTGTAAACTTAACTAGTGACGTTTGGTCGGCTCCACACGGTTTACCCGAATCGTACCTTTGCGTCACCGCTCATTGGGTGGATCCCAATTCATGGCAATTGATGAAACGTACGATTGCATTTGATCTTTTTCACATCCACACACCGGAGAATTTTTGTTTTACTTTTTAGATAATGTAATAAGTACTTTTAAATTAGAAAATAAATTTTTTTCAATTGCATTTGATAACGCCTCTAACAACACAACCGCGGTTGAAAAATTAAAATTAAAATATCTTCCGATTGCAAACGGTGATTTTTTCCATACTCGTTGTGTTGCACATATTATTAATTTAGTAGTGCAAGACGGACTATCCGGGCAATATGTTAATAACTTTATTACATCTTTTCGATTTATGTTACATGACGTTTTTAAAAAAAGTAGAAGAAGATATCAAGATTATAAACAATTTTGTAAGGATACGCACTCTAGATTTTTAGGTCCTAATTGGGATGTACCTACTCGGTGGAATTCGACTTGTCACATGTTTGAATGTGCTTTAAAACAAAATGGCACTTTGAAAGCTTTTCATAATAGTCTTTCGGATAATGGTGAAGCCGACCCATTTTCGGATGCGGGTTGGGAGAATCTTCAACGTCTATCCGAGTTTCTTGAGGTTTTTAAAAACTCAACAACAAAATTATCGGGAGTTTATTATTCCACTAGTTATTCGGTGCTTCAAGAACTATATTTTATGTCTTTGAATTTTAAAAATTTTCAAAATAAAAATAATATGTTTAATCAAATGACAGAACCAATGAAAGAAAAGTTTAAAAAATATTTTAAGGACTTACCACCCGTTTTTACATGTGCCGCCGCTTTAAATCCGTTTCTAAATGTTGCGGGGGTTGAATGTTTGATAGATGAGATAAATGACAATTTGGATATGCATGACGAAAACCCTGATTTTTCAAACGAGGCAAAAGAAAATTTTAATCATAGTTTGAAAACAATTTATAATTTTTATTTAAATAGATATGGGCCTAACGTAAACATAACCATGTCAAGCGGATCAACCTCAAGTGCTAGTACCTCGTTTAAAGACCCTGTTTTGACTATGTTGAATGTTGTTCGGGATGTGACGGCTAAACGTCAAAGAGGTAACACCCCAACAAGTGAGCTCGGTAGATATAGTGGAACGGATTTTATTTCCACTATAACTACCGAAGATTATCGTGCATTCGATATTTTGGCTTGGTGGAAAGGAAAAGAATCTCAATTTCCGATTCTTTCTACTATGGCCCGTGATTTACTAAGCGTCCAAGCTTCTACGGTAACTTCGGAATCTGCTTTTTCTCTTAGTGGCAGGGTAATATCATTACGAAGAACAAGACTAACTCCGGAAGCAGTGCATTTGTTTAAAGGATCACTTAGACGCAACGGATCGTATACAAGACCAAACAAGCCTCGAAGACAAGATTACACTCGAAGCTAAAGTACATGATGAAGAGGTAGAAGACGGAGTATCTTCTGGCATATCCGATGAAGAATTAGCATTTGATCAAGCATCTCGTAGTAGATAAAATTAGACGATATTGTTATTTTTAAGTTGTTTTAATATTATATGTCTTTCATGTTCTTTTTAAATTTCTTTGTCATTCAAATGTTTTATATAAAAAGTATTTAATATTTGTATATTATAAGTGTAACATTTTCTGCTCAAGATTTGTATATATTTATATATTAAGTTGTTTAAATTTTTTTCATTCAAGTGAACCCGGTTAGGAAAAGAAAAATAAAAAGAAAAAAAAGGAAAGAAAATATAAGAAAAAAAAACATACGACCCGGTGTTCGACACACACACAAGAAAAGAAAAAAAGAAAAAAAAAAAAAAAAAGGCAAAAACCCGGTTGAACCCGGGTTTCATACCCGAACCGAACCCGACCCGACCCTACCCGGGTATACCGGGTAGGGTTTGTATCTCGCTGAACCCGACCCGGGTTCGTACCCGGGTTCACCAATACCCCGGTACAAAAAACCCGGTTGGGCCCAAACCCGGTTTGTACCCGGGCCCGGGTCCGGCCCAAACCCGTTTTGTGCAACTCTACATGTATTCATGCCTACTTCCGACATAAGAAGCAAAGACGATGAAAATGTTGACGGGCTTTGACTTTTGGTCTAAGTGTAAGTTTAGCCCATATTGTATTTAACTTTCCAAATTCCAATAGGTATGGCAATTTAATATAATCAACGGGCTTTACTATCCCATCAACCCAACAACATGGGCCCATGACCCATAATCAGTGAAAGCATTTCCTTGTATTAGTTGTATTATATGTGATTCTGTGGCGAAAATGTGGTTCGGGTTTGTTTCATATCTTTATTATCTTTTATATGTTATATTTTTTTATTAAATATATTTACTACAGTTATGTAATGTTACAAACTCATCTTGACAAGCACCAGCTAAGGATTTGACTCCAACTCTTGATGAGTACTCTCAACTAGCACATAAAATGCACCCTTAATCATTAGAAAACTTCAAAAGATAAACATGAGTGACCATAAAACAACATATACCTATCACACATGAATATTTGTATTTTTTATGGTGAGCTATAACTGAAGTATGGATATAATTTATTTATTAATCAATTCAAAAAAGGCAACTTTTACTATGTTTTGTATTGAGTTTGATGGTAAAAGTATTAACAACAAGCTACAATGTGAAGCAATATTTGTTGAAATATATGAAGGGAAGATTATATCTAAATTCATCAAATCCTGTTGGATAAAGAAACTGAAATTGCAATTAAATCACGATGTTGTTTTTGAAATCGATTAATCTTTCAGATTAAACCATTTGTGCATTTATAATCGATTTGATCGAATAACATTAAGATTTTGAAATATGAACTTGAATTGAATTGATGAATTACTTGTGCGTTAAGAATGCTCTCTGTTAGTCTATGTTGATTGTTTGTGGAAAATGAATTTTCCTGACTTTCAAAAACTACCGATCAAAACCTTAAAACCAAATAGACATATTCACTTTATACAACGTAAGTTCATTCCATATTTTATAATTAGCCCAAAATTTAACTAATAGGTTCATTATAAAAAAGTAATATTTATATATAAGCCAATAATATTAAAATTCCAACATTCATCCCCCGTTTTAGTAATATTCATGATCAACATAAGCAAACTTCACCATAATCAAACTTATGCATAAATAAAATGTCCCACGAATTAAATTTCACTTTAGTATATTACGTGATCCAAATATTTGAATATCAAAATGTCACAATGATTGAACATGTTCTATTCATCTGAATACTTGAAGATAATATACATATAAATTTACAATTTTATAGTTCTAACTGACATAATATTTTACTAGCCTATGTTTCATCTTTGAAAGAGTATATCAAAGCCAAGTCCAAACTTTTTAAAACAGCTAAACTTCATACTCTTATGGGTAGTTCTCATCTTACACCTACAAATGCAATTTACTAAAGAACTATTAAAAAACTATGTTTCAACCTTCTTTATCTTGCAGTATGAACACATACCTTGGGATACTATGTTGTGTTCTAATATATTCATGACAAGCCTTTCACATTGACTTTAGCATTTAACATTGTATTAAATGGGAATTGGGTTTCTTAACATGAGATACTAAGAAACTCACTTTAGACCCATCCCTTTGGTTAGATGATTAGCCATGTTGTGTTGAGATTTTATAAACTCAACTGATATTATTCCATTCATGATTAGTTTCCTAACCATGTTATGTCTGACATCTAAGTGTTTATACTTTCTATTATACACTTGACTATATACCTTAGCCATTGTAGCAAAACTATCACACCTAACTGGAATAGGTGATACACGTTTAGACCATAATGGAATCTCATACAATAAATTTCTTAACCATTTACCTTTTTTTTTAGCTAAAGCTAATGCTATAAACTTAGACTCCTTTGTAGAGTTTGTAATACAAGATTGCATCTTAGAAGCCCAAGCAATTACACCTCCACCTAGTAGAAATATCCATTTACTAGTAAATGAACGATCTTCTAAATTCGTTATCTTACTTGCATCTGAAAATCTTTGTAGAATAAAAGGTGAAACTAAATAACGTAAATCATAGTTCACGGTTTCTTTAAAGTACTTAAACAATCTATTAATTATTTGCCAGCACTATTAGAAAATATACCATTAATTACACATGAATTATGACACACGATGTTTTAATGAAACACAAAAATACGTGTCATAAAAAATATTATCATCTCTACTAAAAACTAAATGACGTGTTATTGTTTTATTGTCATAAAAAGCAAAACAAAAAAAACAGGGGCTATGCTTTTAGTAAAACACGTGTCATCTTTTGTTTTTTGAAACCCCCACTTATAACTAAGAATCTATTATTATAGCACCAGTACCATTCGATCGATCTTTCCCCTAGCTACCTCCACCATTCAACCGCTACCATTTGAACCAAATCGATCGGAAGCCACCATAACCATTAACCGACCGCCACACTCCACCATTCGACCACCACATTCCACCTGTACCACCACCAATTGACCACCACCACATTCGAAACCCCAAACCCCCGAACCATAATTGAAGATCCAAACCCCAAAACCATAATCGAACCCCAAAACCCTATAAAGACGATGGATTGACACCTAAACAACCCTGTGAAAGGTTAGAATGATTTCTTGCTTCAGTTTTGTGTGTGAATGTTGTTAAATGTTGCTTTGATTTAGTTATCTATTGATTTGTTGGTTTGGTGTTTTGATTCGGTTTAGTTTAGATTTTTATGGTGATGTAGTAAGTTTTGGATATAGTGTTCGCTTGGGATATAGTGTTCATGATTGAGTCAAGTATTAAAAAGATTATATTGTACATTGAATCTAGATATGAGTAGGAGGTAATTAATCGTATTATTCAATTATTTGTATGTTGTTTTGATATGTGTGCGGATTATTATGATTCTATTGTTCATGAACCAACAAATGTGTTGTGACAAAAGCATGGTTATTGTTTAAGTTTTGGGTTTCTAACTTTCTTTGTTTGTAATCATCTGATAGGACTGAGTTTGGGGATTTTATGCTTAATTTAGAGCTTCATGGTCAATTTGACCTTTTAAGTCAATAAAATTAGTTTCTTAGTTAGCATTTGTATTAAGATGGGTTGATTTGAGTTGCACTTATCTTCAAGGAGTAAACTTTTAACACCTAAAAAATAATTAAAAAGTAACCAGGTCAATTAAGTTAAAAGTCACCCAATTGACAGGGTTATTTAGAATAGATTTTTGTTGTATAGAACATAGTTATTATGAATGAGTGTATCGTTGTTGATTACTTACATTTAAGGATGTAGTAGTGATCTAACCTGTTTATTATCTACTGCAGTTTAATTGACACCCTAGAGAAACTGAAGTAGAAGCCACCGCTTCATGTTTGGGACCGATTTTGACTTCTGCCATGGAAGGTACTAAATGTTTTCTCTCGTTTTGTTTGACAATTATAAATCATAGATTTAGATATTTATTATTTTCTTACTCTCTTGCTAACTTGGCAGTAATATGTTAACTGTTTGTAAGCTCTTAATTAGCTTTATGATGTATTATGGTAATTTCAATGAGAAAATACTAGAGTTCTATCAATATTTTCTATATTAATTGATAACTATCAGAAATGGTCATGGATAAATCATGGATTTCATGTGATCGATTATTACATTCATATGACAAAGGTGTGGAGGCCTTTTAGAGTTCGAATGAAGTAATAATCCAAAATCAGATGTTATTCCATGCCATTGTGTAAATTGTATCAATTTGTGTCACCATTTAATTGAATATGTCCATAATCATTTATTTGCCCATGGTTTTGATTAAATTTCAAGGTTTGGTCTTTCCATGGAGAAAAACTTCGCAAGCTTGATTCTGGATGCCCTAATAAACCTGTGGACTTTGATTATACAAAGGAAATGCTACATGATGCCTTCACATATACAGAGAAGGAACTTGATTCATAGAAACCACTTCTTAAGGAATATGATAAGCCACTTTAAGAGGGATTGAAGTATAATGCACTTAGTGGATTATTGAAATTTCAACATTTGAAGCGTCAATATGGTTGGTCTGATGCTTGTTTTGATGCTTAGTTGGTTGTTTAAAAGTTATCTTACCATTAAACAACACAATCCCTAGGTCGATATATGATGTTAAGATGTTGCTAAAAATAGTAGGTCTACAATATGAATAGATTCATGCATGTGAAAATGATTGTGTTTTATTTTGAAATGAACATAAAGATGCTTCTAAGTGTACAACTTGTGGCAAATCATGCTGGAAAGAATACTATAAATGTCCCTTCAGCAGATTTATGGTATTTTCCTCCCATCCCTAGATTTAGAAGAATGTTTTGTCACAAGAATTAGAACATGACTTAAATTAGCATGCATAAGGCCAGGTCAATAACGGTAAGCTAACTTATCCTTGTGATTGTAACATCCCGAGTTCCAGGGTCAAATGTAATAGTTAAAATAAAAAAAATATGAACTTTATATTTTGCATATTGTTAAACAAGTAATGAGTGAAATGACTATTTTAAATTTAAAGTTTTAGACGACTTTTAGTATCGTAAGAGACCGTTTAAATATATATAAATATAATAATATATTATATTTAAACGTGTTCCGTTTTTAACGAAACTTGGGTCGACTCGTAGAGAAAAATAAGCTCGTCTCAATGGCATATTTGAAATTTTATAAGACGTTATATTTAAAAAGTTACAGAAAAAAAACAAAGTAAGCTGCTGAATTAATTATAATAATAAAATAATAATAAAATTTAAAATTCATAAGTAATGCAAATGTAGGCATTCGAAGCTGCTCAAGTTAGAAAGAAAAGTATTGTTTTTAGGAGTTTTTATAACTAGAGACTTTATTGGTTCAATTTAGATTATAATTCTTTTGGAACGATCTAATATAAAGAGAATCCCGAGTTCTAAATACCCCGTTGGGTATAGTTAGTAATGGTTTTTGGAGCTCGAGTAGGAGCGCGAGTAGGAAGACTCTATATCAAATTGCCGCGGATAGTTTTAAGGTATGTTTTCGTTTAAGTTTATATCTAGTTAATTATTATTTGTTTTAGATTATTATTATTATTATGAGTAGTTTTAGTATTATTTGTATTATTATTTTTAGGCGTTAGGGTTATTGTTAGGGGTGGGTATTGGGTAGTCTAGCCTTAGTTAGGCATGGACTGATCACCCATGCTTAAACAAGGCAGCGTAAACTAATATCCAACCATTACAATAACTAGTTAGCTGTATCATTACCTAACCTAGGATTACTTAAACTATATCAGGACCTAGAGATATTACCAGATTATACTAGAAAATGTTATCAATTGTTAGGCAACTGCTAAACAGGTGAGTTCCTCTGAACTGTTTTCTAAAACGGGATGTGATGTTTTGATAACCGGTAATAATTGGAGAATTGACTATCAATAGCATCTGTGATATGTGGCAATGCTTTATAGGATGCTTGAGGGCTGCTTGTATGATCCTGCTTTAGCCAGTGGAGTTTGTATACATAGCCTGGTTATGTGAATTTATACTGTGCTTACTCTGTTCATATCTGTTTGCAATGGTTGTATCTGCTTGATGCAATAGTCAATATCAATATGTTTTGAATTTTGAAGAATGCTATGTTCATGAATTCACAAGCTTTATGTTGTGTCCCAAATCTTTTCTTTTTGGACACACATCCTAGGTGCTAAATGATTACAGTACGTGGAGATTACGAGCTAGCTTATGAGAAAATAGAGGTCTAGAGCAGTAATTGAAGATTTGGATCTCCAGTTAAATTGATGTAATGTATTATCTAGTATGCCAGATATACAGTATGCTATGATGTTAATCAAAGTTAGACTTTCGCTGTGAATTTAGATTACTATGTGTTTTGTATATATCTGATGCGTAACGCTCCAGGGTGTGTCCTGGGAGGCGGGAGTTACAAGTTGGTATCAGAGCCATAGTTTAAGTGAATTAGGCATTATCAGTTAGTGTCTAAACTTAAACTGAGTTGAGAAGACTACGTAGGTTGCCAAATAAACCAAGTAGTGTTATGACAGATAAGAGGAGTTAGATATGTGTTAAGTATATAATAGAAAATAACTAGATCACTTGAATAATGTAAAAGGTTAATAACATTTAGCTAATGTCATTAAGAATTTACTTTTCAAATTGTATTTTGATTTGTTAGTTGTTATGTTTGCCTAAACTTATGAAGTAGATTGGTAGTGTTAACTAGACATTGTTGAAGGCATACACTTCTAGATAGTCTCATGTCAATTAGTCTAATAGAACAATAATGGCCATGCAAAGTAATTCATAATTAATTATAGTTAAATAAATTATAGAATAGGATGATTAACTAAGCAATGAAGGATTGGTAGACGAAAACTATTAAGATATAGAAGTGATAGTATCTTAAGACTCCATAATCATATATGAGTTTTGAGTCTTAGCATATTACTAGATATGATACTAAATGAAGTACATAAATCAAAATATAGAGCAAACACAAGTAGTAATAACATGTAATATGATGTAAGAATTATTATTGGTATTCAGAAATCAAAGATCAAACACAAGGCGTATAGGGACATTTCTTTATCTACTTAAGGATTATGGTGAAACATTAGAAATTGTGTAACTAGATACAACAATCTTAAATCTCGTAATGTAAATGAAAGATAACCAATAGACTTTGTTAAATTCATGATTAAATTATGGAAATGACACCATCTAGCTAGTGGATAATAGGCTTACAAAATTATTACACCCTCTACCTATCTATTAAACTATAAGATAGAAATGTTAACCAGACGCTATTAGTCTCAAGTTAAGATGTGCCTATCTTACTATATCTGATAGAGTTTATCATTTCACTTCAAAGTTATAATAGGATTTCCAGAAGAAATTAAGAACTTGAGTAAACTAGAGAACCTTATGAAAAAAAAACTACCGAGGCACAATAGTAGTAGACTTTTCTTGAGAATTAAAACCCTAAGTAATATAATATAGGAATATATTAAGAGTTCGCATAACGAGAGTTTGATATGATTTGATCACTTTTGCGCTAATGGAAATTCTAAGAAATGAAGATACGGTGGTTAACGTAACAAGTTATTAATCGTACAATGTAGAAATCTTAGCTCAAAAGATAATTCCATTAGTATTGGTCGAGTGATAAGATTAGAAAAGAGATTGAGAAGACTTAGGGATTTACAGAAGAAATGAAAGCCAAATATTCTCAACTTTTCGGGTAACCTTCGAATTTCGAGGACGAAATTCTTTTAAGGAGGGAAGAATATAACATCCCGAGTTCCAGGATCAAATGTAAAAGTTAAAATAAAAGAAATATGAACTTTACATTTTGTATATTGTTAAACGAGTAAGTAATGAGTGAAATGACCATTTCAAATTTAAAGTTTTAGACGAGTTTTAGTATAGTAAGAGACCGTTTAAATATATATAAATATAATAATATATTATATTTAAACGTGCTTCATTTTTAACGAAACTTGAGTCGACTCGTAGAGAAAAATAAGCTCGTCTCAACGGCATATTTGAAATTTTATAAGACGTTATATTTAAAAAGTTATAAAAGAAAAACAAAATAAGCTGCTGAATTAATTATAATAATAAAATTTAAAATTCATAAGCAATGAAAAATGTATGCATTTGAACGCAAGGAAGCTGCTCAAGTTGTCTCACATCGACCCAGAAAGAAAAGTACTGTTTTTAGGAGTTCTTATAAATAGAGACCTTATTGGTTCAGTTTAGATTATAATTCTTTTGGGAATGCTTTAATATAAAGAGAATCCCGAGTTCTAAATACCCGTTGGGTATAGTTAGTAATGGTTTTTGGAGCTCGAGTAGGAGCGCGAGTAGGAAGATTCTACATCAGATTACCGTAGATAGTTTTAAGGTATAATTTCGTCTAAGTTTATATCTAGTTAATTATTATTTATTTTAGATTATTATTATTATTAGTATTAGTTTTAGTATTATTTGTATTATTATTTTTAGGCGTTAGGGTTATTGTTAGGGATGGGTATTGGGTAGCCTAGCCTTAGTTAGGCATGGACTGATCACCCATGCTTAAACAAGGCAGCGTAAACCAATATCCAACCATTACAATAACTAGTTAGTTGTATCATTACCTAACCTAGGATTACTTAAACTGTATTAGGACCTAGAGATGTTACCAGATTGTACTAGAAAAGGTTATCAACTGTTAGGCAACTGCTAAACAGGTGAGTTCCTTTGAACTGTTTTCTAAAACGGGATGTGATGTTTTGATAACTGGTAATAATTGAAGAATTGACTATCAATAGCATCTGTGATATGTGGCAATGCTTTATAGGATGCTTGAGGGCTGCTTGTATGATTCTGCTTTAGCCAGTGAAGTTTTTATACATAGTCTGGTTATGTAAATTTATACTGTGCTTACTCTGTTCCTATCTGTTTGCCATGATTGTATCTGCTTGATGCAATAGTTAATATCAATATGTTTTGAATTTTGAAAAATGCTATGTTCATAAACTCACAAGTTTTATACTGAGTCTCAAATCTTTTCTTTTTGGACACACATCCTAGGTGCCAAATGATTGCAATACGTGAAGATTACGGGCTAGCTTATGAAAAAATAGAGGTCTAGAGCAGTAATTGAAGATTTGGATCTCCAGTTAAATTGATGTAATGTATTATCTAGTATGCCAGATGTACAAGTATGCTATGATGTTAATCAAAGTTAGACTTTCGCTGTAAATTTAGATTACTATGTGTTCTGTATATATCTGATGCGTAGGCGGGCGTTACAGTGATTCCCCCTCTTGAAGCTGTTGATATCACAAGGAAAGAATTCGGAAAATAAAATCAAAATATCAGATTAGCCTTGTCCACTGATGGTATCAATCCTCACAAGTCATTAAGTTCCAAGCATAGTTGTTGGCCGGTTATCCTAATAACATATAATCTACCCTCTTATTTGTGCATGTCAAGAAAATTCATAATTTTGACTCTATTGATATCAGTGCCAAACCAACCTTGTAATAATATTGATGTTACTTGGCACCATTGATAGCAGATCTAAAGCTCTTGTGGGAAATTGGTGTTAAGACATATGGATGCTTATAAAAAAAAGAAGTCTTCAATCTAAGAGCAGTTTTACTTTGGACTATAAATGACTTTCTCGTGTATGGTAATCTTTTGGGTGTGTTACCAAAGGTTACTATACTCATCCTGTTTGTTCAGAGAATACTTGTTCACAATAGTTGTCAAAGTCCAAAAAAGTATGCTTCAAGATTCCTTCCCGGTTGAACACCCTTTTCGTAAAATGAAAAAAATATTTCAATAGTCAACAAGAGAATGATATTATAAAAATTCCATTATCAGTTGAAGAAATTTAAAACTATCTAATAGAGTTTCATTATACATGGGGTAAGAAGAAAAGGTAAATGTCAAAGAAGAAACCATCAAATAAAAAAAAAAAAAAAAAGTGTTGATGAGAGAGCTAAATTATGGCACAAAAATTCAATTTTTCTAACTTGAATATTGGAAGAAGTTGCTTGTTTGTCATCAGTTAAATGTTATGCACATAGAAAAAATGTGTGTGCGAGTGTTTACGAGACATTAGTGAATTTGCTTCACAAGACAAAGGATGGGTTAAAAGCACAAGATGATCTTGAGGAGCTCGGCACTAAGCTTGAATTACAAACTCAACCAAATGGAAATCGATTCTGGCTTCCACCTGCATGCTACACATTGAATATCTCGAAGAAACGTCTATTTTATGATACATTGTCTAACATAAAAGTGCCTGTGGGTATTGCTCTAATTTCAAGAATCTTGTGTCTGATAATATTTCAAAGATGATTGGTTTGAAGTCTAATGATTATCATGTACAGATGCATCAACTTCTTCCATTTGCAATCAAGGGTGTGCTATTCTTGAATGTGAGGAAAACAATCATAAGTCGGTGTCATTTTTTCAACGAGTTGTGTAGTAAAGGTGTTGATGTTAGTAAGCTAGAAAAGTTGCAAAATGACATCGTATTTACTTTGTGTCTGTTAGAGAAGTATTTTCCTCCTTTGTTTTTTGATATTATGATTCACTTGATGGTGCATTTAATTTGAGAGGTGAGGTTATGTGACCCGATTTATTTTAGGTGGATGTATCCATTTGAGAGATACATGAAAACACTCAAAGGGTATGTATGAAATCATTATCGACCCGAGGGTTGCATTGCAGAATGTTATATGGCAGAGGAAGATTTAGAATTTTGCTCTGACTACTTAAAAAACATGAAATCAATTGGCAAACCTGTATCGCAAGCTATAAGAGATGTTGTGGATGCTAAGTTACTTGATCAAACTCATATTTATGTATTACGAAACATTGTTGTGTGGAGCCGTATATAGAGTAAGAATTACATAAAAGTGTATTTAATTCTCTACTGAAATAGCAGCTTTAACTTCATTATCTAGATCAAAGTTACAATGATCATTTATTATGCACCTGTGTAGTGTCCGTGTCATTAGGAAGTACTAAATGTGGGTACTATATGTTAAGGTTCATGAAAGAGATAGCTGATGAATGAGTTGAAGTACTACTCAATGAGAATGTAAGTATAGCATAGATTTTGAGATTTCTTTTATGACAATTTAGAGTTCTTGTATTGCCAATTCTTTTTCTGTAGTGTTTTTAAGTTGATCTTTTTGTTCGTTTCACAAAGTAGGTATTCGCAAAACTCTGAGGGTGAATGAATAACAATGGTAATTTTGACCCCATTGCGTAAGTTTGGGTTGGTTCGGGTATTAAATATAAACTAACGAGTTGATTTCGGTTAGGCTATATTCGTAAGAGTAAGAATAGCCAAACGGGTCTGGATGGGTCGACACCTTTGAAACAACTCTTGCAGTTTTGATTAGAGTACAAACCAATTGAAAAAGGGTCTATTTTGATCTTATACTTAACATTAGTTCTTGATTGTATAAACTAGTATCTCTATGCACATTTGAATCTCAAATTGTTTTGATTTTAATGTAATGATAATTGAATCTCCAATTTTATATGGTTCTATTTTTTCCTAATTTTCCAGGTTGGGGAAGAAAAAATGAGTAGAAAGATGTTGATATTGATGTAACTTAAGGCTTGTGATATTTAGTTGTTTTACATTTATGTAAATCAATATTTCTTTTGGTTGTAAAAATAAAAAGTAGTTCTGTAATGATATTCTTCCTATTTTGTATTTTGTTATAAAATAGCAATGACAGGCACGCAAATGGGTAACTGTAATTTTAAAATCATAGTACGTAAAAACTTTAATATAATCACATGTATTTACGACACACAAATACGCGTCATTTTTATTTAAGATTGAAAAATCCTTAACACGCATTGTGTGTCATAAAAATGTGTGTTAAAAATATGTGTCATAAACAGATAACACACACATGCGTGTCATCTTCATATATGACAGGAGGTTTCGTTGAAACGTTTTTACGTGTCTTCTATACTATTTTATGAAACGCATTACGTGTAATTAAAGATGTATTTTCTAGTAGTGGAGTGATGTAAGCTTGGATCATTTGTGTATCTGCTCAATCTTCCCATTACATATTCTATATTAGGTCTTGCGCTAAGCATAACATACATCAAACATCCTATTGTTTTAGCATAATCCAACTGAGCAATAGTACTTCTTTGCTTTTGCATAAGCTTAACATAGGATCTATAGTAGTTTCAACTTGAGAGGAATTTAAATAATTGATTTCAATTAATATCTTTGGAATGTAATGAGATTTTGAGATTATAATTTATCCCTAGATACATTACCCTTTTATATCGAAAGGCACTAAAACTTTAAGCACGCTATTTTACTATGCTACCCACAATTACAATACATTTCAAATTCAATATTTTATATTATATGATGGAGGGGACCTTAAAACTTATTATCACAAAGTAAATAAAAACTACAATACATACCATTTCGTTTAACATAAAGTTAAACTGTTCGTAAGCTATTTTTATTCTGTTTGTCAAAATTCTAAATCATTTAGTAACCAAGTTATAACTTATAACCCGTGCTTCATGCATTAGACTTTTGTGTTTAAAAGAACCTAATTTTTTTTATTATTTTTTTTTTTTTTGTAAATGACAATAATATTATATATAAATATATAATATATAATATATATAATATATTTCCGTCACGTTTACCTCAAGCTCATGGTTGAAACCATGAATCCTTATACATTTAACCTCTTGAAATAATTGTAGGCTCAAGTTTAGGACTCCACATGTCACAACTCCAATTCTCACATCCAATGCCATGGTTAATGGTGCTTCCCTACTCTTGTATACTCTTGTGGTCACTCTATGTTTATTTTGTGCATCTCATTATAATTTAGAGATCCACTAGTTTTAGCATTAGAGTTCCCATTAAATGATTTTACTAAGAAAAAATTCAACACAATAGGTTTAGCTTCTCATCTTTAAAGGAGCTGCTATAAAATAATAAAAATCTTGATATTATATGTTATTATCAATTATCTATAAAACTACAATGTATAAAGAAAAATTAATCAAATCACATCTTTTAAAGATTATTACAAGAAATCCGAAGCGAACTAACATATATTCTATTTAATACTTACCCATAGTCAAGGCGAGAGAAAATTAAACACACAAAAGCTAAAAACAACGCATATGTCGATAGTATAACATGTATACAATCTCAATGAAATAAGAAAAAAAAAACTTATAAATCTGAAACAATTAGAATACCTGTGAACACAAACGGAGGCAAAGAGTCTAAGGGCATAGCTACGGCGACATGAGCCACGAAAATAGAGCTTCAATTCGCGACAGAGCTTCTGTAACAGGAGCTATGAAAGTGGCGGCATGATGGCGGCATGGCAACAACTGCCATGGCCATGGGGTACGAAAGCAGCAAGATATAACCAATAAAACCTAATCCATATGAAGATACAAATGTCTCCGGTGCAGGACAGAGGTAGAAGAAAAATGTAAGATCATATCAGATCTAGATAATTGCAACGTTTGGATGTGATTCGTGATGCGGAATCTCACAAATCACTCGATAATCACACTCGAGTCAAGAACAAAGATGAGCACGAAATGTAATATCAATCATAGGTGTTCATCTCATTGCACTTGGTTTCATGAAAGAGTCACAGATACAAGTATTCACTCTCCTATTTATAACCCCTAAATGAACTCCTAAGGCACGGTTAAGCTCAATAGATGTAGTAGTACAACTGGTTGATCACAAGGTCAAAGCAACTCACTTATCCAAAGTCAACTGCACATGATAGTTCGTAATGGGCATTAAGAATTCATTCATAGCCAACGTCCTTGATGCTTAGTAATCATCAGTATAATACGCATGCATTGTTTGTAAATCAACTTCATGTGCCCGCATATGCGTACCATGCATACATATAACTCATTCGTACCAACCACATCTCATTTATTCTTTCATGCCACGCTTAGTACCAACTTTCATTTATTCCATCATATCATCAACATATGTAATTGTAGCCACCAACTCATTTCATGGTACACCACCTTGAAATACTTCAGCATAATCATCATCTCATTTATGAAGAATTTAACCCACTTAAAATTTTTCATCGGCAATTGTACGGCCATGTTTCGGATTGTGTTTGTTATTTTAATAGAGGCTACCTATAATAACCCGTCATTACAGTTAAAATAGTATGCTAGAGTACTGGCGTTTCATGATCATTTTAGTTGGAAACTTAGATGTTAGAAAAAAAAAAAACCCTTGAGTTCCACCGCTCGATCGTATTCTTAGAATTTTGGGGACGAAATTGTAAAACAGTGATATTCCTTGATTCATACAATTGGAGATACAAGACTTAAATACAAAACGAAGAGCTAAACTAGAGGCAACAATTAGGGAAGACTAGACTAGACTAGCTACAATTAGGGAAGACTAAATATACAAGGATGTTACAAAAATACATGCCAATAATATATTGTAAATATTATTGGCTAACAGTCCCCCGCAGTTTGAGCCGTAGGAGTGCGGAGGCACAAACTGGATAGAAAGTGTTGAAACAAGTGCTTCGGTAACCCCTTTGTAAAGATGTACGCAAATGGTAGTCTGCTGAAACGTGAAGGACTTTTATGGTACCAAGTCGCACTTTCTCCCGAACAAAGTGTATGTCTAGCTTGATATGTTTGGTTCTTTGATGTTGCACTGGATTTTCGGCTAAGTAAATGGCTGAAATGTTGTCACAATAGACAATGGAGGCATGCGTTATGGGCTGGTGTAGTTCCAACAAGAGGTTACGGATCCAGCTGAGTTCCGAGACTGCATTGGCGACTCCTCTATATTCGGCTTCAGCCCTTGAACGAGAAATGGTTGCTTGCCGCTTAGAGGACCATGAGATGAGGTTTCCGCCCATGTATACGCAATATCCGGATGTTGACCGACGTGAGTCGGGACACCTGCCCCAATCCGCATCGGAATAAGCGGTTAGCTTGGTGGACGAGGTGGGTGTGATTAGAAGACCCTGTGTTATAGTGCCTTTGATGTACCTTAGTATGCGTTTTAGAAGTTGAAAGTGAGGCTCGCGAGGGTCGTGCATAAAGAGGCATATTTGTTGAACCGCGTAGGAGATGTCCGGGCAGGTGATGGTCAAGTATTGGAGCGCCCCGGCCAAGCTACGGTAGAGGGAGCTGTCCGAAAATAAGGCACCATTGGTGGCACTTAGTTTGGATCCGACTTCCAAAGATGTGCTAATGGGTTGGCACGGGAAAGGATATCCATGGCATATGTGGACTGTGAAAGAAATAAACCATTATGTTGTTGATTTACCGAGATACCAAGGAAATGATGTAGGGACCCGAGGTCGGTCATGTTGAATTCGGATGAGAGTGATTTGATAATGTTCTTCAACAAGGTAGTGCTTGAGGCAGTAAGTATAATGTCATCCACGTAGAGAAGTAAGTAAGTCATTTGGTCTCCCTTTTTGAAAATAAATAAAGATGTATCGCAAACGCTACTTTTGATCCCACAACGAGTGATGTATCCCGCGAAGCGTTGGTACCACGCCCGGGAGCTTGTTTGAGACCCTATAAAGATCGTCTAAGTTTGCAAACATGTTTCGGATGTGTTGGTGAAGTGAAGCCCGGTGGTTGAAACATGTATACCGTCTCCTTTAAGTTACCGTGTAGGAATGCGTTTTTGACATCAAGTTGATGTATAGGCCATTTTCTTGAAGCAGCTAAGCTTAAAACAGTGCGAATCGTGGTTGGTTTGACGACAGGACTAAACGTCTCATCACAATCGATGCCCACGGTTTGACTTTTACCATTAACAACGAGCCTCGCCTTATGTCTTTCCAAAGTACCATCTGCATGAAATTTATGCTTAAAAAGCCACATACATCGGATCACTTTAGCATGACAGGTCGGGGAACAAGTTCCCACGTATTATTTGCCAATAGTGCTTCATATTCGTTTTTCATAGCAGCATTCCAGTTTGCGTCGTTAAGGGCGGTGAGGTGGGATTTTCATAATGAAGAAATAGGTGGAGTCGAGGTTGTGTTAAGGTTTAGAGGTTGACGTGGTTTGAATATCGGGATGTTGACCATGTCTAATCTTCTCTAATTGTAGCCTTTAATTTAGCTACAATTAGGGAAGACTAAATATACAAAAAGATTACAAAAATACATGCCAATAATATATTGTAAATATTATTGACTAACAGAAATTAAAATTAAGGGGATAGAGATGAAATAACCCAAAGAAATTAAATAAATAATAAAATTATTAAAACATAAATCATAATGATAATTTATAATATATATATATATATATATATATATATATATATATATATATATATCAATGCACAAAAAGGGGAAACGTGAGCCTATATTTGACCTAACCTACTCATCCCCAATTCTTCTTCTTCTTCTTCTTTTTATCTCCAACAAACTAACATCATCGAAGATCAGGCAGCCTCAATCGTAAGCCCTATTAAATGGATTGCCAATCGAAAATCAATCTCACACAAACCCTCACGAGCAGCTCCCTCTCATTGCTTGCTCAGTCTCCCTGTTTTGAGTTGAAATCATTGTCAATCACCACCAAATCGCAGGCTGTTGATCATCTGTTTGAAGTCGTTTAGAGCTAGCTCTTGAATTCTCAACTGAGTTAAATCAAAACCCCTGTTTTTCCTGTTATGTTTGTGTTCTAGTTCCCACCCTTATTACTCCTAAACTTTCCTAAAAATATCGTTCTGGCAATGGTGTTACAGCCCCTGTTTTGAAGAACCCGGCATCGAGATATCAATCTGAACCAAAAGCTTGTTAACTGCACTTAAGGTAATCACTAGAAACTCCCTACTGTTATGTTGTTAATCTTTATAATTCTCTGAAAACTCAACATGAAGGATTCTGCAAGTAATCTAAATAGAGAAGTTATTTTAATCAATTGTATAAACATCATGAAGCAATAATAAATAATTGTACATAAAAATAATCGTACACGTAAGGTTCTGTCCCCTTCATCAATTATGAACTAAACTATAATTCTAATTATCCTTATTAACCCTAAACAATTCAATTGTTCCTTACGATGCTTCTGTTCTTTTTATATTTATCCTCCAACCAATTTCTTTTCTTCTACCTCATAAAGCACAAGCCAAGTTTTAGATCATGAATTAATTTTTATTCCACTAAAAGTGATCTGAACAAATTTATATTAGATAAATATTAACAATTGGGTCAAAGGATTTTAATGATATTTAATCAGGTTAGCTTTTGTTGCTTGTTCACCTGCTGGGTCGAGCTCTAGTTGGTTCTGAGTTTTCTTAATCTTTCCTGTTGGGTCGGTTTAGGTCATGGCTACCTGTTGTAACTTGCACAAACCTGCTAGTAGTTCTTCACATTAAAACTAAAACTAAATTTATGTTCAATAAAGGAAAGGTAGGTCATGTTCTCTTGTTAATTAGTTTCTTAATCGGCCAAACCCCTGTCATTTGATGCTACTGGCGCTGTATTGATATCTATTACAGCCTGTTGTAGTTACCAGTTTACCACACCATAGGTTCTTCTTGTTCTGTTGTGTTTCCTGATCCTCTGTATAAACTGTAGTTTCATAGTCTTTTACTGATTTTCTTTTCTCCTACTGGTTCAACATTCCCAGCCCTTTAACATATACTTTTGGGCAGTAGCTTCCCATGTTGTAAAGAAATTCATCTTATAAATTGATTTGGTCTGATCTACCTATAACGTTTTGCGTTAAAGCTGACCCATTTACCTTAAGAACATGTCATGTTTCTAATATCTTATTAAGTAGCAAAACAAACTACAATAAGAATAATAACTAGTAACGGGGTTGGGATTTTAGAGGATGATGAATAGGATTAACATAAAATAATTCTGATTTAGAGGTCAAATCACTCGTTATAGGTTCGTGAACACGTTGGTGGAGCTTTGAGACATTAAGAGCATTAGACGCTTACTCAGGTACGGATGTTCTTTGATACTTTTATATGCTTTACCAAAATTTTGCTACTTTAGAAAAGTGATCCGCTGATCTACGACTTAATTGTATGATCTACTTGTTTTGGTTGAACTACTATGATGTGTGCTATTGAGCTATTTTTAAAAGCATTAAGAAAAATATATTTGTATGATATGTTTGTGAAAGCTATCGTTTATGTGCCATTGCTTGATTTCATACAAATTAGGATCTTTATGCATGATGAATATATTTGATGGCGGTTGGATTATTGTTCACTCATGCAGCCATAGAACCCTAGATTTATAAACAGGAGATAGGGATACCGAGTCAACTACCTATGGAGGTACCATAGGCTTGTCATTGTGGCTACCGACAGCTTGACACTATCCGTGACAGTGTGATCAGTTCACGGCAGCTCCACTATGTTTATATGATTATGCTCACGGGAGAGCTTTTGGATTATTTGGGAGGCGTATGGATGCATCCTAGGATTTGATGATATGTTTAGTTTGCGGTTGAGTTGTATAGTTCCATACGCACCTTCCGATTTAGGGGTGCATTGAAGTCGTGACTAGTGTGCCATTGTGATTATGATAATATGATATATGATATGAGATATGATATGTTGGCACTGTGGATGTGCATTTTTGAATATTTGTTTGTAGGCTACTCGGTATCAATAGCCCTAACCCTTCGTTGCTTCAGCCTTTATTCTTTTGTCTATTCTGGTGTAAAGGGTGGAATTTAATGGAGGTGTTTTAAACATAAAAATTTGGTTCTTTCCTAATCTGTTGACATTATTATTCGATAGATATTATTTTGTCTATTGTGATCTACATCAGCGCACTGAGCTTGTAGCTCAGCCGCTTTCTTGTTTCCCGCGGCAGGTAATCAAGGTTGATTGGGGTTGTGTGATGAGAGCTAGTAGGAGTTTGGAACACATGCTTGGAGACTTATTACTTTTATTTCATAAGATTTGAATTTTTGATTTAGCATTTATTTTGGTGGATGTTTTAGACTTTATAAGTTGATATTTTAATTTAACCTTCGTAATATAAGTATTCTTTTGGACTTAGAATGTTCTGTTAATATTTGACGTGACCTCTTGTTCCACGTTGGGTCGGAGGTGTTACACTACCTATTCATTTTTTCAGCCGAGACGCACCCTCAACCTCTTCAAGTGGAAACTCACAATTGGCAAAACTATCTGGCTCAACCTAGAATATGTTTGGTCCGAATGAAACTCGAACCTACGATCTCTCGTTTGGGAAGCCATGGGCATCGAAACGCTTTTATATATTGTTGGTTATGATCATCAGTAAGCAGGAAGGCTTTTATATATTGTTGGTTATGATCAATATAATATTCTAAGTGTTGATAAAATATTTTAATTCTGAAATCATCAATTCCAACAAATTTGCTACCAACAATTTGTTATATTAACTTTTCTAGCATATCACTCATTCATATTTTCATACACTGAGAGGTTGTTAATTTTAGCTAGGCTTTAAAGACTAGAGTGTTACCACAGCTATTTATAGAAAATAAACGGTTGAGTTTTTTTGCTACTTTTAGAAACAACTATAGTTGATGTTTATGAAGACTATTTCCAATAGATTACCGACAGATTTTCTGACTTAAACCTGTAAGAGCATTCAAATCCCGTTCTTAAAAAATGTGTGAGTGGAATCCTTAAATTATATGGAATGATTTTGATTGGTTGTGAGTGGAAGATAGAGAAAATGTTACTGTTTATATGTAAATTTAGAGATGAACTGTTTAAACCTTATAAATTTTTTAATATTTTTGAAAGTTTTATGAGCGTAGCGAGAGAAAATGTAATGATAAATATATAAAAATATTATTTAATTGAAAGAAAAGAGAAAAAGTAGTGGTTTTTATTGTAATTATAATGATAAAAATAAGGAATGACATGTGAATGCTCTAAGAAGTTTTTAGAGCATTCACAGTCTGTTTCTTAAAAATATGTGAGTGAGGGTCATTATATTATATGGAATGATTTTGAGTGGTTGTGAGTGAAGAAAAGAGAAAATATTACTGTTAATCTGTAAATTTAAAGATTCACTATTCAGCTCTTATAATTTTTTTAATATTTTTAAACGTGATTGTAAGTGGAGGACAGAGAAAACGTAATAATAAATGTATAAAAATATATTATTTAATTGAAAGAAGAGAGAAAAAAAATAATTATTAATGTAATTATTAGGATAAAAATAAAAATGAGATGCGAGTGCTCTTATTTAATAAGCAAGAAATTTCTTTTATAGAAAAGCCTAATTATAGGGAAATGTTAATTATTGAAATTTTTTTCGAGTTTCCAACGGATTGATTGCCAGTACCTATTGCTAGTTACTAGATAAATGACCAAGTTTTTTCTTATAATCTTTGTGGGGCAATTACTAGACATAGGACACCGACGACTTACCGACGAGCTACGTTGTCATTGTAAATTTCTGGCAAACTACCAAAGGGACGTTAAACATCTCAAAAAATAATTAAGAAACTGTGTTTTGACATCTTTCATTGGTAACTTTCTGACGGACTTATCCGTCAATATGTATAAATTAGTGATACCCTAGTTTTCTAATAGTATTAGATTACAATAAGGATAATTACAAATGAAACCTAATCAAATCATATGTTTAAATTACAACAAGAGTATTACAAAAAAAAAAAAAAAAAAAAAAAAAAAAAAAAAAAAAAAAAAAAAAAAAAAAAAAAACTAATATATTAGGGTTATTGGATTTTAATAATCTCAATTTTTTTATTGGTCGGAATTAATCTCAACTTATGAAATACTTACAAACACTATCAACTTTAAGTTTATTTTTCTCTAACAATCTCTTACTAACTGGAGTTAATCATGCTAGTTTTTTAATGACGTAGAATGCTTGTCTGGCCAAAACACTAAGCAGAAAGTTGAAATCTACCATCATGTCCGTCAATCTGAAATTTTTACACTCTGAAACCCATCAATCTCCACATCCTGATATGCACCACTTGACCCGTAAGAGGTAGATTTTAGATGATGATGGAGGCTAGACACCGAAAAATTGACCTAGGGACTGGGCGGTGGCGGGGTTGAAACTAAGCTCAAAGTTGGTCACATTTCATAAAAATAAACTAACGGGGGTTAACTCTCAGTTAGTAACAGACCGTTAGAGGAAAATAAGCTCAAAGTTAGGAGTGTTTATAAATATTTTTTGATTTGGGATTAATCTCGGCCAATAAATAAAAGTTAGGATTATTAGAATCCAATACCAATATATTATCTAATAACGAGCTACAATGATTGTTCATAAGTTTATATTAGATAACACTATATATAGTAACCACCTAATGAATTTCAAGGATGTTTCACCACCAACGATTATGGTACTCAATGCTTTAAGTATCATGTTGGTTTAGTTAATTACGTTCATAAAACCTATGATCTCTGCCATAAGTATAATTACGTTCATATATTCTTACACAATATGACATCAAGACTCTGATACCGCAAGACATATGGAGAGACAATTCAGTAATTTCAGGGGTGGCTCGGTAGATTTGGGGGCCTAAGCAAAGTGAGAAAGGTAAGACGTTTTTAATGAACTTTCTAATAGTTTTTATTTTGATTTGACATCTTTTAAAGAACCTAATATATAATCCTAACAACCTTTTCTATACAACTTTACAGAATCAATAGCATTCAATATTAAGTTAATAATGTATGCAATTTGTTTATTTACAAAACTAATATTAAAATAAAGTTAACAACTAACACTGATTCCATAATAGATATGTGCGACTACAATTATGCAATCCGAATCAAGATCCCATAGATCTTTTTGGTTGCTCGAATCGGATTCTGAAACTAAGGTTTTTTTCATAAAAAAAATATAGTTTTGCTTAAGATCTTAAACACGAAAATATAATGAAGCACACGTGTTGTAAATGATTCCTAAAACGCACATCATCACACATTTTAGAGTTGTAGTAAGTTTAGTTTAGTTAAAAAAAATATGTCTAATTTTTTGCTCTCATGGGTCAAAACTAAAAATTAAACAAAAACAATGAATAATCTATTGAGATATCATTTGTGAAACATTATCATAACAATAAATGACTCAAAACTATTTCATTATCCCAATACTTTCTCGTATATTAACAAAACAAAAAATTACATGACCATATTCAGAGTATCGAAAAATAATTTAGGACTTAGTATATAATTAAGAAAAGAGTTAATTACCCCGTGGTTTATTTAAAATAATAAGTTTGGGTACTAAATAAAAAAAGTAGCATGTTTGAGTACTCACTTTTAATTTTGTAACAAGTTTGAGTATTAACACTAATAGACGTTAGATTTTCTGTTAAATTTAAAGGTATTTTAGTCTTTTAACATTCTAGGACTATTTATGAAGGACTATTTGTGTAATCTAATGAAAATACTATATATAAATATATATAACACATATGTAAATCATCTTCTCAATATGGTACCGGCGCCGCCGGCCATCACCACCGGCCACCACCGCATCACATCATCTTCACAATCTAGTACTTTCACACCATCGCCATCCATCTCTAATACTTTCATTATCATCACCATCGGCCATCATCACCTAATCGCGACCACCCACCACCAGCTGCCACCACCATTTCCAACCATCTCCAACACTTCTCATGTATCAAACCCAGATTAAGTGCATTTTAAATTGTCAACCTAGCCACTACCACCTCATCCCACTCCCAAGTCAAAGCTTCAAATGCTCCAAATCAAAGCTCAAACTTGACAAATTGTATTTGAGTCCACCCCTACCATCATTCATATATCGATTTTAGGTGGTTTTCAACGACGCTTTTAATGATGTTTACCCCTTGGTATTTTTATGATTAACTTTGATTCGATGGTGGTGGTGGTTTGAAAGCGGATTAAATCGTGGTGGGCGGCAGCGATGGTGGATTGAATAGTGGTGTTGGTCTGAAATGGGAGTGGGTTGATCGAATGGTGGTAGGCAATGATGGTGGTGGATTGTATGGCGGTGATGGTCTCAAACAGGAGTGGGTTGAATGGTGGTGGTGGGCAGCGGCGGTGGATTATGATGGTAGTCTGACATAGGAGTGGGTGGAATGATGGTGGGCGACTGTGGTGGTAGATTGAATGTATGGTGGTGGTGGTCTGAAATGGGTGTGGGAGATGATAGTAGGAGGGTGGGTTGGGGTTTGTTGCGGTTAATTACACAAATAGTCCCTAAACTAAAATAGATAGATAAAATTACAAAAATAGTCCCTCATATGGTATTTCATTCATTTTATTTAAATTTCACAGAAAAATTAACGTACGTTTGTCTAAATACCTTAACTCGTTATAAAATTAAAAACACAATATGCCAAGTTGCTACAAAAACTATTAGCACCCAATCTTGTTATTTTAGATAAACCACAAGGATTAGTTATGTAATTAACTCTTAAGAAAATTAAGGGCTCGTAAAATATGAAAGGCTCTAAGCTCAGGAACAGAACTACTCTTCGGGAAACGGGGTCAAGTGACCCCATTGATTTTTAAACCGGTATTGGACCATATAATACCGAAATTTTAAGTGAGTCCATAGTTTTATGGAAGTGAACTCTAACTATTATTAAGTTTAAACTATAAACAATTATATGATGATGGTTCACTGGTTTGCGCGCGGTCATAGGTTTGAGTCCTGCACTTGTTTTTTTATTACACTCAGATTAACTGTGTAATTACTTTCATAACCTTAATATTTTTTACCCTAATTAACCAAACCCAAAAGCCTCCCCCCATACCTGCGATTTTATGAATAAGCCTCCACTGTTCCCTCATGCCCTTGTCGATTTGTTTACTCTTCTTCGCTTTGAAGCAAGACCATTAATTTTTGTAAAGCAAGACCATTGCTTTGTGAAGCCCATTTTAAATGTTAGTTTTATTGATTTCATTTATAGTTTGATTTTATAGTTTGAAGGTTAGTTTGATTTCAAGGTTTAGTAATTTGATTTTATAGCTTCTGATTTTCTAATTCGATTTGAAGCCTCAAAGATTAGATTTGAAGGTTCAAGTGATTTTGTTTATATGTTTATATTCTACATTTTGTCTTCATTCGAAGTTCAAGCACTAGATTTTGATTCTACAAATATGATAATTTTGTTAACTGCATTATCACAAGTTACGATGATCTCCTTTTTAGTCAAAATATGGTTATGCTTAATTTAGTGATTTTTCATTTAGTGATTGTAACTGTTGTTTAAACTTGAACTTTAGAGAAAATATAGAAATTAAAATTTGAGGCAGATGTTGCTATGCAGATAGATATTAGGGAGTATGAACATATGGTTCGGATTATAATATTTTTATCAGAATGATAAAGCTACACATATTTTTCTATGACTTATTTGATTTGATGATAGAATTATTGAACTTACATGTATGTTATATTTGGGGATTTAGGATGATAACTAGGATTAAGCCTCCTTCGTTGCAGCGAGCCGTAAAACCATGTCTATTAGAACCAATGGCACACCATCGTCAATATCACCAACACCTAAAAAATTCGTATTAAAAAAGACATAAAAACGAAAAACAATAAAACCAAACGAAAAGTATACGTAAAAACTTTTTACCACACAAACGAAACGTAAAACATATAAAACAATAAGTAAGTCGATTTATAACCAACGCGTTGCAACATGGCCATTAAATGAAAAAAGTAAGTGTAAAAACGTTAAACCATACATGCACGCTGCAACGTGAAAACCGATAATATTTAGACCGAAACGTAAATAAAAAAAATGTAAAATATGAAAGAATATGAGACCAAAGTTGAAAATCAAAATATGTTAGGATAAATTGTAAAGATGTAAAAATAGTGGGTTAAAATAAAAAAGTCAAAAAGTAAAAATAAAAGTAAAAAAAGATGAATATAACCAACTAAAGCATATAGTACAACTTATAATGCACACTAACGTTAGTAATTAATATATATATATAATTTACTTGAGAGAACTAGTACCAAAAGATAAGAACCTCATGAAATAAAATTAAAATTAAATGATAAATTAAAATTAAAATAAAATTTCTTTAGTTTCTTCCATAGGAGTTTGTAAGTTGTAGATGACAAATTCAATGGTTACATGAAATACTTGAGTGCACTATTTTGGCATCACTATTTTGGCATTTAAACCAACAGAAGAAAACTAAATTGTGATGTTCACTTCTTAGAAATCCGACCCGAACCATCCGACCCAAAAAATGACATTAGCATTTTAGAAATCCGAGCACCAAAAAGTAGTAACCGCATAGCAAAAAATTACTGGTTCCGTCATTGTCTAATTTAAAGCTTTATTTTTATGCCATTGAGCATTAGTTAAGTTTTTTGAATTCTCAAATCTACGGAAGGATTTCACCTTCATAATTTAGGCAAATAAAACTCATATGTGCATTTAAAAGCCTTAACATCCACCATTAAACGATATATAAAAGATTTTCACATATATTCTTGGAAAATCTCCAACTTCTTGTTATTACTAAAAATAATTATATCTTTCTACTTTAATAAAAAAGTAACTAATTGTGACACATGTCACAATCCTATTAATATTTATCAAAATTTTTCCGCTTCTCTCTCATATTAATTGCTACATTAATTACTAATAATTTTATTTATTTTTTTAATTATAAATAGTTTTTAATATGTTAAACAAGAAATCTTTTTATTAATGTTATTTCAAATAAACAAATTTGTATAAAAATATTTTTTTCTGCAACATCAAACTTTTTAAATACGAAATATTTTAAAATTGATGTTTTTAAAAAGTAAAAATTTTATAAACAAAAAATAACTTAAATTTGGAGTTATAGTAAGGAAATTTTTGAAAACGATATTTTTTTAAAACGGTTTGTTTTGAAAATTATTATTTGACAAAACAAATAAAATTTTTAAACAAAAGTTTAAAAATTAATATCATTGTTTATCATTTATATTCCTTACGCATATAATTTTAATTGTATTCTATCTTAGAATATTATTTTATAATTAATATATTTTATTTATTTAATATTTACACTGGTTAATTAAAACTAGTATTTATATAAAGAAGACTTTTGACTACGTGTAAATTTAAGATTTTTTAGTTTTGATCATAAGCGTTTTTTTTTTCTTTATATGATAGACTAATAGTAATTATTTGAACTTTTATATAGTAAAATACAACTTGAATGTTATAATGCTCTTTTTGTTTTTGGTTTTCAATCACAACACTTTAGTGAAATGGTATTTGTGGTCCATTCATATATGAGTTATGCTTTAAATTTTCCTATAATGTTTAATAGCTATAGTTTTTATTTATTTATTTTATTTTTATTTTCACCTTTTTATCATATATGAGTTATGCTTAATAATTTTTGTCTTTTTGTGATGTATTCCGTTCACTAATTAAAACAACGAAAAGTGTGGTTATCTTTATTTTTTGTCAATGCTCCGATATAATTTTTTTTTTAAAACGAAGTTGTATTCAAAATCATGTGTTTTCCTGTATCGTAAGTTATATAAGTGCAGTTACTATTACGATATTGCTACGAACCGAACCGATTATGAGTGAACATCATTTTTGCCGGCATTAATATTATCGAAACTTGTACTGGTATTTGTTTTTGTTGTTTCCGATGAGCTGAACCGACAACAAACAAAGTCATGTCACATAAAACAGGGGAAAGTGACCAAACCCCCGAATACGTAGCGCGGGAGATAACACTAGTTTTAATAATAAAAGATATGATTATCACATTTTTGTAGTGTGCTATGATGTGTGTACGTTAATTTAGTTGCCAAAGTATTTGGAAAAGAATACTTTGATTATCAAATGCAAACAATTAGTTTCTAAGCTTAAAGTTAGTGGAAAATGGAATTTTGATGAACACACAACGTGTACCATAGGTGTAGCAAATGGTATTTTCCTAGGAGAATCAATTAGTATTGTGTACCTTAAAAGTCTTGTTTTAATTGTTTACTTTAAAAAGGATTTTGGTATTGGTCTTTATGATTACCATGCTACGTACTCATCTAGCATCAGTAATGTTATATTTTTACCAACTAGAGAGAGGTAAAACTAGCCAAAATTTTATTTTTAATTGAATACCACCGTCCTACGTCGCTTTACTTAAAGAATTATGAGTAATCTATACATTTTATCATTATATTATAACACACCAATCAGCAATAGTTTGATATAAATAAATAAAAAGAATGTTTTAAGCAAGCTTAAGTATGAGAATTAATTTCGAACACGAAAACAACTTAAATGTGAATTTACGGGCTTGGCTTTAGCTTTCTCGAGCTCAAGTCTTTTCCTGGTTGAACCGTGAACACGTTTGCTAAATGTGTCGGCCTCAGGTCAACTCAACAGGTTCATGAGATAACCAGTTTATATTAATAATTATTTACTAGTTATCATATGTTGAAACTGATGAGAGAAATATTTGTCAAGTTCTCTGTTTTTAACATAATTGTCTTATACTTCGTATATTTTGATGTAAATTTGCAAAGAAGCAGAAAAGGAAAGGTTAAAAATCTTCAAGATGTAATGTTTGTTCATCTGTAGATACGTAAGTCGTGTTTGATTCAGTGTCTCACATAATTTCGGCTCTATAATTTTTTGGGCTTATATAGAACATCCAGGTAGAGTTGCACAAATCGGTTTGGGCCGGACCCGGGCCCGGGTACAAAACCGGGTTTGGGCCCAACCGGTTTTTTGTACCCGGGTATTGGTGAACCCGGGTACGAACCCGGGTCGGGTTCAGCGAGATACAAACCCTACCCGGTATACCCGGGTAGGGTCGGGTCGGGTTCGGTTCGGGTATGAACCCGGGTTCAACCGGGTTTTTGCCTTTTTTTTTTTTTTTTCTTTTTTTCTTTTCTTGTGTGTGTGTCGAACACCGGGTCGTATGTTTTTTTTTTCTTATTTTCTTTCCTTTTTTTTCTTTTTATTTTTCTTTTCCTAACGGTTCACTTGAATGACAAAAATTTAAACAACTTAATATATAAATATATACAAATCTTGAGTAGAAAATGTTACACTTATAATATACAAATATTAAATACTTTTTATATAAAACATTTGAATGACAAAGAAATTTAAAAAGAACATGAAAGACATATAATATAAAACAACTTAAAAAACAATATCGTTTAATTTTATCTACTACGAGATGCTTGATCAAATGCTAATTCTTCATCGGATATGCCAGAAGATACTCCGTCTTCTACCTCTTCATCATGTACTTTAGCTTCGAGTGTAATCTCGTCTTCGAGGCTTGTTTGGTCTTGTATACGATCCGTTGCGTCTAAGTGATCCTTTAAACAAATGCACATCTCCACTGCTTCCGGAGTTAGTCTTGTTCTTCGTAATGATATTACCCTGCCACTAAGAGAAAAAGCAGATTCCGAAGCTACCGTAGAAGCTTGGACGCTTAGTAAATCACGGGCCATAGCAGAAAGAATCGGAAATTGAGATTCTTTTCCTTTCCACCAAGCCAAAATATCGAATGCACGATAATCTTCGGTAGTCATAGTGGAAATAAAATCCGTTCCACTATATCTACCGAGCTCACTTGTTGGGGTGTTACCTCTTTGACGTTTAGCCGTCACATCCCGAACAACATTCAACATAGTCAAAACAGGGTCTTTAAACGAGGTACTAGCACTTGAGGTTGATCCGCTTGGCATGGTTATGTTTACGTTAGGCCCATATCTATTTAAATAAAAATTATAAATTGTTTTCAAACTATGATTAAAATTTTCTTTTGCCTCGTTTGAAAAATCAGGGTTTCGTCATGCATATCCAAATTGTCATTTATCTCATCTATCAAACATTCAACCCCCGCAACATTTAGAAACGGATTTAAAGCGGCGGCACACGTAAAAACGGGTGGTAAGTCCTTAAAATATTTTTTAAACTTTTCTTTCATTGGTTCTATCATTTGATTAAACATATTATTTTTATTTTGAAAATTTTTAAAATTCAAAGACATAAAATATAGTTCTTGAAGCACCGATAACTAGTGGAATAATAAACTCCCGATAATTTTGTTGTTGAGTTTTTAAAAACCTCAAGAAACTCGGATAGACGTTGAAGATTCTCCCAACCCGCATCCGGAAATGGGTCGGCTTCACCATTATCCGTAGGGTTGGAACCGGGTATGATTTTCTAGAATTTCTTAGAACCCGAACCCGACCCGACCCGACCCGACCCGACCCGAACCGGTTTGAACCCGGGTTGTACCCATTTCCCACCTCTACATCCAGGTTCACGTCAAATTCAATCTACCAACCCATCCGAGACATAACCCAATGATATCATTATTTCAACCCACCACACTCCCAACATATTATTCTACATTTAAGTATCTAACTATTACCAAACATGAAAGTTCCTTCACATATCAACCAATGATCATAATCGCAAACCTTGTGTCCATATATTTAACAAATTTGCTACAAAAGATACAACGTACATCAATATTTGTGATTTGCAAACTCAGATTAGAGAAAACTATACACATTAATCACAATCTTTGCCTTCTTCACCTTATCTCTCATTCATATCTATAAACTATAAAATCTTTTAAGTCTTCACTTCTTTGGATCCTTTGGGCATCAAAGATTTGCAGGTGGGAAAACAATCCCTCACACTCTTCACTAGCATGAACAAATATACATATATGTGTATATATATGTCATCTTACACTCACCATCTCCATCAAAATGAGATTTACAGTCTATCACATGGAGAAACACACAGTTACCAAAATGACCATTATGTCCTTATCTTTCTTGTATCTCATTGCTTGCTCAAGTAGGTTTCTAACTCACCATTATCTTTTGCTAATTCTTTTCAATTCAAGTAACAATTTTTTTTCACTTTCTTCTTTCAGGGGCAATAACGAACAAAATTGGCGTGAATTTCGGGCGGGTAGGGAACAACCTTCCATCGCCGTCTAGATCCATCGAACTCCTGCAAATCATGAAGGTGGGTCGGGTCAAACTTTATGACGCTGACCACGAAATACTTCAACTCTTATCAACCACAAATATTGAAGTCACTATCATGGTCACTAATGATGAAATCTCAGGCATTGCTAATAATCAACAAGTTGCAGACCAGTGGATACATGATCATATCCTTAACCATTACCCTGACACCATGATTCGGTACGTGCTTGTTGGGAACGAGGTTTTGAGCTACACGAGCACCGATCAAGATATGCAGATAATGAAAGATCTCGTGCCTGCAATGGGGCGACTTCGGGCCACACTTAAGACCTTAGGCATTAACAATATTAAAGTTGGTACTCCTCTTGCTATGGACATTATGGAGTCAACTTTCCCTCCTTCAAGTGGAGTGTTTAAGCCTGAGATCGTTAATGAGATTGTTCCGATACTGAATTTCTTACGTGGGACGAATTCTTTTTTCTTTCTTGACGTTTACCCGTTTCTTTCATGGGCTGATAACCCAACAAGTATAGACCTTGACTATGCTTTACTTGAAGAGAATCAGAATTATACTGATCCGGGTAGTGGGCTAACCTACACGAACCTACTGGACCAGATGATCGACTCGGTCTACTTCGCTATGGCTAAGTTGGGTTACAATAGTGTGAAGATTGCGATAGCAGAAACGGGCTGGCCACATGAAGGTGACTTGAACCATCATGGTGCTAGTAAAGAAAATGCAGCCAAGTATAACCGCAATGTCATTAGAAAGATGATCGCGATGCCACCTAAGGGAACCCCGGCTCAACCCGGGTTCATTATTCCAACGTTTATTTTCTCGTTGTATGATGAGAATGAGAAAACTGGTCCAGAATCTGAGAGGCATTGGGGGTTGCTATATCCTGATGGAAGCCCGGTTTATGAGGTGGACTTGAGCGGGAAGGCATATAAGTCATGATTATCGACTCTTAGCGGATATATAGGTGACGGTTCTTTACAGAACCATAAATAATGTGAGAACTTCGAGAACTAATCAGAATCATCATCATTTGTCCATTATTAAAACTTCAAATGAAAAAGATATTAAAGATTAAATGATTTATGTCTCTAATTATTTAATTTTTCTATATTTTTTCCCATCTCTCTCTTTCTCGTAGCAAGTTCCGTACACAGAATCAAAGAGTCATAGTGAATCTACACATTTGCAGATGTTTATAATATTGAAATACAGATGAATTTACAGAAACATGCATATATCAGTTTAAGTATATTCGCATAACATTGATGTATTTTACTAGTATTGTTTAGATTTTAGATAAATATAATGAATGATTCTAATTGGTTCTCGCGGTTCTCACAATATATGTATTCATATTTTGGCTCTTAACTAAGTTAATGAATAAACCGCTAGTGGTACACCTAGCAAGGCCCTTATCTTATATATAATATAATTTCCTAGTTGCTTTAATAACTTTTAATTAAATTCCAAAATTTAAAAATACATTAGAAACAATATATACAGTATATGAACTCTAAGTTAGGTGAAGTGCTGCTACTTTTATAATGTGGCATCCACTTGTGACCTCTAATATAATGATGTGCATTCAAAGTGGAAAGAAACAGAAAGCCAAAAAAGCATCAAAAACCAAACCAATGGAATCAAAGTTTACCTTCAAGATTCTTCTCCTGCACTTGTGTCTCTTTATTCTCACTGTTTCCTCCCTCAACCACCACGGAGCCGCTAGCTATGCGGCAGCAAACGACTCAAGACCGCCCTTAAATGATTCGTTAGAAGACCTGTTGGAGGAGTTATTAGGATCAGAGGTTACAAGAAGGTATTTGGAAAACAAAAGGTACATCTCTGTCGGGGCTTTGAAAAGAGATCAGCCCGCTTGTGATGGTGGCGGTAGAGGTGAAGCTTATACAAGAACTGCTAGTTGTACACCTCCTTCTTCTAATCCTTATAATAGAGGTTGCTCAAAGTATTATCGGTGCAAGCGTTGAGTAAAAGCTAAGATTTTGTTTGATAAAACATAATGATTCAAACTTGATCATGAATGTTTCATGTTCGTTGTTTATGTTGGATTGTTGGTTGGAAACCCTGTCTAAGTTTAACAGAATGATTCAAACCTGATCATGAATTTTATCTACTTGTCATCAACTATCTTGAGGTGGTTATTTTTGAAATACAATAAATTATGCATGACTTTACCTCTTAACCACAGCCCTGAGGGCTGTTGCTATCAAGTCTCATAAAATAATATCAAGACTAATCTGATGGTTTAATAATAATAATCCAAGAGCTTATTAAAAAGTAACACTTTCTTTTAGTTGAACAGAAGAATAAATAACTCACCGCCTTTCTCGACCAATTACATGAAATGTCATGAACCCCCTCCATCCCTTAAATAATACTTTCTTGCTGCCATGTAAACAACTCCATGAGGATAACTCATACACTACAAGCAAAAAGGGCAACATTTTTGTCAGTGAAATAAAAATATGAAATTATAAGTGGTGATTCAGGTAATGTTTTATCCTTGAAGGGTCGAATAAGAAAATAAGTTAAAAAGAAAATGGGTTGAAAGTTGAGAAAGCCTATTGTTAATGCATATGACCTACTAAATCATCTTTTACGAAAATTAGATTATAATTGCAGTAATATATCTTCTGCGAATCATATTGATACAGAAACTATTCATAAAAGAAGTTTTAGAAATTTGACAAAAAAATGTTTCAAGTCAACTAGACCCAACGTATTTCTTGTAGATAATTAGCCAGTTTAGAACCCGCCCATTCGCCACCTCTATATGAAGCCATGAGGCTCCTTTTTTATAAGTTGATAACAGGTAGGAAAAGTAGAGATTAAGTAAACTGTATCAGCCATGAGAATGATATCATAACCACACAACCCTGAGCTACATTTTAAATTCAGGTCATCAGTTTGTAAATTTGAAAGAATTTGATTTACATTACACTCCAATCGCCACCAAAGAAACGAGCTTCTGATTGACAATCTAGTGATTAAGACTTTACACGAAGATTAGCAACAACATTTGAAATTGTCAATTGTATGACATTGTAGACTCTTAAAAATGTAATGCAGACGCGCCCTGATTAATATATATGTTAAAAAATAAATTCATCTCCCTCTTAAAAGCATCTTTCTGTAAAGACCAACATATAAATATGAATGCTTGCCTCCAAGCAAGAAAATATTTCAAGAATCCCATGCCCACAACAAAGCTGGATATGATTAAATGTGGTTATGAAACATCAAAGTCACCCACGAACAAACATATGCTTTAGATTCCACTTCTGACCCAAGAGTCTTGATCAAATCAAGTGAAACTTCCCATAACTTTAGCCCCCGTGATCAACAAATTAACAGACCCATAAGCACAATAGCACAAATTGCCTAATGCTTGATCAACCATTTTTGAAACTATCAAGCCTCATTGAAACTAGTACAACCATTTTTGCCACTTCCTGCTAAATAATTTTGCAGTAACTTGGTCATAAATATCAAACATTTTGAAGCATTGAATGTTGAATCTTGCTGAATAGGAGATTATGTTACCTTGAGCAGGGTAAGTTCATCCAAATTGAGGGGCCCCAAATTGGGTTTTTAGACTAATCATCAAAGAAACGCAACTTTAATTGAGCTGTTTATCATCGATTGAAAAAAACATACGGAACGAATCAAGTCGTGGTTGATTTGTCGCCATTGCCACTGTAACGTCAAGCTTTTTACTGTACGCACTTTGTGAGGTTTTTAGCATTCAGTAAAACTGCTGGTACTTGAGGGGTTATTCAAACCTGTTTGAAGGGGTTGTTTGAAAGAAGGAAAAGGTGTAAGGGTGGAATTTGAAAAACAGGGTATGAATTTATATATTATTGAGTTAATTACGGAGTTAATTACACGATTGATCCTGTGATATGCTCATATTACAGTATTGATCTCAATTTTAAGAAATTATATTATTGGTCTCAACTGTTTACCAAACCGTAACACGATTGGTCCCTAGAGTGGATGGCCGTTAGTTTTCGCTGTTAAATAGATGTGAAATGATCATTTTACCCTTGAACTAAGCTATATTATTAAATTTATGTGGGACCCATATATATATATATATATATATATATATATATATATATATATATATATGTGTGTGTGTGTGTGTGTGTGTGTGTGTGTGTGTGTGTGTGTGTGTGTGTTTGTCTGTATATAAACCGTCGGAGCATCTCCACCGTCGAAGCACCTCTACCACCGGAGCACCATAGCACCACCACCACCACCACCAACCATCACCATAGCACCACCTTCACCAACCATCACCATAGCACCACCTTCACCAACCATCACCATAGCACCACCCTGTACCGCCAGAATCACTACTGGAACCATCACAGCGGGAACCACCACCGGAACCACAACTATACCATTACCAAACTATTGTAATACCGCCACACCATCGCCGCCAACACCACCCTCAACCCTTCTTTTCCCCAACCATCTCCATCGCCGACCACCACCAACCTCACATGCATCACCAGCGACACACTTTCACTATTTTTAATCATGGTTTCATCTTCAAATCGTGCCACACCACCGTCTGGCGCCCCAAGTGCACCACCTCCAGCCCACCACCACCGGTGCACCAACTCGCCACCGCCTGCGCTCCACCTCCGGCCCACCGACGCCTGCGCACCACCTCTGGCCCACCACTGCCTGCACACCACCATCATCCTCTCGTTCACATATTAGGGCTCCAACGAAAACTGCAATCATGTTTAGGTGATTAAGAAGAGATTCCACCTATTTCTAGTGAGTTTAAAAGGAGGAGGCTTTGGCGGTTGTCGTGGGGGTAGTGTCAGTGTTCGCGCCGGAGATAAGGGGTGGTGGAGTCGGGGTAATGGTGGTGACGGGAAGAAGATGGGTGTGGTGTGGTTGTTAGTGGTAGTGGGACCCACATATTATTATAACATATTTTTGTTTATTTTAGGTTTTTTAAATACTAAGGGGTATTTTGGTATTTTCATGTTCACTTAAACGAAAAGCTTAACAGAAGTTAGTGTTAAGGACTAAGCGTGTTACAGTTTGTCAAAGAGTTAGGACCGATGATGTAATTTCTTAAAAGTTGTGACCAATACTGCAATATGAGCATACCACAGGGACCAACCGTGTAATTAACTCTTAATTACACGATATGTCTATCTTGTATACCCATATTACAGTATTGGTCTCAGCTTTTGAAAAATTACGTTATTGGTCCCAATTGTTTACCAAACTGTAAGACGACTGGTCCCTGGAATGGATGATCATTAGTTTTTGTTGTTAAATGAATGTGAAATGACAATTTTACCCTTAAACTAAAAAACAAAATACTTAAACTATATATATTATTAAAAACACACACAACACACATCATCATCATCATCATCTTCGCACCTACATATATTTCACGATCATCATCACCGCCAGCAACCCACCACCACCGCTGGCAACCTGCCACCACCGCTGGCAACCTGCCACCACCGCTGGCAACCTGCCACCACCACTGTCGGTATCTCCATCGCTAACATCCATCATACCACCACCATTGACCACTGTGACAACCACCACCATCTCCCTACATGCTCGCTACCGCCACACCCGACCGTCATTGCCGAGGGTTGAAGCTCGCTTGTCCATCAAAATCCATCTTGCCCCATCGCCCACCCCAATCGTCTTCTCTACTTAGCCCTCCCCTCCGATCATTCGACCAAACCCAATTTGAAATGGTAGCGATGGGGGCGCCGCCGGAGCAGATCCGATTTGAATAGGAGGGATTGTGGTGTCGTACTAGTGCCGATAAGATCTAATTTTTTGTGGTGATCGATTGATTTTGCCGGTAGTGGCGGTGGCTGTGGTATCAGTGATTGTGATGCTGGTGGTTGGTACGTCTGTTGTCTCCGGCGAAGGAGGAGGGTGGGTACAGATGTCACCCGCGGGTGGTGGGCCGCCGGCGGTGGTGGTGCGCCTACGGTGGTGGTGTACCGGAGGTGGTGGTCCTAATCTAATCGAAGGGGATGGGGTGGGTTGGGACTAATAATGTAATTTCTCAATCGTGTTACAGTTTGATAAACAGTTGGGACCAATCATATAATTTCTCAAAATTTGAAACCACTACTGCAATATGGGCATATCACTTGAACCAATCGTGTAATTAACTCTAAATTATTTGATGTCTTGGATAAGAGTCTTTATGTAGTAAAGTGCAGAGTAATTGATAAAAGGTAAAGCTCGTTTACACGGAATAAAAGATAGTTCACTTTTTTCTTCTAACGACCAATAAACAATTGTTCACTAAGACTATCCCCATCGCGACGCCCGTGGCCGGACCGTCGCCGACGTGGACGCGCCTGCCGAAAGGGCGGCGATGGGGGAGAGGAGATGAAGGTGGGGGATCTGTGAGAAAGGGCGGATGAAGAAGAGGTGGTGGTAGGCCCCACCACTAAAAAAATATTTTTAAAATATAAATATAGTAGTGGGCCCCACTATTAAAAAAAGATTTTAAATTAAATATTTTTAATTAAAATGTTTTAAAATCTTTTAATTAAAATAATAATTTAAGTATAATATTTTTATTAAAATCTATTAATTAAATAAAAATATTTTTAATTTTTTTTACTTTTATAAAAATTATTTTTTTAGAGTTTATTTTTTTATTTTTTAAAATCTTTTTTATTTATTTATAACGGCTACTTTTTTTTTTCATAACGGCTAGTTTTTTTGTTTTATTTATAACGGCTACTTTTTTTGTTTTATTCATAACGGCTAGTTTTTTTGTTTTATTTATAACGGCTACTTTTTTGTTTTATTCATAACGGCTAGTTTACCTATTATAAATATGTTTTATTTACTTGAGAGTTTTTCTCAAATCACACTTCATCTCATTTCTAACATTCTAACTCTATTCTAAACACAATTCAAAATTCAATTCTCAATGGATCCAAGAGCTTCATTCTCTTTCACACAAATGTTAAATGATGAAACCAATGAAGAATACCCATATCAGCAACCCGCGTTCTCCCAATATCAACACCCTGGGTTCTCCCAATTCTCACAACCTGGGGGATTTCCATATCTTCAACAATCTGGGGGATTCCCACATGTTCAACAACCTAGGGGATTCCAATATGTTCAACAACCTGGCTTCTCACAATTTCCACAACCCGGGGGATTCCCATATCTTCAACAATCTCAGTCTTTGTTGGAAGACTATCAACAATATCAAGCATGGCTTAAACATAAAGAGTTTCAAAAAGTGCAGCAATCGCAATCACAATCACAATCACATAATGAACAACTAATTGATGAAGCACCATCGTCACCCAAAAAAACACCAACAAAGAAGAAAGGGAAAGGAAAAGGAAAAGGAAAAGAAAAAGGGGAGAAGTCTGTTCGTATCAAGTGGGCAGCTGATGATGAAGTGTTGTTGGCTAAGGCTTATGTAGTCATTTCTGAAGACCCAATAATTGCCAACAGTCAAAACCATTTCTAAAGAGCCAGAAAGTTACAATAACGGGCCACCACCATCATTTCAAACACACCTACACAGATTTAGAAGCTTACGTAACCAGGACGCGCACCATGCATTGCGGAACGATTTAATAGAACATCTCTGGGCGAATAGGGGGATTACAGAGTAGTTTTATTATTGTTTCTATCTATTAATTTCGTATGGTCGTTTTTATTTTATTGCTTTACGTTGTTCTTTTTATTTTATTTTAATGTAGTTGCGGTTTAATTTTATTATTTTTTTATTTAGAATTATTTAATTTAAGTATTTAACTTGATCATTTGATACTTAACTTGATCATTTGATATTTAATTCTATTATTTATTTTAATTAAATATATTTACAATAATTTAAATATCTTTATTTAAAGTAAATAAATAAAGAAAATGTGAGGTGGAAAAATAAAGGTGTTTGTGGGAAGGATAGTGTTGGGGGTAAAAAGTGTTTGTGGGAAGAATGGGTGGAGGTGAGTGGAAAGCTGATATAGCATGCTGATTAGGACTGTTTGTGAGAAGGATGAGCTGTAACGTTGTGAACAGCCTAAGTCAAGTGATTTATATAAACCGGTACACATAAAACATACATACTAGTGAAATTCTAGTATTTTTAAATAGATAAGTGAAAGGCTCATGCTCTTTTGTTCATGAAAAGATTTGTGTTTTAAAAATTTTTAACGAAAGAAAGTAGAAAAAAAATATTTATAATAATCTTTTCCGCTAACTTTTCTCTTAGAATGGACAAATATGAAAAGAATGTAACTAAATACAAATATAAAGTTTATTGATTTTACCCTTCAACCGAATATAAAAATGTTGTGTAGTCTCCCATAATCCCATATTTCTTCAATGCAACTCGCATACGTCCTCACTTGATATCACAATCTATTTCATTTAAAAAAAACACATAATTAAATTATATCTTTCTCTTCCCCTCCATTGTCTTCTATTTATTGAACTGGAGAACATAATGTGAACTTCTCAATACAACAAGATGAGAACAAATCTTAAATTTATCTCATGTTACAAAACTATATTATAAAGACATTTGGCTTAGTAAAAAACTTTTGTTATATTTATACTTTTTCTTTTTTGTAAAAGCAACGGTGGAATTTGAAATAGTTAAGAAAAGATTTGAATTGGATACTTGGGTTTGATAACAGGATGGAACCAGTTGAGGTTAAAACAATATTTCGTTTAATCTAATGGTTTCGAAAATCAACCTTTAGAGTTTTGATCAAACCATTCACTCTACTAGTTGTTGGGCCAAGCTAATTATTGACACGGGGCTTGTTTGGCCCAGGGTAATTATTGACTTGGGGTTTGAGTCATTAAGTGAAGTGTTTATTTTGTTCTCAAATTGTTTAAGTATGAGTCAGTTAAAATAACTCTAGTTTGAGTAGGTTTCAAGTACCTCGGGGATGAAGGCTGAAGGTTTAGCAGTCTCTAAATAGAGTTGTTCTCTTTGTAATCGTAAGAGTTTTTGAGTTGATAAAAAACCATAAAAAGTCGTCATGAGGATAGTCCTCCTCACAAAAACCTGTGTTCTTGAGTGCTTGATTATTTGATCATTTAGCATACTAGACCTTTTATAGTAGACATGTTCTGGTATGTTTACCAAAAATTATGGTCTTCATTCTTTTTACTTTTTACTTTAGACGGTGTTTTTTTTCAACACTTCTTGTCGAAGATTTACATAACTAACAGTCAAGTTGGTACTTTTAATACTAAAAACAAACACAAAGATTTGCTTTTCTGTTTTATGTTTTCATGAACAAGATTCAACCAAGCATGTTCTCTGTGAGGATTCACCATGACGATATGTTTAGGATGTTCCTTGAAAAGTGGTATGAACACGGTAGGGTATAATTGTTTGATCTCATTGACATTGAAACATTTTCACCTTGAGAAATGAATTTTGCAAGTATTAGGGTCGATTAAACTGAATAAAGAGTTTTTTATATCATTTAACGATTCTATGGTATTTTGGGTTGGTAATTTTAGGGAATGAAGGTGATGCTATGAATTGGCTAAGCATGTAAAAAAGAAACAAATTTAATGATGTTTACATTAAACCTGGTGAGATGAAGCTGAATACTTATTGCAAACTCCCACTAGGTTCTAAAGTGGTGACCGAAGAGTTAGAAAATGTAGGAAGTCACAATTTTGATCCACAAGATAGCATGGGCATAATGCAATAGTGTGTTATAATTTTGATCAACAAATAGGGGATGGTAATGTAGAGGTGAATGATAAGGTAGTGGGTGATAAAGCTATAAATGATCAAACACATGTGAATGATAAGTGGTGGAAGATACATTGTTAGATGTGAATGATTAAGTAATGAATGATGAAGGGCTAGATTTGAATGATCTAGGAGAATGATGAAGGATTAGACGTGAATGATCAAGCGGCGAATAATGAAGGATTAGATGTGAATGATCAGGCAGTGAATGATAAAGGGTTAGATATGAGTGATCAAGTAGGGAATGATGAACTGATGATAGATAGTTAGTTAGTTAGACGTGAATGATTAAGTAGTACTTGATGCTCTATTTGTAGAGATATGAATGAAAAAGTTGTGGATTAGGATGATGTTCATTTAGAGTCACATGGGGCTGAAGTACAAATTGATCAAATTATGGATAAAAAATGGGGTGATGAGCAGGTAGGTTTTGATAATCAAAACTTTTAGTGTGATCTTAAAGGCGTTGATTTTTCTAGAAAGTTTCAATGTACTAAAAGTGATTGTAGTACATATATAGCTGACAAGGTTAATAAAGTAAATGATGTAGAAGTTAGACATACAGATTCTAATAATTTTGTTGATGAGGGGGGAGGATTTGTTGGTGGAAATGACAATGTTGAGGATCACAATGATCAAGAGACACCAGTTAATAATGTAGGAGATGTTGACTACGAAGCACGTAAGCGCCAAAAGGGTGGCCGTACCCGTTTCGGGTACCTGTAGGGGAAGGAAACGCGTTCGAGACGCGTATGGGACGTTTCGCGAATGCTTTGGTTTCACGGGGACTGCACGGGGACGTTTCTAACCCGTTTCCTTTACGTTTCCTATAAACTCTAGGGTTTTAACCCTTTAATATTCCAAAGCCCATTTGAAAAATAACATATACGGTTCTTCTTACACGTACAATCTTTAACCGATCGCTTCTTCTCTATCAATTCTCCATCTATCAATACAATCAAATACCTAAGGAACTTGTTTAATACCTTAATGTCTATTTTGGACTTTGTTTAATATATTTTTATTTTTTATATTTTTTTATTTGACGTACCCGTCTGTCCCCATACCTCGCTCTCGTACCCGATCCGGTGCTTCATAGGATGTTGATACTGATGTCTAGAGAGATGGTAAACTTGAATCATGAGATGATTTTGAGACAGAAAGAAAGAAGAAGCTGATGCAATTAAGAAAGAAAATGAAGAAACGAAAGGTCAATGGGCATAGTGTGATAAGGTTTTATGTGGGTCAATTATTTGGTAACCGCGAATCCGCAATGAGTTAAAGGACTTGGTCAGGAGGCACACAATTGAATCTAGGAGAAACTCTTTTTCTTGAGGAATGACAAACGTATACGGTATAGTCAACATTGTGTGCAATGGAAGTACAATTAAATTTAAAAAAAATGTGAATGGTACATGTTTCAAAAGATGGTTGGGAAATAAATAAGAAAATAAACGCAAAAGTATATGACATAAAAAGTGAATCTAGTTAAAAGTTAAAGGTGGCAAGTTGTAACTTCTAAGAGGTCATATCTGTAACTTGAAAAGCTCATGTAAGAATTTTGCTTAAAGTGACTTGTACATAATGCTTTAATACATATAATTTGTATGGAGTGTACTAACTTAAAAAGGTTGATGCAAGTACGTAAGTGAACAAGAACTAGAAGGAATGCTTATTTCATTGATAGATTGAAGATGATGAGACAAGAATTATAAAGAATTAACATGAGAGAACATTCACACAATCATTCTGTCTAACTAACTTTCTCTCTCACCACACTCCTTATACATGAATTTACCATGAGATCCTCCACCTCACCCTATGCTGATGTCATAATGAATTCCTTGTAACGTGGAGGAAGTTTCCTTAGTCTTTCATTTCTTGCAACTATTGTTTGGATTATGGGCTGTTGGGCTTGATTGGTTGTAGTTTGTTGGATTGGGCTACCCATTGTGTTCACAACATTATTACCCTCCTCATGACACACCTTGTCCTCAAGGTGTAGAGTAGGAAAAGATTTTAATAGTTGAGCATTGTCTTCCCAAGTGGCCTCAATGGCTGATAAACCCTCCCATTGAACCTTGGATGGAGGAATGAATTGCCCAGCTATCAATGATACGGCTCGCAAGGACACGATGTGGTTGTAAGATTAAAGTGGTCGAAGAATCAACTAAATGCAAAGGTGTAATCTGCTGATCTGGAAGGCCAACACATTTTTTTAACATGGATACGTGAAACACAAGGTGAATTTTAGAAATGGTTGGTAATTGAGCTTGTAGGTAACTTAACCGATACAGGAAACAATTTGGTATGGCCCAAAATAACAACGACCTAACTTGTGGTGACGTTGTAAATAAACCGAGGATTGGCGAAACAGTTGCAATTTAACACAAACCCAATCCCCTTCGTTAAAGTTGACCTCCCTATGATGTTTGTTTGCAAAACCTTTCATAGGATGATGAGCTTTGACTAAATTTTGCTTAAGAGATAAAATTTCATTCTGGGTCATGAGTTGTTCTTCCAATATAGAGTTCACATTAGCGTCTCGGATATATCATAGGATGGTAGGGGGGTTTTTGACCTTATAAAACTTCAAAAGGGTGGTTTGAGCTGCTGTTTGGAAGGATGTATTATACTAATATTTGGCCCAAGGTAAAAACCTCACCCATTCCTTAGGTAGGTCAGCTACATAGCAACGACTATACATCTCTAGACACTTGTTTAAAGCTTCTGTTGACCATCTAATTAGGGATGGTAGGCAGTACTAAAGGTTTCCAAAATTCAGACATAAAGGAACATCCCGATCAGAAACTATGTCAACGGTACACCGTGAAGGAGAATGATTTTCGAGTCAAAGACAGCAGCTATGGTAGATGTGTTAAAATGGGCAGGAAGGGGTATAAAGTGCCTGTATTTAGAGAGGCAATCGATTACCACCATAATCGTGGTTTGCCTTAGGAAGGTGGAAGTCCGGTTATAAAATATATGGCGATGCTCTCGAATACCATATTGGGAATCGAAAGAGGTTGTAACAAGCCCCTTGGTGCCTTGAAAGAGGGTTTAGTCTGCTGACATACATGAAAGGAAGCCACGAATTTCTTGACACTACGACGCATAGTTTCCCAATAGAAATCGGAAGATAAGAGATGAAAGTAGCGTGTGACACCCGAATGGCCACCAGTAACCAAAGAATGAAATTCAGTGAGAAGTCGATCACGTAAGGGATAATTGGGGGTATTCCTAACCGGCATCGAAAGAACACAAGCCCATCTTTCGATGTGAAATCTGGTAACGAGGTTGCGTCATTGGATATTTCCGAATAAGGGATTGAAGTTCGGTGCTTTCAACCGTTGATTGCTAAAGGGCAGTGACAAAAAGTGGAGACTGTAATGAAAAAGCCATAACTTGACCTTGATGGTGGCGGGACAAGGCATCGGCAGCTGTGTTGAGTTTCCCAGGTCGATGGATTTCGAAATCAAAGCCCAAGAGCTTCCCTAAACATTTGTGTTGATCGGGAGTTTTAATGACCTGATCCTTAAAGTTTTCAAAAGATTCCTGTCAGTAATAATTACAAACTTCCGGCCAAATAGATACTACCGCCATTTCGCAATGGCTTGGGTAATTGCAAACATTCCCTTTGATATGCCGAAGCCTGTTGCATATGCGGACCCAATGTCTGACTAAAGAAGGCAAGTGGTTGTTTCTATTGAGTAAGGACAACACCAATGCGAATGCTCGATGCATCTATCTCCATTCTTAAGGGCTGGGAAAAATGAGGAAGGCGTAATACTGGTGTGGTGCTAAGGAGTTCTTTGACTTTAGTAAAGGCTGCCACTTGGGAGTCCAGTCAAACATATCTTTCTTCAATAAATCAGTCAAGGGACTAGCGTTAGTGCCATAACCTTTGATGAACCGGCGATAATAACCAGAGAGGTCAAGAAATCCATGAATATCCCTAGTGGTAGTTGGGGTAGGCAGTTGTTGAATAGTTGAAACTTTGGTCGGGTCAACCGCCAAACCTTCACCGGAAATCACATGACCCAAGTAACCAATGGAAGTTTGCCCAAAATGGCATTTGGAGAGTTTAGCGACCAGGTGATGGTTTAAGAGTACCTGCAGGACCGTTTATAGTTGATTTAAGTGCTACTCCCAAGAGACACTATAAATGAGGATATCGTCAAAGAATACCAAGACGAATTTGCAAAGGAAAGGCTGAGAAACATCCTTCACTAGGCGTCGAAAAGTATAAGGGGCATTTATAATACCAAACGGCATCACCCGAAACTCGTAGTGGCCATCATGAGTTCTAAATGCGTGGTTTTAATCTCATCACCTTCCTTAATCTGTATTTGATGATACCCAACCAGCATATTTAGTTTAGAAAAATATTTGGCACCATGTAGTTCGTCAAATAATTCATCAATGGATGGAACAGGGAACTTATCGCGAACCGTGAGACCATTTAGGAGACGATAATAAATGTAGAAGCGCCACGTACCATCCTTCTTTCGAACCAACGTACCGTTAACAAAAAACCTTTTCCTTTCAATCTCTTGTTTTTGAAAGTAAGGGTAACAGTAAGGCGAACCGAAACCGAGGGTTAATTAGGGAGAAGAGCAATAGCGTGATCATGGGTATGGGTGGCGGGTAAGTAGTGGGAGGCTGAAACACCAGATGATAATCTTGAAGGATGGCATTAATATCTGTTGGATATTGTTGGGTAGGCGGGTCAAACGGTGTAGAAAATGTTAGATGAAAAAGTTCCACCATCAAATCCATGTGCATCAATTTAATAAGCCTATTAAACTGAATAAGTTGGATGGAACTCAAAGAGTCCCCTTTCCACTGAACCCGTTGACCGTTAACAGTAAATTCGAATGTAGCATTTGCATAATCTGTCAAGATTGAACCTAACTTAGATAACCACGAAACCCCCAATACCAAATCCCATCCTTGAAGAGGTATGTTGGATCATATGAGGCTGATGCAACCAAAACAACACTTAGAGCATTTTGAAGTACAATTGAAGAAGTCTTCCGAAGACAAAGCTGCCCTTCTAAAGACAAATTGAAGATCTTCCGAAGCTTAAGTATGAATAACTTCCGAAGGAAAACTAAGTCTTCCGAGACTAAGTAGTTTTCCTTCTGAAGTATATGAAGAACTTCCGAAGGTAGAACCAAGTCTTCCGAGACCAAGTAGTTCTCCTTCCGAAGCATTCACACTTAGAAGATCCAAGACAAAGTCTTTCGAAGAATGAAGTCATGAAGACTTGTAGAAGACTTGGAAGAAGTTGATTCTTCCAAAGTATAAATAGGCCTCAGAAGAATTTATTCTTCCGAAGCCATTTGCCTTCGGAAGAATCTACTATGAACCAGTGGACATAAGTATGGGTTGTCTGACATCCGCTGCCAACTCTGATATACTGCGTGGCGCTTTCCCACACCCATGCAGTTGACCATACTTTAATCCACTGTTCACCTTTATCAGTTAGTACAGTAACCATACTTAGTTGGTGACAAAAGGCAAGTCATGGACTTGTCATGACTACCTAATCTAGGATAATATTTTATCTTAGATACTTTACTTCTAGCAATGTAATATTTGTCTAGTGGTAAATTCCAGCTGGTTTTCCAAGTATAACCGGTTGTAAGATGTAGGATAAAGTATCTCAGGTCCTTGTATTTCTTTTTATCCTTCGTAACACTTGTAATAGAACTTGAGAGCAATATACAGAATTCTTGAAAACCATATTAGTCTGTTCTTGTTCTTAATTCTGTCTCAGTTACTTGTGTTCTTAGTATCATTTACATAAACACAGTTTCCCATTTGATCTATTAAGTGTTCTAAAACTCTCCTCATTGTGAGACTGATTGTATTGACCATCCCTTAAACGGTCCTGCAATTGGTATCAGAGCTTTTTAGGCTCTTGATTGTAAGATCTCACCATCTTAAATCCCTTCAATTTCACAAAAGACTTAACAACTCAAATGGCAGCTATCACAAAGGCTGATATGGAAACCGTGTTTATGAGAAAGTCTCCACTGATCACTACTGATGACTTTGATACTTGGTGCTAAAGAATGAAAGGCTTTATCAAGTCTCAAGACTCCAGGATGTGGGGATCTGTTGTCTATGGATCTTATGTACCATCCACCTCTTCAGCCGCTGCTGGTGGTGGTATGTTGAGATTGTGGATACTCAAATGGATGTTAGAGTAACTATTGAGATTGTGGTAACTCCAACAATCAGTAGAGTTCAGCCCTTCATGTGGTTGAAAGGGATTGCAGAGAACCACAACATCATTTCATTTGCTACCCTAAAACTCACAAAAGGGTCCTTTCATCACCTTCCCGGAGACACCAAGAGAGAGCTACATCCAAGGAACCTCATTCTAAGAGACAAGCTCTTCACAAACCTTTGTGTCTACTGATGAAAGCACAAGCAACTTTCTCTTTACCTTTGAATACCTGGACTGTATCCATCCAGATGATCTGGAGTACATGGAAATAGTTTAGCAAATGGCTCTTCTCACTCACAGAGCCAAAAAGTTTTACAAGAGGATTGGGAGGAAGTTTCCTAGGAATACAACCAGTGGAAAGTTTGGGCTGGACAAAAGCAAAGTGAAGTGTTACAACTATAACCAAATGGGACACTTTGCTAGAGAGTGCAAGGCACCAAAGACAAATGGTGGCCAAGCACAAACCAGACCAAACTACACTGATGGAGCTCCCCAGAATGAGAAGCCCAAGCAGCAAGCTACAGTTGCTGTTGAAGAAGGAGGCTTTGACTGGAGCTTTCAGGTTGAGGATGCATCTCCAAACCAAGCACTGATGGCAGATCATGAAGAAGCCAAGGTATTGGAACGTCTTTGTACACCTTAATGTATTGCTAAAGTTAACTGATATAGGTCCTATAACTTAGAGATGAGATCTGAACTTGAGTCCTTAAACATTTTGAAAGCTGATTTCAAAAGAGCTGAAAATGATTACAAACTTAAAATAGAAGATTATGAGAAAACCATTTCAACTCTTAAGCATAAACATACCAACTACAAGACTCAGATAAAAGATCTCATCACTAAGTTAACCATTTCAAAACGTGTTCTTGAATAAGAGACCTTCAAGAACATAATATCCTCATCCTTGCATGCAAAAGTTTGTTATTAGAATAAGCAGGGACTGGGATCTACTGAGATAGCTCCTCCACAAACTCTATTATCCGTAAGACCTCCAAGGTGTGGAACTTATGAAGATGAACTTCCCCTCATAGACCCCATAGATGAAGAGGATGAAAAGGAGATAGTGAATGATGATTCTGAGAAGAGTGAAGAAGATCATCCTAAAAAGGGTCACTATTCTCCTGAGGAGAGAAAAGAATATGGGATGACCAAGTTTAAGAGGAAGAACTTGATCAGGAGAGCAAAGATAAAATCAAAGAAGGCTCAAGAGATCAAGGCCACTTTCAACTCTAAGCAAAAATAAGAGTTTATCTCTGCAGGATTTGAAGTGGTGAAGGCTGAAGACTCAACTATGAACTCTAGTACCAGGAGTTCTAGTTCATGTCCAACTCATTCCAGTAAAGAGAAGAAGGCTGATCAACTGTGTATCACTGCTACACAGCCTGAACCATCCAATTCCAAGAGCAAGCCTCACACTAAGAAGCTTGTTGCATCATCTGTGAAGATGAAGATGGAGGTGGAAAGTGATCAAGTTCAGTCTTTCTCTCAAAAGAAGACTCTTAGAAGGAAGAAAATTAATTGCATCATGTGTGGTAGTACTTCTCATTTTGCTAAGGATTACATTTACAATCCTAAAAGTACTATCACATGATCAAAGATAAAACTTCTGAGAAGAAGTAGCTTCGGAAGGAAAATCCTTTCCTTTCGGAAGCTCTAAGGTGAAAAAGAAGATAAGCGAAACGTGCCTTAGGAAGAAATTTGGTCTCGAAAGAAAGGAATGTTTTCGAAGTACTGAAGCCTGCTGCAGTGAAAGCAAGATCTTCCGAAGGTCCAGTCTCCAAAACTTCCGAAGTTTGTCAAAACTTCTGAGGTGTTGAAGGTCAAGTCCAATCTTTCAAAGATGGTGTGGAAGATGAAGAAAGACCAAGTCACTAAAAGTTCTTCATCAACAATAGCTATTGATCCTCAAAGCTTGAACATAGGATCAGTTACTATTACATTGTCTTCAAATCACTTTGATTAGCCCAAGACCAAGGCTTGGGTTTTTCCAAATGGGACAGATAAAGCCCGGCATCTTCAAGACTAAGAGGAAGCCAACTGCGGGCTTCTCAGGGGTAGAAACAGCCCTTGTCCCAAAAATGTTAGAGCTCATTGCTCAAGGTGACAACCTAGCAGCACTAGCTAGTGTTGAACCCACACCTTCTACTTCCCAACCACCAATACAACCAAAAATAACCATCACCTACCAAAGAAAATCCAAACGAACCCCTGCACATGCTACTCAGTTTGTGCAGACCCCTATATCATCACCCATACAGAAGGAAGTGGACACTGGAGCTCCCACTTCTTCTAAGGAGCAAACCACTCCCATCTCACAATGATCAGTGATGAGGTTCCTCATGCTTAGACTGATGAGCTCACAACCCCCACAGCCTTAAGCCTTCACTCAGAGTCTCAAAACTCTAATGAACAACCTTCAGGGTACAGTTACCATCCCCAACCTCTTGATCTAAACTAACAAATCCCAAACCTTGAATTCTATAATGATAAAGACATAGTCTTTAGTGAGTATCATGAGTCTCTCTTCTCCACCCCTGCTCAAGGAGAAATGAGTACTCCTATTTCTCCCATGTCTAGCCCACATCATGCACCTACTACTGAAGTGGATCTCCCTGAACTTGTTTAGGAGGTCCATATGGAAGTGGCTCTCACTTTAGCAAGTGATTACATCATTCAGACCTCAACCATGGCAACCCAACCTATTGGCACTTCTCTTGATGTTGTCATGATGCAGGGGAATCCAACAGCCAAGAACAAAGTATGGTGATGAGGAAGTAGACCTTGGTCCTATTCTCTCATCCCCTCGTGATTCTTCTGATGAAGATGAGGGGAGTCTGAAACTAAAGGTGCAAAAACTGACAAAAACATGCACCTATTTAGTCTCAAAGATAAGTCACTGGAATCTCAGGTGAGTGTCTTACAAAGAAGGGCCAATGAACAGCAACTTTAGATCACCAATCTCAAGGGAAAGTTAGCTGAGAGACCACTCAGGAGAACTCAACCAGGTCCATAAGAACCTGTGGATGTGACAGACCCAACCCCAAGCTCACTTATGCAAGTAGGTGATGCTACCAAAAAGGAGGAGAAAGTCCAAACAATCACAGAACCTGGGAGTTCTTCACAGAATATGGACTTTGAGGATTCACCACCCTTACTTGTAATGGTCTATACTCAGCAACCTCCTCAAAGTCTACATGGATATGGACTTACTTGCCCAAGTCTACATGGATGTGGACTCACTTATACAAAGTTTATTTGAGGAAGGTATTCCTAGAGCTATGCCTATCCCATCTCATCACTCTGAGAATCCAATCATGGGATGGAGGTATGACACTGATAGAAGATCTCTTGTCATCTCTAAATCTCAGGGTCAACAGGACATTTTCAACTTTTTTAACCTGAGCTTCTATAAGAGCATCCATCTGATTGATCTTCCACTTGTCAACCCAAGTCAAAACAGACAAGCTGCAAGATTAGCAGATAGGATTCAAGAAAGGGTGTTTGAAGAATACAAGCAGAGGTCAAGACTATACAGACAGAGGCTAGCAGGTAAGACTTTTGGTCAACTGGATGTTGAGGTGGACCTTAAGATTAGCTTTAAAGGGGAAGCCTTGACTGAAGGCCAGAAGTTGAACCTGTGAACCTTAAGACAGGAACTTCTTTAGTACCCATTACCCTTAGTAAGGCACCAACTGGTGAAGGTGCTTCACAACCTCTCTCTAGCCAGAGCTTGACTACTGAAACAAGAAATGAAGGCCAAAGCTCTCTCCATCCTGAGTCACCAAGGCCTGTGAGTGACAAAGGGAAAAAAACTGACTTTTGAGGAGATTAAGGTGGAAGAAAGAGAGAGGAAGAGGAAGTTAAGGGGAGAAAAATCAAGAGAGTCTCTAGGCTTCATGGAAACTACCATCAGGGCTGCCCCCAGGCCAAATACTCAGGATGATGAGTTGAGGGTAGCCAGGATAAACTACTTGGGGACCAGAAACTACAATGTGGATAAACTACTATCTCCCCCTTTAGAAGCTGCAAAGTTAAAAGCCATCATCCAAAAGAGCCAAAAGAAGTCTGCTGACAGACAAAGGATGATGAGCTTCTTGAAGCTGTATGGATTCTTCAGAAGGAGGCTTGGTCCAATGTCTCTATCCACTATGGATAAGCATATTAGAGTGATCAAGCAGAAGATTAAAAAGGAGAGCTTGTTGACTTGCATTCTCCACCAAGTCCAGCTCAACCAGAGGTTGTCAAGGTTGAACCCCCTAAGACAACACAACCTGGACCTAGAGGCTGAATCTCAGCTAACTTTATCTTTTAATCCACAACAAGGTCCTCTTCACTTTCCTTCTAAACTTGTGACAGAAGAGAACCCAACTGAGAAGTGAAGTTTTGGTAGCATCAGCCTAGGGGGAGTTTGTTGGATCATATGAGGCTGATGCAACCAAAACAACATTTAGAGCATTTTGAAGTACAATTGAAGAATTCTTCTGAAGACAAAGCTGCTCTTCCAAAGAAAAATTGAAGATCTTTTGAAGCTTAAGTATGAAGAACTTTCGAAGGAAAACTAAGTTTTCCGAGACTAAGTAGTTTTCCTTCCGAAGTATATGAAGAACTTCCAAAGGTAGAACCAAGTCTTTCGAGACCAAGTAGTTCTCCTTCCGAAGCATTCACACTTAGAAGATCCAAGACAAAGTCTTCCAAAGAATGAAGTCATGAAGACTTGCAGAAGACTCGGAAGAAGTTGATTCTTCCAAAGTATAAATAGGCCTTGGAAGAATTTATTCTTCCAAAGCCATTTGCCTTCGGAAGAATCAACTATGAACCAGTGGACATAAGTATGGGTTGTCTGACATCCACTGCCAACTCTGATATACTACATGGTGCTTTCCCACGCCCATGCACTTGACCATACTTTAATCCACTGTTCACCTTTATCAGTTAGTACAGTTACCATACTTAGTTGGTGACAAAAGGTAAGTCATGGACCTGTCATGACTACCTAATCGAGGATAATATTTTATCTTAGATACTTTACTTCTAGCAATGTAGTATTTGTCTAGTGGTAAATTGCAGCTGGTTTTCCAAGTATAATCGGCGGTAGGATGCAGTATAAAGTATCTTAGGTCCTTGTATTTCTTTTTATGCTTTGTAACACTTGTAATAGAACTTGAGAGTAATATACAGCATCCTTGAAAACTATATTAGTCTGTTCTTGTTCTTAGTTCTGTCTTAGTTACTTGTGTTCTTAGTATCATTTACATAAATCCGGTTCCCCATTTGATCTGTTAAGTGTTCTAAAACTCTCCTTGTTATAAGACTGATTGTATTGACCATCCCTTAAACGGTCTTGCAAGGTAACACATATAAATCAACCAAAATTTGATGTCCTTGAATAGTCAGAGCAACCTGGAGAGCTAACCCGGTATAAAGAAGTCTTTAATCGCTCCTAACCAAAACCAAAAATGGTGACACATGTTCAATTGTCAGACGAAGGAAATGAGCAACTCGAGATTGAATGAAAGAATGGGTGCTACCTCCATCTAATAGAATTTAGACGAAATGAGCTTGAATGGAACCGGTAAATCATAGTGTAGTGGCCGAATAGCCACCGGATAGGGCATTATAGGTATTGCAGAAGAATGATGAAACTCTTACAACTGGAGCTTCTCCGCTTAAGAAGCGTCGCTAGTCTCCTGAGTAGGGGATGAATCCGGGGGATCAGGTTCAGGATCATCGTCAAAGAATAATAACTGGGGAGCCCAGGTGCATCCGTGATCACGCTATTATTTTGGCATCACAACAAAAAAATAACCCCAGTGACTTTTTATGAGCAATTTCAGCGGGGGAAAGGTGTTGAAACCCTAATTTGCCCTCAAAGGAAGTAAAGGCAGTAACAGGGTTACCGATATGGAAGGTACAAGGAGTAGAGGAGTTTTAAGGCTTCGGAGAATGGGCTTACTCGAGCCCAAGGAGATGCGGGCCGTCTTTTTTTCCAATATAATTTGGTTTTCATGCGATTGGGCCAGGTCCATGGCTTCCTTGATATTGCGGATGGTGAATGAGGACCGACTGCTTGATGTCGGACTGGAGACCAGAGATAAAGTAGCTGACGTAAATGCCATCAGAATGGTCTGATTAGAAATTTTCTCGAAACGATGTCTGTAATCAGCCATCGTGGTGGTTTGGTGAAGTTTATCCAATAACCCTTCAGGGGATTCTATCGATTGAGGACGGAAACAAGTGGCGGTGACAAATTCTAACCATGATTTGATTTTCAAATTCCGATTAACAAAAGCGTAAAAGTAAAAGTACGATTTGACTACTGACTATGATATGTCATAGCTCAGATCATATTCTATTACAAAAAGCATAAAAGTACAAGAGTGGAAAGTTAAAGACTCAAACATCGTAACGTACAGTTGACAAAAGTATGGAGATAATCACCAACTTGTATAAGTTTGTGAGTATTCAAAGATGGTAGCGGAAAGTTATTCAGCTTTTGTCAAAAGTGTCAGATAAAGCATGTATTCTCTATCTTCGGAAGAAATCAGTCTTGAAGCTTCGGAAGACTTTGTCTTGAAGCTTCGGAAGATTTCACTTTTGACTTTGGAAGATTTGTGTTTTTGGATTCGGAAGATTTGACACTTAGTGAATTTTCTTTGTGTATTGTTAAATATTTCGAAATAACTTTCTTGTACTTCAGAATACATGCTGAGAGATCTTTGGTTAGCATCAACCTCTAATATAACTCTTACATTTAATATTTTTTTTATAAAAAATTAACAGTTTTTATTAAAAAAATCCGAAGTTATTTTAAAAATATCTGAAATATCTAAAAAATTTAATTGATATTTATTATTTTAATAATTTTTAGGAAAATATTTTGGATAATTCGAATATCCGAATATCTGAAAATCCTCAAAATCACTATCTGAATCAAAATCCGAAATTTTGGATATTTCGGATTCGGATTTTCAGATATTTCGAATCCGCATATTTTTTAACAACACTATATGTGCTTAGCAGTGTATGTATTTGTAGATAGTAAAACCTATATTGTCAACAAAAATTTGATCGACTCGGTAAAACGTATACATCTTCAAACTGATAGACATTTGAATACATAAACATAACAATACCAGTAAAAACAATTACGGATCCATCACTCACCATCGAAAGATATATTTTAAAAAAAATTCTTCATTTTGTGTAATTCTTAATATTTGACTTGATGGTTTTGTGTTTGGGTTATTTAAAAGTGTCATGAATGAGTGTTTGAGTAGTTGGCATGCGAGTGGATCTCAGATTCGCTTCTTTGTCGGCAACGTGAGCGCACCATTGCCACACACACATAACAGATTTTTGGTCCTATTGGAGTTTAGATGTATGATACTACGTTTTAAAAAATCTTACGAATTTTTATGTATAAATTAGTATTAAGTACTCAACTTGCGAAAGAGGAATAAACATTAAGAAAAATAAAGTTGAAGCGTTTTCGCAAACTTGCACATAGAAAGGGACGTTTATAACATCCGTAACTTCATATAAGAATAAAGAATTCTAGACGTTGTTGATAACCCTCGAAACCCTATATGAAAAAGACGAAACACCGTATTGCGACGAACACGCGTTGATAACATATATAATTTTATTTAAGGAAAAAGAAACCGCACATGGTTGATAAATTCAAACTTTATATAAAAAACTGAAACCAAAACACGTGCGTTGCGTCCATGTCCCTGATATTATTTAGAAAAAATAAGATTGTTAAAAAATCATGTTAAAACATTGATAAAAATAAGCATAACACAAAAAAAAACTTTAATAAAAAAGCACATATAATTTTGGATTTTATAAAACATTGTATTTTAGAAGTTGAAAGAGTAACTATAAGAAAAATCAAAACGTTGAATCAGTTTTGACGTCATGCACATTTTTGTTTCAATGACTTGTTAAACGTAACTTTGTTTTTAATGAAATTTACATCAAAATGTAGAGAAAAATAAGCATGTAGCAAAACTATATGTGTACAAACATTGAATATAAAATTTATAATAGAAAAACAGAAAAGAAAAATGAAGAGTATATAAAAAACAAATAGATAAGTATGGAAGATCGATAAAGAATACCTAAAGCTAAAATTGATGGGCCAAAAGATAATTTTAACAGAGCCATTCAAATTCGGATATCCAGATGTTTGGATAGTGGAATTCTATATCCGAATCTGAACATGAAAGTTTGGATATCCCGAATTTGAATATTTAGAATTTCAGACTCAGATTTAGATATCCAAACAAATATTTGAAGTCTAAAAAAAATATGTATTAAATAACTTTTGTAAAAGTTTAATAAATTTTTTAATATTCTTTCAAATACCCGAATTTTTAAACAAATATTTTAAATATTCAAAATCCCGAATATCAAATAAATATTTATTATATAATGGTTTTTTAGAAAAATATTTTGGATAATTCAGTTATGTGAAATATTTGAAAGCTTTTGTAAGTACTATCCTAATTAAAATTCAAAATTTTCAGATATCCAAAATTCGTATATCCCAATTTTCAGATGTCCGAATCTTTGAATATTTCGGGTTCGGAATTTCACATAATTCGATTTCGATTTTGGTTTTGGTTTTAGCTTGAGATCTTTCTACACAAAGCTAGTTTTTAAGGTTAAAAATGATCCTGTAAAAATTATGCATAAACCAATTCTTTCAAGGTACAATATATTACAAGATCAAAAGACTTTAATTTTTGTGACCTATCTATCTAATTCTACTCTCCATCAAGCTAAGTCTACTTCACTTTTAAAGTGGAGACTAGCGTACATCAAATCCTGTAGTGATCCAACCTATTTCGAACCTTGCGTAAAACATGAGCTAAATCTAGCACCGATTACGCTTTTATTTTGTGGTTTTACTTTAAATAATCAATAGATAAATAAAGGCAATAATTTAAAAAAATTAATTATCATTTTATAGTGATTAAGTTACATTTTGTTGGGAATAGCGTCAATAAAAGATCACTTATTTATAATTTTGATTTAACGTTACATAGGGTTATAAGGATTGGGAACAAATAATAACTCATTAACATTGTGATAACTTAAGATAATGTGTAAAGATTAATAAAAAAAACATTATTTTTTATTAAAATAACATAATTACAAATATAAAAGATTATGGTATTTTATGTATATATGTAAATTCATAAGTGAAAATAAAAAGATAATATAGATGTAAGTTACACTTACACTTGCAAAAAAAAAATTAAATACTTGCAGGTTTAATTATAACTTACATAAAATAACAAAATATTGTATATATGTATAATAAAATTATTTCAATATAAAACTAATTATTTTTTATTGTTCTTGATGTATTATCGCAAATTATCACAATAATATAGATTCCTCATTTGAACATAGCATATAAACAGTTTTTGTATTTATTAAAAACCATGTTTGAAAGATTGTATTGACAAGAGCGTACCCTTTTTAACTGTCATATTTTTATAATAAACTAACAAGATGTTAAGAATAAGGGTACACATAAAAGAGATTACAATATGAAACTACATTATGAGTGCCAATCCATATTTTTGATTTTTTCTTTAGTTTTATCCATAGAAAAGAAAGATTTTTGTTGTCATGAATAATCTCCATAAGACCCTTTCGATTATTGTTGAGCCATCTCTTGTTTTGTGCTTTCTAGATACACCACAACGATGTCAAGAAGATGGCTTAGATAAGATCCTTCAAACCAGCCGAAGCATGCCAAGAATTGATCTTCTGCAGCTGGTCTTCCAACTTCACCACCCCTTTTCATCAGTGTAGCCTTAGAATGTATTCTCTCAATAATATCTCTCCAAACAAATACGTTCACCTTGATAGGGACCCATTTCGACCAGACTTTAAGCGACTGTATAAAGGTAGCCTAGCTTCTTCGATCTACTACGCCTTTACGTTTTTTGTGTCAGAGCCGTCTGAGCCATAATCATCCCTGTTTATAAATTGATGTGCAATCCAACCCCATAAATTGTAGTTTCCCTTGGCTTTCACAATATTTTTCCAAGGACCATTAGTACTCTTTTTACTGGGTATATGGTTTTCTATTTGTTGAAATCGGTATGCTACATTTCAGAATTTTGACATGTATATAAGTTTTTAATTTTTGTTCTTTTTTCTTTTTCTATATCATTTGGCTTTTAAATTAGTTTCTTTTGATAACAAGTAGTATCTAATATTTTTTAAAATTCAAATACAAGGTTTTGTTTAACTTTTTTGATTATGGTTTAGTATAAATTTTGTATAAACCGGACTTTTATTCATAATAACATATTTTTGATATTACAAAACCAAAACATACGTTATTTGGTATACAACCCAGTCTTTAATAAAATTTTCATTTAGATACGAAAAATGGAACAAAACTATATACTATATTTTATAAAATTTTAAATAATGCACATTGTTTAAAAAATCAAATAGTTAATCTTAATTTTGGTCTATAAGATTTGAAAAAAGTAACAATTTTCATCCAAATGTTTAAAAACATCAATTTCAATCCAAAAGTTTTATTATTAGTTTCAATTTCAGTCAAAAACTTTTATTATTTTGAATTCAAATTGAAACAAATAATGAAACGTTTGAACTGAAACTGAAAAAACTTATGAAAATAAGTAAAGATCAATCTTTGGAGTAAACATATATTTATTTTTGTCAAGAAAAACGAATATAACTTAAAATTAAATTAAGAGTAAATTACACGAATAGACCCTGGGGTATGCTTAAATTTCAACTTTAGTCCTTACTTTTGAGAAATTACAGATGAAGGCCTGAACTATGCATGTTATGCACACTGGTAGTCCCCGATACTAACAGAGGTTAAGTTTCTCTGTTAACTTTTAAAAAATGACCAGAATACCCTTCTAATAAATATTTTAAACTAACTAAAAACAATAATACCCCCCCCCCTCCCCATGTTTCGTGTACGCTATCACCCCCACACCACCAAGACTACCATCAGCATACGACCACCACCACCATCACCACTACAACCATCACCAAATCACCACCACCACCATCATCAAACATCATCATCATTTGAAATATTGAAACTAGTAATATACCACACCAAAAATCAAATTTGCAAAGATATCAAGATAGTATTCACTCTTGGTCGACATTGGATCTGCTACCTCCGTGAAGGTGGATGTCGGCATGTCGCTGGAAGGCAAATCTAGAAACGATTGCAGTTTAGCGACGGCTATGATAGGGCTTGGTTACTTCGGCGAAATGACCTAACATTTCAGGCATTATCGATGGGTGATGATTGAAGGCGAATGGCGGTTGTGGTGGAGCTTGGTTACTCCGGTTGTGGCGGATTGTTGTCGAAGAAGATTATCCACCACAGATTTAGGTTTCAGGAGGAGGAAGACGATGAGGTTACGATTGGTTGTTTTAGCTTGGTGTTGACCGGAGTTGGTGTCGCAGGTGTGTGTTTACCGGAGGTGGTGCTCGCAGGTGTGTGTTGACCGGAGGTGGTGGTCGCAGGTGTGTGTTGACCGGAGGTGGTGGTCGCAGGTGGGTGTTGACCGAGGTGGTGGTCGCAGGTGGGTGTTGACCGGAGGTGGTGGTCGCAGGTGGGTGTTGACCGGAGGTGGTGGTCGCAGGTGGGTGTTGACCGGAGGTGGTGGTCGCAGGTGGGTGTTGACCGGAGGTGGTGGTCGCAGGTGGGTGTTGACTGGAGTTGGCGATAGGTGTGGCTATGTGGCGGTGCGACCAGAGTGGTGGTTTGGGGTGATTTAGTTTAAAGAGTGGGAGTTTTAGAGAGAAAGAGAGAGAGTTTTTAGAGAGAGAGAGAGAGAACTTTTAGTGAGTTAGAAGAAGATGATGAAGTGGGAGGGGGTAGGGGTGGGTTGGTTTTATTTAAATTATGGGTCTTTTTATTTTTTATTTGAGGGTATTTTGGTAATTTTACATTGACTTAACTGAGAAATTTAACCTTTGTTAGCGTCGCGGACTACTGGTGTGCATACCATGCAAAGTACAGGCCCGCATCTGTAATTTATTGAAAGTAGAAACTAAAGTTGTAATACGGGCATACCTCAGGGACTGTCTGTGTAATTTACTCTTAAATTAATGTTAAATGAAAATTGAAAAGGAAAAGAGATTAAAAAAAGATCTTATGAATTCGCAGTTCTCAAATGACATACCTCATTCTAAACATTAAAATGTTATAAAAGGTACCCTCTTGTCTTCATGGACATAAAAACTACACGTTTATAGAAAAAAAGTGTTAGTTTCAAATCTTAGCCACGTTAGCTTCAATGTTGGATTCTAGTAGCTAGTTATATCTTTTATGGGTTGTTGTAATTAGCCATGCTAAGTATTAATGTTTTGAAATGATTTTTTTCTAAATACTTTTTAAAATCTCAACCATTGTAGGGAAGAATTCATAACTTCACTTCCTTCAACATGAATATAGATATTGTAACGTTTATAAAATGAAACATTCACATAAATCTTGTATGTTTATAAAATGAAACATTCATATTATACAATCTTGTTTTTAGCAGAATTTGACGGTGATACATGGCTCGACCGTGCATCAACTATGTTTCATCCCTAATGTTATGCTCTTTCTCTTTTATAATATATACTGGTTTAAGATATTGGTGGATAAAATATCTGATTATTGTGAAAGTTTTGTTCACTTTATCGCTAGCATAGTTTGTACAATCAACACGTAACTAGAAACTGACTACTAGTAAATATAGACAAAGTTTGACTGTCAATCCTTATTTGTGTCATTTTCTAAGGATTGATGGTCCATAAATATAAACAAAGTTAAAGGATTGATGTTTTTGTTTCACGTAATTAGAAAATGACTACTAGCACATATAGACAAAGGTATTTTTGGTATCGATATATAGCTTAGGATTGATGTTCTTCTTATGGTACCAAAAACATCAAAGCGGTAGTATTTTGTTGTTTTCAGTTATATCTCTTGTGGTTATAATTAGCCATACTAAGTGTTGAACCAGAGAACACCAAGAATCAATCGAAACAATCAATCAACAAGAACACTTATTAATCACTTCAAAACGTATTGTAAAGAAAAGAAAGAACACTGAACTCTTTAATTGGATCACCTCTTTAATGCCAGATCATTCTTTGCTTTATATCCTTAATCGAGCTGCTAACTAACAATAACAACCCAATTACACTTGACAGAAACAAGAATACAACATTGACAATTTCAGTCTCTATACTTTTAACTACCAACTAATAAACCCTTGACTTTATCTTCACACATTATAACAATCTTCACCTTGAAGTAGAAGTCAACCAACTCCTAACAACTTCAAACAACTTAGAAATTTAACTCCAGGCAGAGATTTTGTAAAAACATCAGCAGCATTATCATCAGTATTAATCTCCAGCACATTTACCTGCTTTGAACTAACCACATCTCGAATAAAATGAAGTTTAATATTGATGTGCTTTGTTCTTTCATAAAACACTGCATTTCTAGTTAGCTACACTGCACCTTGGTTGTCACATGATACCATAGTCTTGTCAAACTTAACACCAAGTTCTGCAAGCAAACCCTTTAAACATAATGCTTCTTTAACAGCCTCAGTCAGTGCCATATACTCGGCTTCTGTGGATGACAAAGACACATGTGTCGCAATGAAGCTCTCCAACTAACAATATTACCTAAAACCATAAAAGAGTATCCGGTAATGGATCTCCCTCTATCCAGATTATTAGCATAATCTGAGTCTACATATCCAACAATTTCATGTTTACCCCACTTGTCATCTCTAAAACACAAACCTACAAGTTGATTACCATTAAGATATCTCAACATCCATTTAGCAGCTTCCCAATGAAGTTTACGAGGATTAGAGAGAAACCTACTAATTACACTGACCCCATACCCAATATCAGGTCTGGTGCACATCATCAAGTACATTAAACTACCTACCACATTTGCATACGAAACTTTGCTCATATATTTTTTCCCTTCCAAATCTTGAGGAGCATCCATTTTAGATAATCTAAAAGGCATAGCTAATGGGGTGCTAGCAGGCTTGCAATTTAACATATTATACTTACACAACACCTTCTTCACATAAGATAGCTGAGACAATTTTAGTTGTCTTGAACCTCTATCTTAAGTGATTTCCACTCCTAGGATCTTCTTAGCAGGCCCAAGTTCGTTCATCTCAGATTCATTCATCAACATAGCCTTAGCAGACATGATTTCAGCCTGATCTTTACATGCCAACAACAAGTCATCTATATAAAGTAGTAGATACACAAACATTATAATAGACGCATGAATCATAACTATGTCTCATAAACCCATGTGCTAGTACATACTCATCAAACCTTCTATACCATTGTCGTGGTGATTGTTTGAGACCATATAAGGACCTTTGCAATAGGCATACCTTGTATTATTATCCTTGCTCATCATACCCCTTAGGCTGCCTCGTATAGACTGTTTCTTCAAGATTACCATAAAGGAAAGCTATCTTTACATCAAGCTGTTCCAACTCAAGATCAAACACAGTCACTAATGACAAGATGACCCTAGTTAAAGAATGTTTCACAACATGACTATAGATTTCATTGTAATATATGCCTGCCTTCTATGTGAAACCTGTGGCAACTAGCCAGGCTTTGTATCGTGGCCCCTCCACCCCAAGAATCCCCTCCTTTAACTTATATAGCCATTTACAACAAATAATGGTTTGAGCATCAGGTTTGTCAACAAGAACCCATGTGTGGTTCTTCTTTAAAGAAGTCATTTCTTCTTCCATTGCTTCTTTCCATTCTTACTATTTACTGAACTTCTTGCTTCATTGAATGTGAGAGGAATATTCTCATCTTCCATATTAGCTACATTAAACACAAAAGCTAAGATATCATCACATGTTCTATATCTAGCTGGTTAAATTATTGTTCTCCTGGGCCTATCCTTTGCTAGACTGGACCCAAATGGCTCATGTCTGCTACCTGTGCTCTAACTTATGTCTTCTCCAATAGATTTTCCTTTGTCACATATATCCTCCACCTTAAACTGAACGTCATCTATGCTCTGGCTTGAGCTTGCTCTCAAATATTTACTCATTTCATCCTGTATATTACTTCTTCCATAAATGCCACCACATCCCTACTAACAATCACCTTAGGGCTGCCATCATCCAACCTCCATAACCTGTACCGTTTTACCCCTTCAAGGTAGCCTATCATAATGCATCTTTGTGCTTTAGGCTCTAACTTCCCTTGACTAATATGTGCAAAGGCTAGTGATCTAAATACCCTTAGGTTACTATAGTCAATTTTCTTCCCAGACCACATCTCCATAGGGGGTCTTCATGAACTATTCACCAGATATGTAGCAATATTTACTACCTTAGCACAAAATGCCTTTAGTAACCCAAAGTTAGACAACATGCATCTCATTTTACCAATCCATTCTATTGAGGGGTGCTTGGGACTGTTAAATGCCTAGCTACTCCTTGAGTTTTACAAAATTGATTGAATTGACTATTACAAAACTCAAATCCATTATAAGTCCTTAGCTTTTTCACCTTAGTTCCTATCTGATTTTTCACCAAGGCCCTCTACTCCTTAAACTTATCAAAGGCTTCAGTCTTATGTTTCAATAAATACACCCAGACCCTCCTTGAATAATCATCTACCATAGCCGGGTAGTATCTAGCTCCACCTAGATACACTGTTCTGGCAGGCCCCCATAGATCCGAATGAACATAATCAAGAACCCCTTTGGAGTTATGTATGCCCCTACCAAACTTAACCCTATTGGCTTTCCCCATGATACAATGATCACAAAAGCCCACACCAGTGTTGTGAATGTCCTTTATCAAATCTTGCTTCTTGAGTTCAATTAGACCTTGGTCACTTATGTGACCAAGCCTTTTATGCCAAAGCTAAGTCAAATTAAGCTTCTTACCTTCAACAAAAGATGCTAATCATGTCTTACATACCCATCCAACACATATGTGTTATTTTCTTTCCTAGTACCAAATAGTATAACCTTTGACCCTGTTATTACCTTGGCTTTTCCATTCTTGAGGCTGACAATATAGCCTGCCTTTTCAAACAATCTAAGTCACAAAAAATTTCTTATCAATTCACGTATGTACCTGACATTGGTCAAACTCAACTCAGTTCCATTTTTTATTTGGAGGATCATAACACCATGCCCTTTTACACTACATGGCTTGTCATCTCCTAACTATACAACTCCAAGGTCCTCTAATTTTAACTCAACAAAATATTCTCTGTAGGGATATGGTATGAGCACGCTGAATCAAGTATCCACTCTTCATTGCTCTTATTGGTAGTTACTACTAGAAGATCCGAACTTTTATAACCATCAATAGAGTCTTCAGGAGATACATTACCTTGTGCTCTTACTATGTTGGTTTCAGGCTTTCTTTTCCTCTTTTCCGGGCAATCCTTCTTTAGGTGTTTCTTAGAAATACATATGTATCACTTTCTTTTAAACTTCTATTTAGACCTTGATTGTCCCCGATTTCTGAAAGACCTATGCTCAGCTCTCCCCCTTACGAATAAACCATAACTGGCCTCCTCCTTGATGTCAACCCTGTTCTTTAGTTTTTTCAAATTCAATGCAGCAAGGACTTCTTCCATCGAGAGGGTGTCTCTCCCATACATCAAGGTATCTACTAAGTGCTCGAAACTTTAAGGGAGAGAAGTCAAGAATATTATCACCTGATCTTCATCTTCAATCATGACATCAATGTTCTCAAGATCTAGCACTAACTTTTTGAATCAGTGTGGTCTTCTATCAACTTCCCTGCAACCATAATGAACATTTGCAGTCGTTTCTTCAGGTAGAGACGATTGACCAGTGTTTTGGTCATATAAAGGCTTTCTAATTTTGACCAAATTCCTATGGTTGCATTCTCTTTTAAGACCTCTTTCAGTACTCGATCCCCCAGGCTCAAGATGATGGCACTATGTGCCTTCTCCATTATATCCTTCTTCTCTTTCTCAGTTAGGGTATAGGCAATCGGGTTTTTCCACCGAGTGCGTCCACCATACCCTAGTGTACAAGCAATGGTCGCATCTTTAAATCGCCATAGCCCGAAGTCATTCTTGCCATCAAATTTCTCTAACTCAGACCTCGTTGACACCATGTTGATCGTTAATCAGTTCCAAATTCTTTTAATCACTGAATCGAGCCTCGAACGTGGCTCTGATACCAATTGTTGAACCATAGAACACCAAGAATCAATCGAAACAATCAATCAACAAGAACTCTTATTAATCACTTCAAAGCGTATTGTAATGAAAAGAAAGAACACTGAACTCTTGAATTGGATCACCTCGTTAATGGCAGATCATTCTTTGTTTTATATTCCTAATCTAGCTGTTAACTAACAATTAACAACCCAATTACAGTTGACCGAAACAAGAATACAACATTGACAATTTTAGTCCTTGTACCTTTTACTACCAACTAATAAAACCTTGACTTTATCTTCACACATTATAACACTAAAGATTGATATCTTTAAAGTTTTCTTCTAAATCCATACATTGTATTGGAAAGGATTGTAGAATTTTTATATAACCTTGCTGCTTTCAACATGAATATAAATCTTGATATGCTCATAAAAAAACATTTAGACTTTGTATCATCGTTAACATCTTTCCTTTTTCTTTTTTATGAAATTTAATAGTTTTAAGATATTGGTAATAAGATAATTGATTACAGTGAAAGTTTTTGTTCATTTTATCATGTGTATTCACTATACAATTAACATTTCATGTAACTAGAAAATGAATACTAGAGGGGACAAAATCTTTGTTAGTATGATCCTTTTTAGAGGGGAGGGAGTGGGTCCGTGACCTGCGCAAAAGAGGTGATGTAGCAATAGGGTACCATAAATAAGCTCATGGAACACCGTTTCATCGTGATCAGCGACCGCCACCACGTACGTCACCACCATAGCCACCGTCATCACCAGCACCACCGCCATATTTGATGTTATGGTAATCATGATGATCATGGTCATGATTACCACCACCATTCTTACTATTGTCAATTACCATAGTTACCGCCATTACCATAACCATTGTCGCCTTTGTGACATCCGTCATCAAAATAGTTGCATTGACCATTAACTTCGACCGTTGACTTTAACTTTTTGACTTTGACTATTTGATTTTTGACTTGGTCTAAATAATGAATTTTGACTTGAAAGTTAACTTAATGTTGACTTGGTCTGAGAATAGTGCATTAGACACGTGTAGACATGCTAAGTTCTAGAACTGTGCATTAAAGGCTTAATATGTTCTAGTGGGCCTTGGTCATGGTGGTAGTGGACGTTCACTGATTTGGACTTAGCGTGATGGTTGTGTGCTTAAAATTGGATTAAAGACTTAAAAATGTAAAAAAATATGCATCTTACGTTAAGAACGCAAACAAAGTCGGACATCAATGGACTTTGCCTAAAGTCTACTAAATACACTTAATTCAATTTAAATATATAAATTAAATAATTTATATAGCATATAATAGTCCGTTGGAATCGTATTAACACGTAGAATTTAAAAACATAAAAATTTGAATCGGGACAAGACGGAATTGGACGAGACGAGCAATGGGCCCGGAAGGCCCACCCTTGGCCCTCCTTGGCCGAATTCTTTCAAAAGGGAAGGTTTTCCCTTTGTTTTCTAATTATCTCATTTTAAAAACTTATTCTCTAAGTTTTCTCTCTAGAAACCCTAGCCACCATCAAGCTTTTCTTCTTATTCTTCATCATCCTTATCAAAAATTAACATCTGTCCACCATTCCATTGAGTTTTGAAGTAATCAAGACATTCAAGATCATATTCTAAGCAAGCTTGTTCATCTTCTAAACTTCCGGTAAGAAAAATCGTTATTTGATGATTTTATTCATTGTTCTACCTTGTTATTGATTATATTCATCATCTAAACACAAAATCATCATCTAATATTCTTGTATTCTCTGGTTTTGATGTCGGATCATGAAAATCTAGGTGTTTTGAGTGTTGGACTCTCTAACCGGTAAAATCCTAATTCTTAATATTTTGTATATTCTTGAATCTATCAAAATTGGGTTATAATCTTGTGTGACCTGATCATAATGGACATCTTGAACTTATAAATCTTTGTTGAAATCATTATTTTGTTTTTTTAATGGATAAACCCGTTGGAGAATCAAAAACTATGTATCGATTAATTAATATTGTGAACCAGAATACTAAAACCTAACTAACTGTTTTAAAACTGAAAAATTGGGATAATCCAGGTGTTTAATACAAATTTTTTTCAACTAGTTCATGTAATAAACGTTCTTTAAGTGCTTGGGTCAATAATGGTCAAATATTGAGGTTTGGGATGCAAAGGAACAAGACTAATAAACTGCACAGTTTGCTGTCAAAAAAGAGAAAGTTTTGTACAGGCCATAACTTGGCTATAATAAGTCCAAATGGGTCAAAATTTTCGTTTAAAACCAAGTTCAGTGAGTCCTCTAACTAACCCAAGTGGTCTCGTGTCGTTTCGACATCGTTTGGTTCTCCAAATGTGGCAAACAAAACTGAAGGTCAAAATTGACGAATATGGGCAGCAGGTTGGACTGTGTTTGTCGAGTCATATCTTTATCATATTTTATCCAATGGTGATGATTCTTTTCTAGAGTTTAATTTAAAGTCTTATCTTTCAAACGATACCTATTACGCAACGTTTCGTTACCGTTTCAACCTCCAAACAGTTTATGTAAAACTGGTGCGCAATCAGCTCAACTGCTGAAATATTTTGATAAACTTAAAACTAAGGATTTGAAACTAAATAATCAAATAAAGACAAGATTGTATTTAAAAGTAGTTAAATGACTTTTTAAAAAAAGAATAAGTTAATAATGTCTATAATTCATTGAATATAAACTAATAGATGTTCATTGAAGGGCGTTGATAAATTAATATAAAGTGATAACTAAAACCCTAAACACGGCGTGATTTAAAGTTTAAATCCAACTTTGGACCTGTTCTATTACTAAATCATGCTTTCATAAAATAAAACCCTTGATGAATCTTGATGGATATTAAGAACTGGGCTACCAGGATTACACCCATATTGGTCATTTTGTTCTTTAGTAATCCTTTTGTGATTTGTACTTTTAGTGCTTGCTTGGTGTATTGTGAGATTTGGACTGTGCTATTTCAAGGTGAGTTTCTCGGCCCCATTTTCATTTTAACTATTTATAAAACTTAGGGGGAGAAGTATGCTCACCTTTTTATGCTGTGAACTCATTTATTCATTTGGGACTATGTGTTACTATTTTGCAAGTTTATATCTAGTACATGCATGAGTTTTCTGTGTAGTTCTTTATTCACAACTATTTAACTCCGTGTTGGAGCCGATGGACAGGTATTGATAGTACTATTAGGCTGACACCCCCACCCTTGTTTGTTAGTATACTAGTTGAGACTGACAGTGGCCACGGACGGGCCGTAGGGTGAATATGTTCTGACAAGATCTGTGTATACGTCATAGGCTTAGTTGTGATGCTCATGTTTACATGTGATATTGCTTGCTTATAACTGTATGCACTTATGTCCTACCAAACTATTGCACAACGTCAAGTTTTGTTTTTATTTAAACCTGCAACTCACCAATAATATGTTGACCTTTTGAGCATATCTTTTCAGGTAACAACCATCGAGGATAGCTAGGAATGCTGCCTTACTGATGACCTTAAGAAATGCATTTTTAAACTAATTTGGGTGTCTTTAACAATTATGTTTTGGATATCTTTGTTAATCATGTTTTCGTTTACTTGCTCCCGGGTTGTGGGATTTAAATTTCATTTTAACTATTTGACTATGTTATGTCGTGGAATTGACTAACAGCGACACAAGTCTCCGTTTGTGTAGGGTGACGTCATGACCGTTGGTTTTTCTCATTATGATGTTACCGTCTGTTACATCCTCGTGTTTCTGCTATAAGCGGGGGTGTGACAGCCTTCGATGCCACCATCGTCACTAATAACATAACCACTTGCCATTACTGTCACTACCATAGCCACACTGCCATTATCGAGTCCCTCACTACTGCCCCACAACACCGACAAGATCAATACCTTCACCATTATAACACACACCACCGCCTTTGGCTGTCGTCACAAGTAGCCACCTAGAGATGAATTGGCTAAAGAACTCATTTTGATAATTGTGATCTTTTTGATCTGTTTATTTTGAGTCTATTTAAACTAAAAACAGTTTGACCCAAATAGATGTGACCCACTACTCAACCCGACCAACCTATTTTGCCATGCTTAAAACTAATGAACAATCATCCCTTTAATTATGTGATTTACAATATAATCGAAAGGCTTTCAATGATAGATAAATCAATAGAAAATCTTTTAGTAAAGTGGAAGCTGTCTTACCCTTACATCATTGTATACTAGTGGGTATGACCCGCGGTTTGTAGTGGAGGTTATAAAAGTTGAAAGATTAATTAGATGTAGATTATGATTATGTAAACTTAGCTTAACTAACACCAAAACATTTACGTGCAAAACGCTAATGTAATAGAAAAAAATACTATAAAAAATAAATACCTCAAAATAGAGAAGAAAAATAACGAATGCGTAAATGGTGTCTTTACTATAATTAACGAGCTAAACTGTAAATTGATTAAAAAATTTTTGACATAACCTGAAGACTTAAGGATAAAACTTAAAAAAAAAAATTCAGGTAATTAAATGTAAATTGACATAACTCGAAGGCTTAAGTATAAAATTAAAAAAAATCCAAGTGATTAAATGTAAATTTGCATAACTCGAATGCTTAAATATAAAATTAAAAAAAAACAACATGAGTAGGCATTAATTTGAAAAAAAACCAAAGAAAAAGAAAGTTGTATGGTTAGTTTTAAAAATCCTTAAAGGTTTAAAACGTAAAATTGTAAAAAAAAACAAAGTAGTTTTTTTTTTAGTTGAAGGAAAATAAAATTATTGTGATAAAATTAAGAAAACCTAAGATTCACTACTTATATTTTATTTTTATTTGTTATATGTGTGGGTTATTGTAAAAAGAGAGAAAAAAACAAAAAATGGTAAGAATGATTATTATTCATTAAATTTTAGATCTAATGACTAAGAAAATCCAGTGATATAATGGTAATAATTAAACTCTGAATGATAGGCCAATGTATTTTAGTTTTAACCACATTTTAAGTTCTATCATTTTTTAAACGCTCGTAACTTTTACATACAACATTATCTTCTTAAAAAAATTACACCAAAAACTAAGCATTTTTTAATCTTTAAAACGCCTATAATTTTGATATATGACAAACAAAGTTTTTTTCACGTTATTTTAGCTCATTGTGTAATATTTGTCAACCTATTGTTTAATATCAGGTTATTGTGTAATATTCATAAGATCATTGTGACTATTGTTTACCATTTTGTTATGCTTTGTGTTTTTAAAAAATGATTATTTTCAAATACATAATGTTAAAATATAATTTTAATGTTTTTCAGTTCATTACGTAACCCTGATCAGGTCATTGTGTTATACTTATCAAGTAACTCATTGTGTCTATTGCTAATAATCGAGTCTAGTGCTATTCATTGTGTTTCACATTATGTCTAATGTTAACCATTGTATTTTTTAAAATGATATTTTTAAATAACAATGTTGAATATGTAAAATTTTTACATTATTTTCTAGTTAATTGTGTAATCGTGATCATGTCATTATATAATCCTCGTCAAGCAGCTCATTGTTCCTATTGCTAATTATCGAGTCTAGTGTTGGTCATTTGTTACCCATTATATCTAATGTTGACTATTGTGTTATGCATTATGTTTCTTAAAATGATGATTTTTCAAATAACACAATGCTAAAAATATACATTTTTACATTTTTCAGTCCGTTATGTAATACTAATCATGTCATGTGTAATCCTCCTCAAGCAGCGCATTGTGTTTATTTCTAATTATCAAGTTTAGTGCTGGTCATTGTGTTACCCATTAAGTCTAATGTTGACCATTGTGTTATTGTAAGATCATCTGAAGATTATGAGGCTGATGCAACCAACAAGCCAGAACAACCAAGTCTTCCATGCATGCACTAAGGAACAAAGATGAACTAGCTTTGAAGTCTTACACTCTCAAATTGTCTAAGTGTAAGATCTTCCGAAGCTAACAGTTCAGAGGAGTTACTTCGGAAGTTTCACACTCAAACAGAAAAAAATATTCTAAGTGTGAAATCTTCCGAAGCCAAAGACCAGCTTCCTCCGAAGCCAAAGACCAGCATCTTCCGAAGCCAAAGATGAAATCTTCCGAAGCTTCAGAGAAAAAGTCTTCCGAAGCTGTGAAGACTGATTTCTTCAGAGGACAGAGAAATATACTTTCTCTGAATCAACTTTTGATAAAGCTAACACACTTTTCGCTGCCTGCTCTGGTGGTTCACCTACTTTACACAAGTTGGTGAAACTTCCATGCTTTATCAAAAAGTAGGAATGGTCTTTGTCTTTCTTACCTTACTTGTTCATGTAGACTTTTTGTATTAGGAAAAGTTAGTGAGCTATGTCATGTCATAGTCACTAGTCAAAAGGCAATCTGCCTTTTGACTTAGATTGATCTTGTTGTCTAGATTAGTCAAATCCTAACTGTCTTTACATGTAGTGACGGTTGTAGGTTGTAGTATAAAAGTGTCTCAGGTCCTTGTAATTTCTTTATGCTTTGTAACATTTGTAAAGAACTTGAGATCATATACAACATCCTTGAAAACCAATCTTGTGTTCTTGTGTGTTCTTAGTTCTATCTCTTTAATTTACTTGTGTTCTTAGTATCATCTGTTTTAAGTTACCAGTTCCCTATTTGAATGTTAAGTGATCTAAGATCTCTCCTCAGTGTGAAACTAAGTGTTAGTACCCTTACCCGTCCTGCATTTGGTATCAGAGCATTCCAGGCTCTTTGATTGTAGATCTCACCATCTTTAGTCCTCTTAGCGTCACACATCACTTAACTCTTCAAATGGCAGCTATCTCTAAGGCTGATATGGAAACTGGAACTATGAAAAAGTCCCCACTGATCACTCCTGAGGATTTTGACACTTGGTGCCAAAGAATGGAAGGCTTCATCAAGTCTTAAGATTCCAGGATGTGGGAGTCTGTTGTCAATGGACCTCATGTACCATGCACCTCTTCAGCTGCTACTGGTGGTGGCATGATACCAAAGGAGAGGGCTGACTTTTCTGATGAAGAGTGGAAAAGGATTGATATTGATCAAAAAGCCATGACAGCCCTCCAAACTGCTCTTCCAAACTCCATCTACAGAGGTTTCAAGAAGTGCAAGACCGCTAAATAGCTATGGAATGCACTAAAACTGATGTATGAGGGGTCCAATGAAGCCAAGGAGAACAAGAAGGACCTCCTGAAGCAGCAGTTTGAAAACTTCACCTTCAAGACAGGTGAAACCATGACTCAACAATACTTCAGGTATGTTAAGATTATGGATACTCTGGCTGACGTTGGAGTAACTATTGAGAACAGTGATATTGTTAGGAAGTTCATGTCCTCTCTTTCCAGACAATGGACACACTACTGTGTGGTCATTAAGAGGACTAAAAACCTCAAGACCCTTACTCTCACTAAGTTGTATGGGATACTCAGTAGATACCAGATGGAGATGAACATACAAAATTCATCTGGTAACTCCAATACTCACCAGAGTTCAGCCCTTCATGTGGGAAAGGGATAGCAGAGAACCACAACATCATCTTATCTGCTACCCTGAAACTTCACAAAAGGGTCCTTTCACCACCTTCCCAGAGACACCTAGAGAGAGCTACATCCAAGGAAGCCCTTCCAAAGACAAGTTCCTCTCAAGCCTTTGTCTCTACTGATGAAAGTTCATGCAACTTTCTCTTCACTCTTGAAGACCTGAACTGTATCCATCCAGATGATCTGGAATATATGGAGATAGTCCAGTGGATGGCTCTTCTCACTCACAGAGCCCAGAAGTTCTACAAGAGGACTGGGAGAAGGTTTCCTAGCAATGCCGCTGGTAAGTTGGGCTGGACAATAGCAAAGTAAAGTGTTACAACTGTAACCAGATGGACACTTTGCCAGAGAATGCAAGGCACCTAAGTCAAATGGTGCCAAGCATCATCCAGGCCAAACACACTGAAAGAGGCACCAGAATGAGAAGCAAGACAGCAAGTTGCAGTTGCTATTGAAGAAGGAGGCTTTGACTGGAGCTTCCAAGCTAAAGATGCTTCTCCAAATCAAGCACTCATGGTTGACCATGATGAAGCCAAGGTATTAGAACATCTTTGCTCTCCTGAATGTATTGCTAAGTAAACATACAAGTCCTACAACTTAGAAATGAGATCTGATATTGAGTCTTTAAACATTTTAAAAGCTGATTTTAAGAGAGCTGAAATGATTATAAGCTTAAAATAGAAATCTAGAGAAAACAATTTCAACTCTTAAACATGAGCAAACAAACTACAAGACTCAAATAAAAGATCTTGTTACTAAGTTGACAGAATGTCAGGCTGAGCTTGTGATCAGCAAAGCGAGCACAAAAAAATGTGTTCTTGAAGAAGAGACCTTCAAGAAATAATATCCTCATCTTTGCATATTATCAGAATAAGCAGGGACTGGGATCTTGTGAGATAGCTCCTCCACACACCCTACTATCAGTAAGATCTCCAAGGTGTGGACTGGTCAAGATGAGCTACCCTCTATAGATCCCAGTGATGAAGAGGATGAAGAGGAGATGGTGAGGAATGACTCTAAAGTGAGTGAAGAGAGTCAATCCAAAAAGGGTCACCATGCTCTGAGGAGGAAAAAGGATCTGGTTTGAGTAAGTCAAAGAGAAGAACTTGATCAGAAGAGCAAAAAGAAGATCAAGAAAGGATCATGATCAAGACCACTTTGACCCCAAGCAGAAACAAGTATTCATCTCTGCAGGGTTTGAGGTGGTGAAAGCTGAATATTCACCAAGAACTCTAGTACCAAGAGTTCTGCTTCAGCTTCAACTCTCTCCAGCTCCAAGTAGAAGACTGATAAGCTGTGTGTCACTGCTACTCAGCCTGAACCACCCATCTTCAAAAGCAGCCTCCTCTAGAAGCCTGCTACATCATCTGAAGGTGAAGAAGGAGAAGGGAAGTGTTCAAACCCAGTCTTTCTCAAGAAAAGAAGATTCCCGAAGAAGCAAATAGACTGCATCATATGTGGTAGTACTTCTCACCTGGCTAAGGATTGCATCTACAATCCTAAAAGTACTATCCACATGGTCAAAGAAATGGCTTCTGGGAAGAAGAAGGAAACAAAGCTTCGGAAGGAAAATCTGTTTCCTTCGAAGCTCCAAAATGAAGAAGAAGGCAAGTGAACAATTACATTCGGAGAAAATTTGGTCTCGGAAGAAAGGAATGCTTCCGAAGTACTGAAGCTTGCTGTAGTGAAAGCAAGATCTTCCGAAGGTCCAGTCTCCAAATCTTTCGAAGCTGTAAAAGCTTCTGAAGCTTTGAAGGTCAAGCCAAATTTTCCAAAGGTGTTGTGGAAGATGAAGGAAGACCTTGTGACTGAAGATTCTTCATCAGCAACAACAAATGATCCTCAGAGCCTGAACATAATATCACTTACATTTCATTGCCTTCAACTTATTTTAACAAGCCCAAGACCAATAAGGCTTGGGTTTCCAAATGTAACTAAATCATCTCTTTTTATGCAGGATACCAAGTCAACAGAAATGTGTGGATCATTGATAGTGGCTACTCAAGGCACATGACAGGCAATGAGTCCTTACTTCAAAACTTTGAAAGATTTGATGGAGGACCAGTTGCTTTTGGAGGAGATGCAGGAGGTTACATTACTGTAGGGGCAAGGTTACAAATAGTAAGCTCAGCATTGAGAAGGTAAACTTTGTCAAGGAGCTTGGATACAATCTTTGAGTGTGTCCTAATTTTGTGACCAAAAACATCACATGCTCTTTACTGAGCATGAGTGCATTATTCTCAAGCCCAGGGTTGACATTCCTCAAGAGCATATTCTGCTCAGAGCCCCCAAGAGAGGGAACATGTACAAAATGGATCTGCAGGAAACATCTCCCTCTGGAGAAGTTTCTTGCTTTCTGTCTAAAGCAAATAGTGATGAGTCTTTCCTTTGCATAAAAGAATGTGCCATGTAAACTTTAAAACATAAATAAATTGATTAAGAATGATTTGGTAACTGGAATGCGAAAGAAAGAGTTTACAAGTGATGACCACTGTGTTGCATGCCTGAAAGGGAAGCAATACAAAGTGTCTCACAAGCCAAAGGAAATAAACTCTATCACTACTCCCCTACACTTGTTACATATGGATCTGTTGGCCCCACCAGTGTAATGAGTCTAGGAAGGACCTCTTATGTTTAGTGATCACAGATGGTTTCATAAGATTCACTTGGGTGTTTTTCCTTAGAACTAAGGATGAAACCCCTGAAATCTTAAAGAACTTCATTTTGAAAATTGAAATCAATCTGATCACAAGGTCAAGACCATAAATGTGATCAAGGAACTAAATTTAAAAACCAATCCTTGATACATTTTGTGATGAAAAAGTATTTCAAGACAATATAGTGCTCCCAGGACTCCTCAGCAAAATGGTGTTGCTGAGAGGAGAAACAGGACACTTATTGAAGCTGCTAGAACCATGTTGTCTGACTCTAAACTGCCTATCACCTTCTGGGCAGAGGCTGTCAACACAGCCTGCTATGTGCAAAACAGAGATTTAGTGGTTAAGACACATGGTAAGACTCCTTATGAACTGTGGCACAAAGGGAGACCATTTATTGGTTTTCTAAGAACATTTGGATGTCCTTGCACCATCTTGAATACCAAAGATCAAATAGCCAAGTTTGCTGAGAAATCAAATGATGGACACTTTGTTGGATACTCTTCTCAAGCTAAGGCTTATAGAGTATACAATCTCAGAACTAGAATCATTAAGGAGTCAGCCAATATGACTTTCAATGAACACACACCCTGTGTGAAAGGTTTTGGTCCGGATTGGCTGTTTGATCTTGATTTAGTTACCAACTCTTTTAACAAGTCTTGTGAGAATGTTTTAGGATCTACAGATAACAGATCAACAGAAGATCCTGATCCAAGATTTGAGCTGAGAAGACCAACCAAGAAGACTACTTCAGCTCCAGTGGTGACTAACCCTGTAATTGAGGCTCCTATCAGCATAAGCATGACAAATACTGCTGATTCAACTGAATTGCCTTCAAATTCCAGCTCAGAGGCTCAGAATTCAGGAGAAGGAACTTCTAATGCAGGAGGAACTGGAGGTGGTGACAGTGATCAAGAATTTCTTGATGCTGATAACCACTCCATTGAAGACAACATGAATGATGTCACACACTCATTGGATCAAGTTTCTCTTGATAAGTGTGCTGATGTGTGGGAGACACCTCATTGCCAGATCAAATTTCTTTAATTTAGATCTGTCCAACCAACTTGCTGTGATCCCTCAACTTCGGATCTATAAGTCACATCCCCACCACAAACATCATTGGAAATGTTGACTCAGGGGTAAGAACAAGAGGACAAACTCATGACAGCCATGTTTGTCTACATTCTTATTTCTTATCCCAGATAAAGCCAAAGAAAGTTGATGATGGAAGCTGGATTGAAGCTATGCAAGATGAGCTGCTTCAAATCAGAAGATAGAAGGTGTGGAACTTATGCCCTCTTCCTCAAGGGAAGACTGTCATAGGTACCAAATGGGTATTCAAGAACAAGAAGGATGATAGAGGGATTATCATCAAGAACAAGGCTAGACTGGTTGTCCATGGATACACTCAAGAAGAAGGGATTGATTACACTGATGTCTTTGCTCCAGTTGCAAGACTTGAAGCTGTAAGAATATTCCTGGCATATGCTGCATCCAAGGATTTCAAGGTCTACCAGCTTGATGTGAAATGTGCTTTTCTCTATGGGGTGATTGATGAAGAAGTTTATATCAAACAACCACCTGGCTTTACAGACCCAGATTATCCTGATTATGTCTGCAAGCTTGATAAAGCTCTATATGGACTGTATCAAGCTCCAAGAAAGTGGTATGAGACACTATCAACATACCTCTGTCAACATGGATACAAAAGAGGTACTATTGATGGGACTCTCTTCATCAAAGAAACAAGGAATGACATACTGCTAGTTCAAATATATGTAGATGACATCATCTTTGGTTCAACTAATCCAAAGCTCTGCAAAGACTTTGAGATGCTGATGAAGAATAGATTTGAAATGAGTACCATAGGGGAACTCAGTTTCTTTCTAGGAATTCAAGTGAAGCAGGTTGAAGATGGCATCTTCATTAATCAGTCAAAGTATGTACAGGACATACTTACAAGATTCAAGATGACTGACTGTAAGGTTACAAAGACACTCATAGCCAGAAACCACTCCCTTGGTCCTGATCTTGAGGGAGAGTGTGTTGATGAACATCTCTACAGGGCTATGATTGGGTCACTTATGTATCTTACCATTAGCAGGCCTGATATCATGTTTGCCACATGCATATGTGCAAGATATCAAGCCAACCCAAGATTCACACCTAATCACTTCAAAAGGATTCTTAGATATCTCAAAGGTGCTTCAAATCTAGGCCTTTGGTATCCAAGAATTCAGACTTTATCTGTATGCTTACAGATAGTGATTATGGTGGCTGCAACATGACTGCAAAGTCCACATCTAGGGGAGGTCAATCCTTGGTTCAAATCTAGGCCTTTGGTATCAAAGAATTCAGACTTTAATCTGTATGCTTATACAGATAGTGATTATGGTGGCTGCAACATGACTGCAAAGTCCACATCTAGGGGATGTCAATTCCTTGGTGGAAGGATAGTCTCTTGGCAATGCAAGAAGCAATCCTGTGTGTCTGCATCAACTGCTGAAGCTGAATACATTGCTGCTGCAAGCTGCTGTGCTCAAGTGCTTTGGATTCAGAATCAGATGCTAGACTATGGGTTCAACTTTAAGGAGACTCCTATCCACATAGATAACAACAGTGCCATCTCTATTACAGAGAATCCTGTGCAGCACTCAAGGACAAACACATCAACATCAGGTATCATCTGATTAGGGATAATTTTAAAAGGGATTGATCAAACTAATCAAAGTTAACACAAATGAACAATATTGATCTGTTCACAAAGGTATTTGATAAACAGAGATTTAAATATCTTGTATCAGCTATTGGGATGATTACTTTGAATAGATTTTCTTTAATAACTTAATCAACTTTATTTCCTAAAATTGTGTGTCCTAAGTTGTCTATTAGATCACCTCATAAGCCCAGTTCTCTTTGGAAGAAAACTAACTTTTAACTGATATTCCTTAGATTTGTGAAATTTACCTTCGGAAGAACTCAAATTGCCTTCGGAAGAAATTTATGTCTTTAAATCATTTAACAGCTTATCTAAGATTTACCTTCGGAAGAAATTCTTGGAGTATCTTCCGAAGCTTAAATTTGTATATAGCACTTAAATGCATTCAAAGAACAAATATCTTCCAAAAGCAACTAAGTCTCGAAAGACTTATTCACTTCTTCCGAAGCCAATTTTTCAAAATTCTTTGAAATATCTTCCGAAGCAAAAATTGCCTTCTGAAGCTTTGCTACAAAGCTTCCGAAGCCAAAATTGTCTTTGGAGGTTTTACAACTTCCAAGAAAACAAACTTTTTGGGCGCCTTTTTCAGAAGTAGGACCCACTTGCGGATTTCAAAGTTTATCTTTTTGTCATAACTTTGTCTCAAATCCATAACATATATCTTCCAAACGGTTCTATTTCGTCTCTTTACTCTCACTGATCCTTACCCTAAATTTACCCCTAAATTTCATCTTCTTCTTCCTTTCTTCACTGTAAAGCTTCCTCAAATGGCCAACATTGATCGTCGCAACGACCCTGATTTTTCCATGCACCTACACAGGCAACACAATCAGGTTGCCATGTTACACTCTGAGAAGGATCCAAGCTTCTCAGATGTGTGTAGGTACCTTTCTTCATCTCACTACTTTACCTCCCTTACAATTGATCCTCTCTCTATGAGGATCAGTTGCTTGAGTTCTGGAGGACCTGTCAAGAGGTCACCATGGAAGGGGAGAAGGCATTGTCTGCTACAATGCAGAGGAGGATAGTTTTCATCACTCCGGCCATCATAAACACCCATTTGTAGCTGGATGATGAAGCAGGTGAGCTGTCCTTTCCCAAATCTACTGTCAACCACTCCTTTCAGCAGATGGGCTATGAAGGTGACTTCTCAGTCAAAATCTTCAGGAAGGAGAAGGTCTCATCTCAATGGAAATACCTCCTCCATGTCGTCATTCATAGCCTTTCTAACAACCATGGAGGATGGGATCAAGTTCCAGAAGACCTCTCCTTTATAGTCCATGGGATGGTACAAGGGGTCAAGTTCAGGTACTCTCAGTTTGCATATACTAATTTACTTGCAAACTTGGACTCCTTAGAGTATTACATGTTCCCTAGGTATGTTCAACACATTCTCAACTGTGAGTTGGGATGAGGGGAACCGGTAATATTCTTAAAATAGGACAAATGAGGCCCGACATCTTCAAAATCTTGAAGAAGCCAACTGTTGGCTTCTCTGGGGTAGAAACAACCCTTGTCCCAAAAATGTTTGAGCTCATTGCTCAGGGTGAAAACCTAGCAGCACCAGCTAGTGTTGAACCAACACCCTCCACCTCTCAACCACCTCAAACATAGCCTACCATCACCATCACCTAGAAAATAAAATCCCAACAAACCCCTGCACTTGCTACTGAGCATGTGCAGGCCCCCATATCAGAACCCATATAGGAGGAAGTGGAATCTCGAGCTCCCACTTCCCCTGAGGAGCAGACCACTCCTATCTTTCCACCACTCTGTGCTGAGGTTCCTCATGCTTAGCCAGATGAGCTCACAACCCCACAAACAGCCTTAAGCCATCACTCTGAGTCTCAATACTCTAGTGATCAACCTTCTGAGGAAAGCTACCATCCCCAACCTCTTGATCTAAACCGCCCCATTCCCAGCCTTGACTTCTATTCTGATGAAGATTTGGGCTTCAGTGAATACCATGAGTCTCTCCTCTCTTCCCACACTCAAAGAGAGATGAGTACTCCTGCTTCCCCCATCTCTAACCTATATCAGCAACCCCTACTGAGGTGGATCATCCTGAACTTATTTAGGAAATCTATATAACCCAGCCTCTTGACACTTCTCTGGAAGTTGTCATTAGGCAGGGGAAATCCAATAGCCAAGAAACCCATGCTGGTGGTGAGGAAGAAGACTTAGGTCCAATTCTCTCATCCCCCAATGATTCTTCATCTGAAGATGAGGGGAGTCTACAACAAAAGGTGCACAAACTGTCACATCTTTGCACCTATTTTGTTTCAAAGATAGCTTACCTGGAATCTTAGGTGACTATCTTACAGATGAGGGTCAATGACCAGCAACTTGAGATCACCAATCTCAAGGGAAAGTTAGCTAAGAGACCTATGAGGACAACTCATCCAGGTCCACAAGAACCTGTGGATGTCATGGATCAATCTCCCAGCTCACCTATGCAAGAGGGTGATGCTACCAAAAAGGGGGAGAAAATTCTGACAATCACAGAACCTGGGAGTTCTTCCCAGAGTATGGACATAGAGGAATCACCATCCTCTCTTGCAGATGTTCATACTCAACAACCTCCTCTAGACAGTGATCTACATTTGCTCATTTAACAACTGTTTGAGGAGGGAATACCAAGAGCAATGTCTGCCCCTTCTGAGAACCCAATCTGGGGTTGGGGGTATGACAGTAATAGGAGAGCTCTTGTGATCTCTAGAGCTCAGGGTCAACTAGAAGTTCTCAATATTTCACACCTGAGTTTCTATGAGAGCATCAACTTGGTAGATCTACCACTTGTCAACCCAAGCAATAACAGACAAGCAGCAAGATTGGCAGAAAGAATCCAAGACAGGATGCTAGAGGAGTTTAAATTGAGATCAAAATTATATAGACAGAGGCTAGCAGGTGAGATCTTTGGTCAACTGGATGTTGAGGTAGACCCGAAGATTAGCTTTAAAGGGAACACCATGACTGAAGGCCCAAAGGTTGAACCAGTAAACCTTGAGACAGGATCTCCCTCTGCACCTATTACCCTTAGTGAAATACCAGCTGGTGATGGTATTTCACAACCTCTCTCTGGCCAGAGCTTGATAGCTGAACCAAGCAATGAAGGTCAAAGCTCTCTCCAGCCTGAGTCACCAAGGCCTGTGGTTGACAAAGGCAAAAGGAATTTGACTCCAGAGGAGATTGAGGAGGAGAAGAGAGAGAGGAAGAGGAAGCTGAGGGGAGAGAGTTCAAGTGGTTCCCCAGGGTTTATGGAAGCTGCAATCAGGGCTGCCCCCAGGCTAAACACTCAGGAAGATGAGTTAAGGGCAGCAAGGCTACACTACCTGGGAACCAGAAACTATAATGTTGATGAACTCATCTCTTTCCCCTTAGATGAGCTGAATGAACTGGCTGACACAGAGCTGTCAAAGGAGAGGAAGGAAGCAGAGGATGCAGCACTGCTCCTCAAGCACAAAGAAGAAATGAGGCTGAAAAGACTCTACAAGAACATTCCTGTCCTCTCCCCAGTTCAAGAAAGTCCTAAACCAGAGACTATGACCACTGAACAACCTCAGGTAGCAACTGAAGAAGAAAGACTAAAGATGATCAGCTACCTGCGTGCCATAGGTCTCTATCAGGCAGATGCACTTCTTCCCTTACCATCTGAGTACATATTATTTGAATACAATAAGCAGATCGAAGAAAAAGCTAAAAGAGAAAAACAAGCTGAAAAGAAAAGATTAAGGGAAGAAGCTGCAAAGTCAAGGGCCATCATCCACAAAAGCCAAAAGAAGTCTGCTGATAGACAAATGATGATGAGCTTTTTGAAGCTGTATGGATTCTCCGAAAGGAGGCTTGGTCCTATGTCTCTATCCACAATGGATGAGCATATTAGAGTGATCAAGCAGAAGATAAAGAAGGGAGAGCTAGTAGACTTGCATTCTCTACCAAGTCCAGCTCAACCTGAAGTTGAGGTGAAGGTTGAACCCTCTGAGACAACACAACCTGAACCTGGAGCTGCATCTCAGCCAACTTCATCTTCTGATCCACAGCAGGGTCCTCCTCTCACTCCTTCTGAACCTATGAGAGAGGAGATCCCAACTGAGAGGAACTCAACTGAACAACCTGGTACTCAAGACCAGTCCCCTCAGTTAAAATCATCAGGGAGAAGAAAAAGGATGGCCAAAAGATCAACCTCAAAGAAAAAAAGAAGAAAGGCATCCACCTCTCAACCTCAGGATGAGTCAGAGCATCCTGAGGGAGTGCATGAAGAGGTCTCTCAACAAACACCAATCATAGTAGAGCCTCTTACTGTTGGAAGACAAATTATGTCATGGTCTTATGATGAAGATCAAGACAGATGGTATGTCATAAGAGATCAGAATAGCATGCATGTCTATTCCACAGAAGACATGCTCAATCTTCCTCTACATGATCTCTTTGACATGAGAAGGTTTTATGTTAGTCTGAAGGATCTAGACCTAATTATGAAGAAAGGTATGCTGAAGATCCTAATGTGGACTATCAAAATCTGAAGAACTTCTCTGTTTTGGTAGCATCAGCCTAGGGGGAGTTTGTAAGATCATCTGAAGATTATGAGGCTGATGCAACCAACAAGCCAGAACAACCAAGTCTTCCATGCATGCACTAAGGAACAAAGATGAACTAGCTTTGGAAGTCTTACACTCTCAAATGTGTCTAAGTGTAAGATCTTACGAAGCTAATAGTTCAGAAGGAGTTACTTTGGAAGTTTCACACTCAAACAAAAAAAAAATATTCTAAGTGTGAAATCTTCTGAAGCCAAAGACCAGCATCTTCTGAAGCCAAAGATGAAATCTTCCGAAGCTTTAGAGACAAAGTCTTCCGAAGCTGTGAAGACTGATTTCTTCAGAGGACAGAGAAAATATGCTTTCTCTGAATCAACTTTTGATAAAGCTGACACACTTTCCGCTGCCTGCTCTGGTGGTTCACCTATTTTACACAAGTTGGTGAAACTTCCATGCTTTATCAAAAAGTAGGAATGGTCTTTGTCTGTAACTTACCTTACTTGTTTATGTAGACTTTTTGTATTAGAAAAAGTCAGTGAGCTATGGCATGTCATAGTCACTAGTCAAAAGGCAATCTGCCTTTTGATTTTAGATTGATCTTGTTGTATAGATTAGTCATATCCCAATTGTCTTTACATGTAAGTGACGGTTGTAGGTTGTAGTATAAAAGTGTCTCAGGTCCTTGTAATTTCTTTATGCTTTGTAATACTTGTAAAAGAACTTGAGATCAATATACAGCATCCTTGAAAACCAATCTTGTGTTCTTGTGTTGTTCTTAGTTCTGTCTTTTTAACTTACTTATGTTCTTAGTATCATCTGTTTTAAGTTACCAGTTCCCTATTTGAATTGTTAAGTGATATAAGATCTCTCCTCAGTATGAAACTAAGTGTTAAGTACCCTTACCCGGTCCTGCAGTTATGCATAGTGTTTTTTAAAATGATGTTTTTCGAATAATACAACAATAAGAAAATTAAACTTTTTATGTTTCAAGTTCATTGTGTATTATTAATCAGATAATTGTGTAATCCTTATCAATTCAGAATATTATATAATGATCTGATGAAATTACATAATGAGTTAAAAAAAACTTTGTTTTTTATATCTACACTATACGTGTTTTAAAGATTAAAAAATACTCATTTTTATGGTGTAATTTAAAAAAAATGATGTCGTATGTAAAAGTTATGAATGTTTAAAAAACGGTGGAACTTGAGAATGAGGAACATTACCAATTTTGCCTACAACCTAACTTTGATCAAAAGTACACGTGTTAACATCATAATATTTTTTATACTTTTTAGTTTTAAAAGACTTTGTATTTGAACATTTCCCTTGTTATATATAGTGACACGAAAGGTATTATCGAGCCTCATTTTCGACCTATTTTAAACGTTGATATATTTGGGTATTATTATTATTATTATTATTATTATTATTATTATTATTATTATTATTATTATTATTATTATTATTATTATTATTATATCTATGTAAATATTTAGTGATTACATACTTAAGTGTTTAAATAACATAATACTTAAATCAAATAGTATTAAGTTATAAAAATATAAATGATAAATGTATATATTTAAATATTAATTTAAAATATTATAAATACGATAATACTTAAAATAAATATATATTAAATAATGTATTAATTTTATACCTTATATTTAAAAAAATTATATTAAGTGTCTTAAGTTTTAAGTAATTTACAAGTGTGTCCTGATCAAATGTTTTATATAATAGTATAGATAATATAGATATTAATTATTATAATCATTATTATTATAAAAGTATTTAGATCGTTAACTATTCAAAAAAGATACTTATTTATAAGTTTAATGATATTATTATTATTATTATTATTATTATTATTATTATTACTGCTGCTACGACTACTACTATTATTATTATAATAAATCTTTTTAGTAATTATATAGTTAAATATTCAAATAAAATAATACTTATTAATAAATTTAATTGTTAATTTAAGGTATTATAAATAATATAATATATAATTTAGTAAATTAAATAATCTCATATTATCAAATATTGTATTAAAAATATGTATTAATTTGAAGAAATTTATTAAATGAGGGTAAAATAGAAATGATTGCATAGAACACTTATACCTAATGCTTAAAAAGTTGTATTATTTGTCTTAATTTTTTGTAAAATTACACATGTGTCTCAAAATTTTGATTTATATAATAGTATAGATAATAACCCGACACTTATACTTAAACCTAATTGTTTGTATAATATTCAATTCATCTAATACAATCATATAAACCTTCTTAGTAAACTCAACTTGCCCTTGTGATTTGTAACCTTTTTTTTCTTCTTATATTTGTATGTATACTTTTTTTCATCGTTGGAAAGTAAAATACTAACGATCATAATCATGAGGTAATGCAAATGATGTTAGTTTATTTAAGTTTAAATGTATGGTCAAAATGGAAATACGATAGTAATTAAGATGGATTTGAGAGTTGTTGAGTGGCAAATTCGGAAATGCATAAGAACAAACCCAAACGTTAACTTTATAGTCATTTAATATCACAACTAGTTGGGCCACACACATGCAACAGCCAAAAGGCATGAGATAAAAAGACTATTGTGCCCTTTTCACCAACCCACCCTACCCCCACCAACCATTGAGAAAGCGTCTCAACTTGTAGTGATCAAAACCAACCTTAAAAATGACATCGTAATGTCTCTAATTCACTCCCTAGAAATAAAAACAAGTAACCGAAATCAAGCATGTAACATTTACTGCTTTAGGCCCGTAAAATTATATAAGTTTTATACTTGTATTTTGTATTATAAGAGTCGGATTCGAATGAAAACCATTGAATAATTTCAAACTAATTTCTATTATAATAAAATAACGATTGTAACTTTAGTGTTATGTTCTTAACGAAAGAGAAGAAAAGAAATTGAACTAAAAAGAGAAAAGAAAGACAGTAAGGAAAAATATAAAATAATTTCGTGTTTTAATGTTTAAAGAAAAACAAAAATTAAATATTACTAGAAGAAAAATTTAAGTTAAGATTATTTTCTCCCTAAACCCATTAGGTTTCAAAGAAAAATTAGAATGAAAGATTATAAAAATCTCATTTTCTCTTTTTTTCAGTTTCTTCCATTAAAAACCTCTTTTTAGCTTCTTTGTTAGCGTAGAATAGTAAATTAAGTCAACCATTTCTATTTAAAGCATGCCAAATAAAGTGATATAAAAAATTTAGAATGATTTCACAACACAAGTTGCTTAACATCCAAGACAACAATAACATAACATAACATAAAACTACTTTAGTGTCTCTTTACTAAAGAAACAAACTTTAGTGCCCCCCACACCAACCCCATAACCTATAAACCCAAACACAAAAAAACCAAGATGACAAAAGTAAAAAAACACCCAAACCTGAAGGACTAAATCTGCACCACCCCAAACCTCCGTTCGCCTATTAAAACCCCCTCACCCCTTCCACAACACTCGTACCACCACCACCACCAAACCCCCAATCACCACCACAACCACAACCACCACCGGTCTCCGCCATGGATCCCGTCAACGTGTGGGGCAACACCGCCCTCGACGCCGCCGACCCCGAGATCTTCGACCTCATCGAAAAGGAAAAACGCCGCCAGTGCCGCGGCATCGAGCTCATAGCCTCCGAGAACTTCACCTCTTTCGCCGTCATCCAAGCCCTCGGCAGCCCCCTCACCAACAAATACTCCGAAGGCATGCCCGGCAACCGCTACTACGGTGGCAACGAGTTCATCGACGAGATCGAGAACCTCTGCCGCAGTCGCGCACTTCAGGCTTACCGCTTAGATCCCACCAAATGGGGCGTCAATGTTCAGCCCTACTCCGGTTCTCCCGCCAATTTCGCCGCTTATACGGCGTTGTTGAACCCACATGACCGGATCATGGGGCTTGATTTGCCGTCGGGTGGGCATTTGACTCATGGGTATTATACCTCCGGTGGGAAGAAGATCTCGGCCACTTCGATTTACTTCGAGAGTTTGCCGTATAAGGTGAATTCGACCACTGGGTATATTGATTACGAGAAGATGGAGGAGAAAGCGTTGGATTTTAGACCCAAATTGATCATCTGTGGTGGGAGTGCGTACCCTAGGGATTGGGATTATAAGAGGATTAGATCTATTGCTGATAAGTGTGGCGCTTTGATGCTCTGTGATATGGCGCATATCAGTGGGCTTGTTGCTGCTCAGGTTTGCTTATTTGTTCTCCTGATCTGTTATTTATATGAAATTATGGTCTTGATTTGATGTGGGTTTGAGTTTTAGATCAGCATTTGAAGGGTTAAGTTGATCTGAATTAGTATTTAGACTCCCAAATTGCAATTGAACATATAGTTTTACATGTTACAATGTTGATTGAAATGTCACATGATCTACATTAGGGTTGATACAGATCTGTAGATCTAGAGGATGTAACAGTTGAATTTATGTAAAGTTGCTAACTTGATTCAAGATTTGAAAATGGGATGCCGGATCTTTAATTAGGATTTGTTTGGGTTTGATAGGAAGCTGCAGATCCATTTGAGTACTGTGATGTAGTGACAACCACCACTCACAAGAGTCTTAGGGGACCAAGAGCCGGTATGATCTTCTACCGCAAAGGTCCTAAACCACCGAAGAAGGGTCAACCTGAAGATGCGGTTTATGACTTTGAGGACAAGATCAATTTCTCTGTTTTCCCAGCCCTTCAAGGTGGTCCGCACAACCACCAGATCGGTGCATTAGCTGTTGCATTGAAGCAAGCGATGTCACCTGGGTTCAAGGCCTATGCTAAGCAAGTTAGAGCCAATGCAGTTGCACTTGGTAACTACTTGATGAGCAAAGACTATAAGCTTGTCACTGGTGGAACTGAAAACCATCTTGTTTTGTGGGATCTTCGTCCTCTTGGCTTGACCGGTTAGTGTTCATGGCTCATGGATCATGGCTCGTGATTGGTCATATGGTTCACATCCCAACATTGTATCGTAGATCCATAAATTTTGCTACTTTCTTCTTGCAGGAAACAAGGTGGAGAAGCTTTGTGATCTTGCAAACATCACTGTCAACAAGAATGCTGTGTTTGGTGACAGCAGTGCTTTGGCTCCTGGAGGCGTTCGTATTGGTATGATTTTGTTACACAAGTGTAATTCTTTATTTTGTGTTTGGATGGTGTTTCTTGAATGAATCAAATGTGTGTTGATCAGGTACACCTGCAATGACATCAAGGGGTTTGGTTGAGAAGGACTTTGAACAAATTGGCGAGTTTCTTCACCGCGCAATTCAGATCACTTTGAACATCCAGAAGGAATTTGGGAAACTGTTGAAGGATTTCAACAAGGGTTTGATCAACAACAAGGAAATCGAACAACTTAAGGCTGATGTCGAGAAGTTTTCTGGCTCGTTTGACATGCCCGGCTTCTCATTGGCCGACATGAAGTACAAGGATTAAGCTTTTGAGAAAGATCTGATGGTGATGTTGTTTGTGTTGTTAGTAGTAACATTTTCTGGGTTTTTTTTTGATGATTTAAAAAGAATATTTCATTAAAAATGTATGAGTTGGTTGGAAGCAAATAAGATCTCTCGCGTATGTTTCACTTCCACTTGTAGATTATTATAATTGAATTGGTTTTATTTGAGCTTTTAAGGTAACATTAGTTCATTAAGTTATGTTATTTAGGATCTTATTGAACTGAAGTAACATTTGAAGTTCTTCGCTTGGTAGTAGATACGAATAGTTCTTGTTATTGGTTGATAATAATTCAAATCAGCAATTTGAACAATGACACGTTAATGTTTACATTTGATTTCAATAGTAATGGAACTAACATAATATCAAATATTTACGATTGCTTTTCACTTAGATTTATAACAACAAATATCTTTATAATCCAAGTCATGGACTCAAAGAAATCAAGACTCGTTCTATGATATGCTAACATTCGTCAAAAAAAAAAAGCAAAAAAAAAAACAAAAACAAAAAACAATGATATAACAAGTTAGAGACAAGAAATAATAGTCAAATTAAAGAGCCTTTATACAGAAAACAGAATCTACATAGGCATAATCTTGAAAGCTTCACAAAACTTGTAATACAGTGCCTAGATTATTAAGTGAGATCCATCAGAGTTTTCAAATTAATTTCTTTTTAGTTGGTTATTTACTCGAACAAACTTACCATAAGAGTATCCACCACTCTTTCTACTCTGATCTCTACTGATATTTATCATAATATTGGCTATGGACAAAGTTTTGTCAAACGACATCTATCACGCTGTTGAGAACTGCAACTTTGCAGAAGAGACATTGGACACTCTCAGCGTCGCAGATGAGGGTACATAAGAAGTCGGAAAAAACAATAAACTTCATGTAACTAATGAATATTAGTTTTCTTTGCTTAGAAATGAGAAACTCTTACCCAAAGATACACCTGATTCAACTCTCTTGTAAATGATCTCAGATGACCATGGGCGTGTCAACGTTTTTAGAGGCCTAAAGCGAAAATAAAATCAGAGACTTTTTAAACTTTATCATTAAAAACTCTTATCCGTTTTGAAGCACAAGTACTAGTTGATTATTCCTAAATCAATTATTCAAAGCAAATCCTAATTGATTCAATAATTCTATATTTTAATAAACTATAACAAGTATAAAGCTATAACAAATAAACAATTAGCAATTTGCAAACCAAAAATAAAGAACGCAAATGCAAAACTAAAACAAACAAGTGACGTGTAGGATATGGGTTTACTTCTGTTAACATTTAATAAAATAATAATCACATTTCTATGGAAAACACAAAATTACAATACAACATACAAACCGAATGTAAGTAATAACAAAGTTCACATGATTTGAAACCATATTAAACTGTAATTTTCATAGAGACTTCCTTCACTAGAATCTTGAAACTAAAGAGATTTTTCGTAGCTTTATCTTGTCTACACAATGAACTAACGAAAATGTTGAATGGTGGTTGAGGATTCTGTTCAACATAGGTCACTTAAAACAGATTTCGCGTCTCTTCTCAGACGGACGCATCTGTCTCACAGGGTACAACAATCGAAGCAGTATGTTGTACTGCCGGAGATGTCCTCTCTCCTAAGGTCACACTGGATAAGAAGTGTCTTGAAAATATGGAAAAATAAGAAGAAGATGGTGATCTAGAAGATAAAAGTAGGAGCATTTTGCTTTTGGTTCGAGTAGTGTAGTTTTTATGAATTATCAAAATTCTATCAAAAAACAACAAGGAAGATATCCTTGTATATATATTGTATGATCATGTAACAGTTTCACAAAGATATACCAAAGTTCTCCTTAAAACGTTATACCAAATCTTTCGTCATTAACACGAGTTAATCTTGTACTTAGTGATATTAAGAAATTCATTCCAAAGGGCTCGTAATTTTTCAATGCAGGACAAAAAACCCCTTATATACTCCACCACTTCAAGATTTGTATATATCACACAACTAATATAGGACAAAACCAACGACTTTCACATATTCCATCAACTTTGATCATCGATATCTTATTCATCTTAGCTCTGTTTTGGACACAGTTTGATTCGCTGTGATCCTCTCGCATAGAAGAATACAAACTCACTAATAAATTATTGTATTAACAAATATAACTAATTATTAATGTCGAAAACAAGTGAAAAACCATACTTTTCACTAAAATTTCCAACATGACGAAGAAGTGCGAGACAGCGGGCCTCTTGAAATTTGTAAGACTCGATTTCAATGACTAGGAAATTAGGAATCATCCCGCGAATGAAATCACGTCGAAACATTGAAAAATAAGCACGTTATGTGATCAGCTTTAACGACTTGTACGTTTGTGCTTCGCGACTTGTATTATTACGTACAACTTGTTATTATCGAAAGTTTTACATTGAAACTTGAAATAACCACGTCATAACAATGCATTTGAACTTTTATAAAAGATCAATATTTAAAAACTATAAGTGAAAAAGTTAAACAAAAACAAAGAGTTTGTATCAATTGTTTTTTAATAAATTGTAAGTATTAGATGAGTGTTAAAAAAATAATCTAAAAATTGATTGGTAAGAAACTAAAAAATAAGTATTTTAAACTTTACAAAATTAATTAGTAAAATTATTCATGGACTATGAATTATAAAGACAAACTAATTTGAGTGCTTTGATAAAAAACTATGTTTGAGTGGACTTTAAAAAAGGGCTCACGTCAAAACCAAAAAAAAAAATACAATTTTGAGTGGACTTTAACCTTCTGGTTTAGACTAAGAATAGACTATATAATAAATTGTATTTTTTGGTTGCTTATTATAATAGGTGAGCCTAAGCTTTAGCTTATTTTTTTAAGCTGTTAGATCGTCCTGACAGGTTACTGAAAAACTATTTTTTTGTTAACAAGTTTATGCACTCCCTTCCTAATTAATGTAGAATCTTATAATTGATTTCAAAAAAAGTGACAAAGTAAAGACAATGCATCTAGCCCAAGGAGTAAAAGACAAATCATCAACGAAAAGAAAGAACCAACGAATACTACTACCACATTAATGGTTTCAGAAACATTGTTAAAGATATCAATGGTAGTGACAATGAGGAACATTAAGAAAGTGAAAAGGTTGATTATCTGAAGACCATGTCCTAAGATGCTTTGCTCTTCTCGTAACAAAATTTAGGATATGCTAAGCACACACTTCCCATAAAATGGATGTGGCGAACACACACTGGCCAAAACACGAGCTGATCCTCAATCTCTAAACCACACAAAGAGCATGAGAAATTTTGAATAGGAATACCTTTAGATCTCAAAGCGGAGAAGGAAGTGATTTTACCACTTAGGTCGCGTATAGTTAACTGAATTCATAGTAATTAGAATGCATTCCACTAGAAATCATGTTTGGAAAATAGGGAGGGGTGATGGGTAATTTTGTCAGTAAATATTTCTAGACATTTAATTCCATTCATATTTTTTATAACCAAACACAACATAAAGTTTTGATTGGAATTAATTCTAATTCTCATGAATTCCAATTACATTTAAAGATTCCAATTTCAATAAATATATTGTTTGAACAAACGACCCCAAAAGTCCACCAATAAAAATTTTTAACTTTGAGGGAACCCAAGAATTCCAACCACCTGGTATAAAATTATTCATAGGAATCAACAAAAATGATTTAGGACCTCCATGAATGGGCAAATAACTTGGGACCAAAGTTTATCATCACTAGTATTGTAACGTTGCTTAATCCTCTCATCTGCGAGCCTATCAGGTTTTGTTACCAACTCCATCACCTTCTTCAGATTCCCTTAAGTATATCTATATCAACTTCTGGAGCTTTAAAAGAGAAATGAGTAGAGAATCAGATCCACAATTTGGATGGCTGTTTCCTCCACTCCGACCTGAACAATCTACTTTTGTTCGGGTTAACTTTAAGACCTTAACGCAATTAAAAAACCGATTCAAGTTCCTCATAGTATTATGCTCCATAAATGATGGGGTTAAAAGTCACACAACCGACCACAAAAGATAGACAACACTTAACGGAATAAACCTCGTTTGATCAAACTTCCCCCAACCCGAATGAACCTGTGAGGTTGCAAACAAATATGATATACAAGTGCAACAAAAAGAAGATACCAAATTTTAGCATGAAAAAACTCTCAAAATGAGAGTAGAAACCACAGATTTACTAGAGCCTCTTAAAATTCATTATCACCAAAATCAGTAGTACAAAAGTATTCTTTAGGTATATTAAAGGCATACAACAAATATCATATACTTGGAATTAACTAACATCAAGCATATGGAATCAAATAAAGGTACAAAAGGAGAAATGTCACCCAAATCTACAGCTTCGTATAGGGTCTTCAAAACCCGACTTCCGGACGAGATTAGAACAAACCTATGGTTGGATAAGGTCGCACAGGTGTTTTGAAGATTTTATCTAAATTTCACAACGATCCAACAGTTCAATCTCTGGGAATTAACCAATCTCTGCAGCTAGATCTAAAAATGACGAAAATTACCCTTTTTCTTGTCTTCTCTATGCTTTCTTCTTTTGTTGAGTGCTAAAACAAATGCTATCATCTTCTGATCTTTTTAACTTTTGATTCCTCTACTTGAATTAAGTAAAGAAGTTGAGCTCAAAAGTTGGGCTCTCCCCATTGGCCATAAATTGACCGATAAATCTCCTCTTTTTTAGCTTATGAGGAAGAGTTCACCATCTCGGTGACAGAGCAACTAATCTTCAAATTCTCCCTTGCTAAAGTTTTACTTAATACATCGGAACCATTATCATTGATATGAACTTTATCAAGTTCAAACAAGTTGTTTTCAAGAGCATCTTCAATACAATAATCTTCACCTTAATATGTTTTATCCTTTTATGAAACACAGAATTCTTAGCAAGGTGAATAGCACTTTGAATATCACAAAGAACCACATAGCGCTTAGGGGTGTCCAAATAAATCGATATCTGAAAATATCTGAAATCTGATCCATATCTAAATTCGAATCAACCATCCAAATTTTTATCCGGACGGATTGGATCTCATCCGAATCCGATATCCTTATTTGGATTTCAGACCGGATTTCGGATATCATAATCTTTATTCGAATTATTCTGATATCCGATTAATCCAAATAAGAATTTAATTATGTTTCTAGCACAGTACTCATTACCTAACTATCTATTATATTTTCAACTCAATAATCAATATCTTGACACATTATAGTCCTCTAATCCTAAACAATTATACAATAATCGATTGCTGTTCTAAATCAGAGATTATAATCTTCTGGTTTTATACAATTACCTATATGTTTTAATTTTGAATTTGTGTTCAAGTTAAATTTGTATTTTCTAGTTTTATATCTTTTATTGTGATTTTAAACTTATAAAAATGTTATGAATAAAATATTAACAAAAAATAGCAAAAATTATTGTTTGGTTTATTCGGATAAATTCGAATTATACGAATATATCCGAATCCGATCCGAATTGAATTCGTATAGATTCAGATCGGATAGAGATATCGTTATTCAACGGATCGGATTTCGAATAGCGTCATGAAATTTTCAAATCCGAATAAAACGTTATCCGATCCGATGAACACCCCTAGTAGCGCTGTTGCATAAAGCTAAGCTTTTGCATAAATATTTTCAACCATATTAGTTCTTTGCATGCTTTTGTTGCTGTCATATACTCTGTCTTAGTGGTAGACAAAGCAACACATTTTTTCAATCTTGGCAGTCATGACATAGCTCCCCCGACAAAAGTCATCAAATATCCAGAAGTGAACTTCATGTTGTCTTTGTTTCTAGACAAATCAAAATTTTTATACCAACAAGCCTTTTCTCCCCTTTCCAAATGTTATACCCAATTTAGAAGTACCACGTAGATATCTAAGAATTCACTTAACAGCTTCCCAATTCTTTGTACCTAGATTTGATAGAAACCAACTAACAACACCTACAACATGGGCAATATCAGGTCTTGTACATACCATGGCATACATCAAACTCTCAACTACCGAGGCATAGGGAACTCCATTCATTTTTTCAATTTCCTAACCAGAAGATAAGTAATCTTTATTTCTTAACTTAAAGTTAGGAGTAAGATGTGAACTCATAATTTTAGCTTTTGCCATGTTGAATCTACAAAACACCTTCTCAATGTAGTATTCTTGTGACATGTGCAGCTTCTTTGAAGCTCTATCTCTAGAAATTCGAGTGCCTAGAATTTTTAAGCTGGCCTCAAGTCTTTCATAGAAAATGACTTGCTCAATTCTATTTTTAGCTTCATAGTAACATGTCATAAACATAAAGCAATAAGATATAAAATCATTATCAACAAACTTCTGAAAGAAAACATAGTGATCAGAAGAAGTATTTCGATAGCCTTGCTCCCCCATGATAGATTAAAACTTCTTGTACCCTTGTCTTGGTGAGTGCTTTAACCCATAAAGACTTTTCTAAAGCTTACAGACATAATATTCTCAATATAGATTTGTTTATCCAAATCACAATGAAGGAATGCTATCTTGACATCCATGTGCTCAACCTCAAGATCGAGGTTGGTAGCCAACCCAAGAATCAATCGAATAGAGCTCATCTTCACGACTAGAGAGAAAATAACATCAAAATCAATACCTTTTCTATGACTAAACCCTTTGACTACCAACCTATCTTTATACGTAGGCTTTGAGGTGTGTTCTTCAGTCTTCACCTTATAAACCCACTTATTTTTGCAAAGCTCTTTTGCGTTTAGGCAACTTCACCAACTCAAACATATTATTCTCATACAAAGAATTCATCTCATCTTGTATAGCTTCAACCCATTCCCCTTTATGTTCATCTTCCATAGCTTTTGCATAGCACCCGGGTTCTCCCCCATCAGTAAGTAAAACTTACTCATCAGCAAAATAACAACTAGAAGGATGATGATCTCCCGTAGACGGCCTAAGGGGGATAAAAGCTGGCATTTCTAGAACTGGTAACTCTGAATGAGAATTCTCATTCAACTCAGAATGCTCTATAACATCAACACTATTAGTGTCATGCTGATCACCTTGAGTATCATCTTCGTTATGTGTCTTAGAGTGCTGAGGATGAATCATATTAGATGTCACACCCCAACCGACGGCGGAATCATCAGGGCGGACGAATGTGAATCGATTGTTCATAGCACATGGAATTAAAAAAGTTGAAATAATATTAAATGTTATTTTTATTAAATAATAATAGTCAAACAATACATTGCAATTAAATAAAAACTCTAGTGAACATAATGATATTGTCTTTAATTTTTGACTAAGTCCAAGCCCTAAAATATACATATTGAAGTCCACTAATCTGCATTTTTGAAATCATGTGAAAAAGTAACGAGTCAACTGGCGAATTAGCCAGTGAGTAAACATAGGTTTTCATACATATATAGATTGATTATAGTGATTGCAAAACAATTCAATTCACATGGTAATGTCAAGACTTATAAATACAATACTGTAACATAAAAGACGAACCAACATAATCAAACCTAATGACTGAATTGACTCAGTTCGCAGACGAAGCCTTATATAATGAATGATTCCGGTTTCAATCGCAACGCGACTAAACAAATGAGGTGGGTTTGTCAAACCAATAGATCTATCACTGTTACCATGGTTGCATGAATTAATGATTGTGTTATCGTCAAGTTTATCTAACTATAAACATATAATTACAAGTAATAACATAGTATGTCTTGAATTGAATTTTGAAATAGAAGAATGAATATCAATGAATATTAATCGTTGAATATTGAATCATATGATTTCCCTAAATAATAAAACATGAAAATAGGCTATGAATACCCACTTGATATATAATATGGTTTGAATAATATGCTAGATTAGACACGAACGATTTTCTCACGGTTTGAACCTAAGGAAAGGTGTCTTAGATTAAAACAATATAATGATTAAAAAATATATATGAACTAGGGTTTCAAATGGGATTTGAGGGTTTTAATAATTAGTTTAAGAATAATGTATTTAAAAATGGAATAAATTGATTAAATAACTAAGATTAAAAATGATAATGAATAATTAGTGAAAATTTATTATTAAATATTATTTAAATATTTAATTTATAATAATTGATTAAATAACGCTTGAGTTTTAATGTGTGAAAAGAAAATGATTAATTTAATAACTAATTATGAAATAACTTGGCTAAAATAATTAATTGAATAATTAAATATTTAAAGGATTTGCAAAATATAGTTTAAAATGATTTTTGGAATCATTTATGTTTGATTTATAATAATTTTATTTTTACAAAATTTAAGACTTATAAATGAGTTATTAATGTTTTTATAACATTTATATTTTTTTAAAAGATAAAATATAAAATTATAACTTTTAAAATTTTCAAAAATTAATTAATAATTTTTGAAATAGATGTAGTTAAAAAATAATTTTTATATTATACTATATTAATAAATTTCTAAAATTTAAAATACTCAAAAATTGATTTAAAAAGAATATTGTTGAGGCCCGGTTCGAACCGAAGTCTCTTCTGCATTTAAGAAAGGCTTTAACCAATGGGCTAGAAGCTCATATCTGTGGTTAGTTTCAAGTCACAAAAGATAAAATATTTAATAGGTTCCCCCAAATCACACATCAACCCTAGTTTCAATTCGAAGCAATTGGACTTGAAATCAATGATGATACTTGAATTAACCATGGGGCTTTTATTAATGATGTAAATATGAATATGTTTGTGTGTTTAATTACCTGTATTGATTCGAAACGGATGATGAACAAATGAAAGAAATGTTACATCTGAACTTAGGATCGATCCGAGAGCTGATGATGATATTAATCCAAATTAATGACTTGCAAAGCTTCTAATGATGATGATTTTCTGAAACCCTTAGTCAATTGAAAGCTGTGGTGTTCAGAAGATGGTGTTCGACTATGCTGCATGTTCGAGATGTTGATGGAGTTCGAGATCGATGAATGTGTGTTATTAGTGAAATTAGGATTTCAAGAAGCTTTAAGGAATCGAGTAGAGGGTTTTCCCTCATTTAAATAGAACGAATTGAATCTGTTTTGAGTCGAACAACCTAATGGAATTGATTTGGCTGTGTTTGGTTGAGTTTGATGACTTTTATTAAGTTTCAATTGTAATTAATCAATCATTCGAATTTAAATTGACTAGATAAACGTTTCTTGACATACAATTTTGCTTAATTCAATCATAACAAGTTGAAACAGACTAGGAGTTTCGATTTGGACTTCGGTTTCGTGTTGTACAATAAATAATCACCTATGAATTTGAATTGATTGTTGATACAGGTTCGAAACTGACTCAAGAGGTGAATAGGGTGGTTTTATCGAATTAAAACCGGTTTTTATGAGTGATTCGATGTTGCCGGAGCTCGACCGAAGATTTGCTGGAGAAACAGGGGAGCGACGGGAAAAGGGGTTGGGTTGATTTAGGTTTTAAATGAATTTACAAATTAGACCCTGATGTTTAATAGCTTTGTTATTTTATGTAAAAAAAACTTTTATTTTAAGTTTAAAAATTACAAATTGAACCCTAAACTCTATAAAACCAAATTTAATTAATAAGTTAATTTATTTTATAAAATCTTTATAAACCTTTTAAGTCTTATAAAAAGTTTACACTTTAATTATTTATTTTAATTACTTAAGAATCTCATAAATAATATCTAAATTTTATATATTTATAAAATTTTATTTTTATAAATTATAAAAGTAGCTAGATTGATTAAATAACATAAATATGGTATTTGAAATACTAATATAAATGAAATGATTTATATAATGAATTCAATAACACCTTATCAATTTATAGAGTTTATTTTGTAAATTATAAAATCATATTAAATTTAAATTAATAACACATTTTATAAAATCTATAAAACCAAATTTAATTAATAAGTTAATTTATTTTATAAAATCTTTATAAACCTTTTAAGTCTTATAAAATGTTTACACTTTAATTATTTATTTTAATTACTTAAGAAGCTCATAAATAATATCTAAATTTTATATATTTATAAAATTTTATTTTTATAAATTATAAAAGTAGCTAGCTTGATTAAATAACATAAATATGGTATTTGAAATACTAATATAAATGAAATGATTTAAATAATGAATTCAATAACACCTTATCAATTTATAGAGTTTATTTTATAAATTATAAAATCATATTAAATTTAAATTAATAACACATTTGTTGCATTTGAATCATCTAAATAAATGAAATAATTAAATAATGAATTTTTTCATTGTATGAAAGAAAAAAGAATCGGGTTCGGGTTCGGGTTTATAGTTTGAAAATGGGTCGGATGTTACATTAGAATCAGTAAGATCATCAATGCATTGAGAACTATCTTTGTCTTTTCAGTGTTTTTCAAACTTTGATCTTCCGTAAACATAACATGACTCCTTATGAGTTTCTTCAGAACTGGATCATATAACCTGTACCAAAACTCATCTTCCCCATAACCAAAAAATATATCAAGCTTTGATTTTTCATCTTTGGATATATGCACAAATTCCTTGCATCCAAAGACCCATAAATGACAGTATAAAACATCTTTGCCACTTCAATCCTGATAGGAACATGAAAAGAAAAAGGAACACAAGGAGTAAGATTAATAACATGTACTACGGTATTTAGAGCTTCACCCTAAAAAGAAGCAGATAACCCAGCATGTGAGAGCAAACATCTAACCCTCTCAACCAATGTTCTATTTATCCGTTCTACTAAACCATTCAATTGTGGTGTCTTTGATGTTAAATACTTTCTCTCTACAGTAAGCATCAAAAGGATCAACTAAGGCATAAAATTGCTTAAACACGTCTAATACTTGATCTTTAGATTTCAAAGTATAGACCCACACCTTCATCGAATGATCATCAATGAATATGACAAAGTATAATCAGTCCCTAAGTGATCCAGTCTTCATAGGACCACACACATCTGAATGCACCAAATCAAGTAAACGTTTTTAGAAGGAGGATGAGTTTTAAAGGAAACTCTATTTTGCTTTCTTTCCGGACAATAATAACACCTTTTCAAATAAACTTTATGAACACCAGGCAAGACCTTTTTCTTCAACAATAAAAACATCCTATTCACTCATATGATCAAGTCTGTTATACCATAACTCAATCATATCAGCATTCACTAATGAGTGAACTGACTTTTTAGTATCTTCAATCTTGCCTTTCCAAACGTAATAATTAGAACCATTTAAATTCACAATCCTACTTGTATTAGCTTCCATCATTCAAACAAGTCTTAACCCAGTAACAAGAGCCAATGGCTCTAATACCACTCTAATGGGGTTAAAAGTCACACAACCGACTACAAACGGTAGCCAACACGTAGAGGAATAAAATATCATTTGGCCAAATTCCCTCGCCCCGAATGAACCTATGAGGATGAAAACAAATATAGCCTACAAGTGCAACAAAAAGAAGACACCAAGTTTTAGCATAGAAACCTCTCAAAACGAGGGTTAAAACCACGGGACTACCAGAGCTGCTTAAAATCCACTATCACCAAAACTAACAGTACAATTCAATAGGTATAATAGAGGCATGTAACAAACATCATATACTTGGAATCAACTAACATCAAGCATATTGAATCAAACAAAGGCAAAAGAGGAAAAATGTCACCCAAATCTTCAGCTTCGAACAGGATCTGGAAAATCCAACTTCCAAACGTGATTAGAACAAACCCATCGTTGGATAAGGTTGCCCACGTGTTGTGAAGATGCTATCCTAATTTCACAAAGATCCAACTGTTCAATCTATAGGGATTGAGGGATCTCTGTAGCTAGGTCTAAAAGTGACGAGAATGCTTTTTTTTTGTTTTCTCTCTACTCTTATTTTGTGTACTGCTAAAGCAAGTGCTCTCATCTGCTGATCTTTTTAACTCCTGATTCCTATATCCGACTTAAGTAAAGAAGTTGGGCCCAAAGATTAGGCTCTTCTCATGGGCCAAAAATTGATCCAACAATGATGTGTGTAAATGTATTCGTATTACTTGGGCATAAAAACCGGGTTCGGACCCGACCCGGTGGACCCGACCCGGAACCGGGTACGGGTACGACCCGGTATATGCATACCCGGGTTGGACCCGAAAAAAAACCGTAGGGTTGGAACCGGGTATGATTTTCTAGAATTTCTTAGAACCCGACCCGGACCGACCCGACCCGACCCGGAACCGGTTGAACTCGGGTTGTACCCGGTTTCGACCGTTTTTTTTTTTTTTTTTAAAAAGTGGCCGTTTTTTAACGGCTATATAGCCGTTGGGATCGATTTGTGACCGTTTTTTTGTCACTTTTAGGCTTATAAGTTAGTATAAATAGGTGTGGGTTGATATGGTTTAGTACCCAAGTCTCAAACGCAAAAACATATGCAAAAAACGCAAAAAATACTCTCGTTTACTCTCGCTTTACACGTTCACTCTCTCGTTTTACACTTTCACTCTCTTCAATCTTGATATGGCTCACTCACAATCTTCCGTTGGTCAAGGTTCGTCCAACGCTCCAACCGTCGTTCGTGTTCTTGCACACAATCGTAACATGGATGTTTGGTGCAATTGGGATATGGTTGAGTTGAGTGACGGGTCTGTAAAGGCTCGTTGCAAGTTTTGTGGAGCTTTGCTTGCTAAAGATTCTAACACGACTTTAAACAAACACATTAGCAAGAAGTTTTGTAAGTCGTTGAAAAGTAATCCGGATTCGCAACAAACACAATTGGGTGGAGATGGTGGAATCTTTAATTACGATGTTAATACGGTTCGAGATCGAATGGCGAAGTTCGTGATTCAAGAAGCTTTGCCTTTTAGTCACTTCGACAATCCTCGGTTGACCAACTTAATTCGAGAGACGCTTCAACCTCGTTACACTCACGTAAGTCGTACTACACTTAGACGTTATTGTTTAAAATTATGGAAACAAGCAAAAAATGATTTAATTGTATTATTTGAAAATTTAAATACCGGTGTAAACTTAACTAGTGACGTTTGGTCGGTTCCACACGGTTTACCCGAATCGTACCTTTGCGTCACCGCTCATTGGGTGGATCCCAATTCATGGCAATTGATGAAACGTACGATTGCATTTGATCTTTTTCCGCATCCACACACCGGAGAATTTTTGTTTTACTTTTTAGATAATGTAATAAGTACTTTTAAATTAGAAAATAAACTTTTTTCAATTGCATTTGATAACGCCTCTAACAACACAACCGCGGTTGAAAAATTAAAATTAAAATATCTTCCGATTGCAAACGGTGATTTTTTCCATACTCGTTGTGTTGCACATATTATTAATTTAGTAGTGCAAGACGGACTATTCGGGCAATATGTTAATAACTTTATTACATCTTTTCGATTTATGTTACATGACGTTTTTAAAAAAAGTAGAAGAAGATATCAAGATTATAAACAACTTTGTAAGGATACGCACTCTAGATTTTTAGGTCCTAATTGGGATGTACCTACTCGGTGGAATTCGACTTGTCACATGTTTGAATGTGCTTTAAAACAAAAGGGCACTTTGAAAGCTTTTCATAATAGTCTTTCGGATAATGGTGAAGCCGACCCATTTCCGGATGCGGGTTGGGAGAATCTTCAACGTCTATCCGAGTTTCTTGAGGTTTTTAAAAACTCAACAACAAAATTATCGGGAGTTTATTATTCCACTAGTTATTCGGTGCTTCAAAACTATATTTTATGTCTTTGAATTTTAAAAATTTTCAAAATAAAAATAATATGTTTAATCAAATGATAGAACCAATGAAAGAAAAGTTTAAAAAATATTTTAAGGACTTACCACCCGTTTTTACGTGTGCCGCCGCTTTAAATCCGTTTCTAAATGTTGCGAGGGTTGAATGTTTGATAGATGAGATAAATGACAATTTGGATATGCATGACGAAAACCCTGATTTTTCAAACGAGGCAAAAGAAAATTTTAATCATAGTTTGAAAACAATTTATAATTTTTATTTAAATAGATATGGGCCTAACGTAAACATAACCATGCCAAGCGGATCAACCTCAAGTGCTAGTACCTCGTTTAAAGACCCTGTTTTGACTATGTTGAATGTTGTTCGGGATGTGACGGCTAAACGTCAAAGAGGTAACACCCCAACAAGTGAGCTCGGTAGATATAGTGGAACGGATTTTATTTCCACTATGACTACCGAAGATTATCGTGCATTCGATATTTTGGCTTGGTGGAAAGGAAAAGAATCTCAATTTCCAATTCTTTCTGCTATGGCCCGTGATTTACTAAGCGTCCAAGCTTCTACGGTAGCTTCGGAATCTGCTTTTTCTCTTAGTGGCAGGGTAATATCATTACGAAGAACAAGACTAACTCCGGAAGCAGTGGATATGTGCATTTGTTTAAAGGATCACTTAGACGCAACGGATCGTATACAAGACCAAACAAGCCTCGAAGACGAGATTACACTCGAAGCTAAAGTACATGATGAAGAGGTAGAAGACGGAGTATCTTCTGGCATATCCGATGAAGAATTAGCATTTGATCAAGCATCTCGTAGTAGATAAAATTAGACGATATTGTTATTTTTAAGTTGTTTTAATATTATATGTCTTTCATGTTCTTTTTAAATTTCTTTGTCATTCAAATGTTTTATATAAAAAGTATTTAATATTTGTATATTATAAGTGTAACATTTTCTGCTCAAGATTTGTATATATTTATATATTAAGTTGTTTAAATTTTTGTCATTCAAGTGAACCCGGTTAGGAAAAGAAAAATAAAAAGAAAAAAAAGGAAAGAAAATATAAGAAAAAAAAAACATACGACCCGGTGTTCGACACACACACAAGAAAAGAAAAAAAGAAAAAAAAAAAAAAAAAAAAAGGCAAAAACCCGGTTGAACCCGGGTTTCATACCCGAACCGAACCCGACCCGACCCTACCCGGGTATACCGGGTAGGGTTTGTATCTCGCTGAACCCGACCCGGGTTCGTACCCGGGTTCACCAATACCCGGGTACAAAAAACCCGGTTGGGCCCAAACCCGGTTTTGTACCCGGGCCCGGGTCCGGCCCAAACCCGATTTGTGCAACTCTATACGTATATGGTGTTAAAGAAATTATATAGTTTTAGTTTTTTATTAAGGTTTTAACTTTGGGATTAAACTATACTCATAATTGACAAAGTGTATTTATCGTGTAATAGTATAACTCTTAATAAGAATTGGATATCAATCTATGGATACAAGAGCTAGTTTATCTTTATAATCATCTAACGTAAAAATTCAAGGGATTTGTAGTCAAACTAAATTAACGTGTGAATAATATTAAGAGAAGAAATAAAATGATAAAGACAATTAAACAAAAAATATATTATTCAGATTTTTGAATCCAGTTCATTACAAAATAACAATGATAATGAAACTATAGTGAGGTCTTAGTTGACATACAAGTATATAAAACTCCTATCAAGGCTATTGAATCTTTTACAAATCTAAATTGATGATATACACTATAAGCACTTAGGATTAGAGGTGTACAAACTGGTTTTTTTCCGAAACCAGTTCATGTTTTGTGAGCACACCGGGTTTTTCCAAACTGGTTCGGTTTATAGAATGGTTTTTCTAGCTGAATACTCAAACCTCTCAATCAGTTTGGACCGATTTTGAACATGTTTTGTTAAACCAGTTTCTTTACCAGTTTAACCTGATTTTAAATTCCGGGTATACAAACAGGGTGGTTAGAATCGGGCCGGAACTGGTTTGGCTGACACCAGTTTTAGTTGGGATTTTTTTGGCCAATTTTTTGTAGGATAAATAAACACAAGATTTATAAGCATACAATATCAATGAGACTCCGATCAAGGTTATGTAATTCTATAAATTTTAAGAAAGCTAGTACGATATATACATACTAGCATCTTAAGTCACACCAAGTAGACAATATCCATGCACTTCTTCAACCTAAGAATATCATATCATGAATATATGATACTAGATATTCATGCTAACAAATCATAGATAATGTAACAATGATATGAGAGTTTCATACCAAACGCAATGGTTTTTCCAAACATATGTGAAAGGATGCACACTTACCTATCTATTAAAACTATAGAATCTTCATCCACCAACCTAGTGAATTGACAAAACATACATGTAAAAATAGAAGAGATGAATGAAGGTCCAAAACATATGATTTCCATCATGATATGGTTAACAATCACTAGATCAAATGATAATTCTAATAAGTACACATGTTCATTGAATAATAATCATGAAGTTGTCGTAACACTTACATAATCATTACAAAAAATTCCATATACATGTCAAAGCAAAGCTCATCTAAATCCAAATGATAATAAAAAACCTATAAAGCTAATAAGAGCAACACAAATACTTGTATAACCACTACAAGGAAAATGAGCTATAGAGGTGAGAAAAGTCATATAACTCACAAAAGTCAACCATGTAGCCTATAGCGACGAAAAGTATGCACTAACTTGTCGTCGCTATACATTCATTGCTAAAGTCGTTGCTAAATTATACACATATTGTCATCCTTACAAGGTTGTTGGGAAAATCTAGAAGACAAATTTTTTTAAAAAGAATCAAAAATTAAAATTAAATGGAGTGCTACAGAGACGATAAGTCACTCCTAAAATTCGTTGTTGTAGAGTCTACTTTTTTCATTGCTATAGAGTCTAATTTTTTTTTCTATTTTGCAAAAATTTTAAAAAAAATCCGCTTTATAAAATAATTATAACCCAATCCCAATTGCTCAACATGTTCAAGTTCTACTTCTAATATAAAAGTCAAATACGTACATGTCAAAAATATAAAAGTTGTTCAAATGTCAAGAATTTAACATAATCTTTATCATTTGTTCAAATAAAAACAAACAAACTAATCACTTCTTCTTCATTCAATGTGAGGTGACACTATGTCAAATTGATTCTTTTTTACATTAGAAGGAGTTGATTTATTCGTTGTTGTATTTGTTCATTTAATTTTTGTTGTTCTTGTCATTGCTCATTTTCTTGTTGAAGTTATTCTTGTATTTCATTATAATATGGTAGGGGTGCATACGTACTAGTAATCATGTATGGGGGTAACACTTCTTACTGTTCGACGAACACCCCATATATGACCATGCCTAGGCCCTAAGGAATGTTCTAGAACCTCAGCCTCATCAACCGACGCCTCATCCCTAGCCGAGGTCGACAATGATCTTTCATATTATCTTGAATTTGTCCTTACATTAAACAATAAAATAAACATACATAAATTTTTTTACTAAATTTCAGCATAACTAATATATAGTGGATAAACCAATATGTTCAACTATATAATAAATGATAATAATTCCCACATTTCAATCAACCGACGCTATAGAACCAGTCGTACAAAAATTACTAGCAATAACATCCATTAATAAGTATAATATATACAAATAAAAGTTTAAATGGGTCAAAATGACTCGAAACCACTTTATAGACATAATATATCCAACTAAAAATCTAAATAGGTCAAAATATCTCGAATCCCCTTTATTTGATATAATACATCCAACTTAAAGTTTAAATGGATCAAGATGACCCAAAGCCACCTTAATAAACTTAAGATTACTCGAACCCACTTTGATAGACTTAATGTATCAAACTAAAAGTTTAAATGTGTTAAAAATATATAAATGATTGTTTTTTACTTACCCAAGGTCTTTCTGCATTCTTATTAAACCATCCCAAGCCTTGTTTAAAATGCATATCTTTCTAACCCTTCAGAACTTTGTCCTTCTTTAATATGTAAACAACACAATATTAATATACATATTTCAAATAAATACTATTACAACTTTAGATAATACTAATTTTTACCTCCTGGTGTCGTCGTAGGGCATACGATCGACTCCCATGATGACTTCATAA